>OY821756.1:36507699-37003206 GCA_963682095.1 Potentilla sterilis
TTTTTTCCTTTCTCTTGAGAATTCTTCAACTATATGCCCTGCACCTCAATTTCGTTCTCTGTCAGTTGGCTCACTCAGTTACCATTCATTGTTTGTTTCAAGTTTTGCAGAGATAAGCCTAACATTCATGCTATATGCGATTAAGGAGATTCATACTTAATGCATACAAACAAATATTGTTTCTACTGCATATGCACTTGTGGTCGATGAATCTCAGAATTTTAAAAGACCCTGCAGCTGTAATTTTAATCAACAGCTCATACTATATAAACAAGCCAAGATTAATATGCCACTAAAATAGATGACAAGATGAAGCAACACAGTAGCAGAAACTGCGGGCCTACTGTTGCACAAGCGCCTAACAGAACCCGAAGTTCAAGGCTTTGTTTTGATCAATTGGAATATGGTCCGCAAGCCAGGCAAACCGCTACGGAGGCACTCATGCGCATATATGAGGAACTCGGGCCTCAGTGCTTTGCTGCAGAAACAATAAGGACCATGTCCATATTGGAAAATGAAGATGCCATAGTGTTTACCGATTCGGACATGGAGGCTGCAGGGATCCCATTGTCAAGAATTGTGAAGACTGAGATGAAGATATCCAGCAACAATAGTATTTCCCACAATAGTTGTTGATCATTCTCTATCACAAGTCTAATAGCATGCCATGCATACTTATTTAATGAAACTCACAAAACAACACTATGTCGATGTTGTAATATGCTATCGACAATCAAGCTTAGTATAATTATTCATGCCAATGAACTTGGGGGCTGCAGAGTGAAGGTTCGACTCGCAATCAGTCCATGCCAAAATGAAAAATTGATATGTTCATGCTTTACTGCGTTTTAGCAGTGTTTATGCTTTATTGCATTCTAGCAGTATCCATGCTTTACTGCAATCAAGCAGTCCTGAAAGAAAACACTCATTACTATAGTCAAATATTTCATTCTCATTGCCAAAATCAAGCCATAGAAACACCTTCTGGTATAATTTCCAAATATTATTACAAGCATCCTCAAGCCAAAACAGGTTACCCAATGGCTAAACCTCCCATTAAATCTCCTCCAAAATCATTCTACTGCAGTAACCAAAACCTTAGTTATATTGCAAGCATTCCAAGCCAATGCATCAAATGTTAAAAACAAACTCAGTTAATTGAAAACCAAGATCCTGTGTTACAAGCTTTGTATAGCCAAGAAAGACTATGATATACAAAACGTGATACTCATGCTAATACCATCCCAAGTCTAGTACATAAGTCTTTCCGCAATTGTTGTTTAAGGCCAAGCTCATTTTGCAACTGACGAACTGATTATTGGTAAGCCTCCCTGTAGCAGTCTTCTAAACTAGCAGGCATGCGCATCTTTAAAAAAAAAATGTTCCAAGCAACTTCCTTCAGTTGATCCAACATGAACTAACATTGAGTCTCCAATCTATGATGTCTCACCACACATGTCTCCATATCAGAGGAGTCCCTTCAGTCTCTACTAACCTCTCCTCACCACTACTCAACTTGAGCCTTCTTCTTTTTGGAAGCTTCACAAATCTGTTTCATGCTTTAGCAAGCATACAAATTGTGCAACTTTCATGCTTAGCATATTGTTGAATTTCTGCTGCTACGAGCAGTTATGCATAGTAATGTTTGAAATATCAGCTATCTAGATCCCTGATGCAGAAGAAGAAAAAAAATGATTATTCTTGGAAGAAAACAATTAGTTCAGACCAAGAAACATGCACTCAAAATCTTGTTCTTACCAAGCAACTCAAGCATCATAAGAGTTATTCTTATTACTACTATGCAGTAAGGCAAGCAAGCAGTTGAATGTAACTATTCAACAAACCGAAATATTCTATCATGCTAAATTCTAATGTCCTAGCTAGAAGCTTACCAAAATTTTAGCCAAACACACAAGCCCAATACCATTCTCTAAGCCAACTTTACATTTGTATACTCATATTCAGTTATCCACTAAATCAAATTAGCCGGTATCTTTAATAAAAAAAATTGTGAGCTGCAGTGAACCTTTTGTTAGGTTATTGTAATACAACTTTCTCCATTAGTATATATATCAGCTTAACAATAAAAGCCATTCAATCCACTCATTCTTTTTCCTAAAAGCTCACTACCTCAACCATGTTGATCTCAAATACCAAAAACTTTTATAGCAAGCATACTAAAACATGCAAAAAACATTAGAGCAAGCAATTGAAAATTATTCTAAACCAGCATGCATAAAACCAAAAAGAGAAAACACACACCAAGATAGAGGAGCATACTATGCAATTATGATCACCTGACCTCCTTCTCCATTTAAGAATATGATGTGCTTATCCAGTATGAAAGAAAACTGTTCCCTGCAAATAGTTGCGGTTATACTTCCCTGCAGCTTTCCCCGCAGCTATTCTCTCTCATCACCGTTGTAGTTATATCACCCTGCAATGGCATCATGCATTCAAGATAAATTCATTAGATCAATAAATCCTTACTCCATCAAGATACATGCATTATTACTCAATCAAGCCAAAAACTACTGAACAAGCAATCAATACTCAATCAAGTTGAAAGCATTATCACTCAATCAAGGCACAAGCATGTTTAATCAAGCCAAAAAATTCTTAAGACAAGCAATCACTACGCAATCAAGCAGCAAGCAATACTCAAACAAGCTAAATCATTAGAGCAAGTAGTTGAAACTCAACCAAGCAGCAATTAATACTTGATCAAGCCAATTTCAAGCAACATGCAATATTCATTATTAGACCCTCTAATAGCATGCTATGACACTTGGGGGCTGGTTTATTATGATATTGTTCAGAGTTACAGTAGAATTCTGATCACTTGACATCCCATATTGTAGTTCAAGCATATGTTCAAACCAACATCTCAAAATTATACCCGCTTTTTGTCTGATATGTTTTATATCAACAAGCCAGTACCTCTAGCTTTTAAGCCTCAGTGCCACCAAATCATTACATTTCATAGTCAATGTTCACTACCAGATCCAAGTTATCCCAATTTGTGTGTGTCATTTATCTTTCTTTCTCTAAGCCAAAGTATCAATGCTAGTTTTAACGCTACGGTTTACATTTTGGATTACTCTATACCCGCAGCTTCCAATGTTACCCATTACCACGATGAAAGTTTCTTTTGCGACATCCAAAGCTTCCATTGCAACAACTATCCTACTATCCAAATCTCACCCACACTGGACACAATACCAAACACTAAACTCAACTCTATACATGCATAATACCAAACTCCATGCTCAATCAATTTTGATTACTATTCCAAGTCTTTCTCAAACCAAATTAATTACTGCTATGCCCAAAGTTTTACTCCTGCAGCAAACAGAATCCCCTGCAGCACGAAAACCTCCTGTGCAGTAGCCTCAGTTTCCATATTCTAGAGTCTTATGCTTGCAGTCACGCTAGAACATATACTAGTTGACCATTTTGTGCAAGAGACTTTCTATATTCAACCATCTTATATCCTCTACCAAAAAGAAGGTGCAACCCCAAGCAACATAAATTTTATATTCCTAAAATTCAATACTTTGCCTACCATATTCCCAGCACCAAATTTATAAACTCAAACTCAGAGTTAATACCATGCATGTTCCCCACGATGGTAAAAAAAATTTATCATCAGTATCCCGCTTCATAGTCCTGGCTTTTTTATATTCGTGTATGAATTCCATTTATCCAATTTAAAAGCTTTAACTCTATCTCATGTCCTCTTTCTCTAGCCTCAAATTTGTCAATGCCTATGCAGTTAGTCAAGCAAGCTATAAGGGCCTATGCTAATAAGATAAGCATAAAGCAGAAGGCTTTATCACACCCAAGGTATATATTTATGCACTTATGAAATTTAAATTGCCTTATAACCCAATGCATGTTTCTTACAATCAAATCATGAGTAGAATGAAGCCAAGCAAGTAGTCACAAGCCAACTCAAAGAAAGATATTAATACCACCTCAGGAGCCATGTCCACGTAACTAATAGAAGAAATTCATGCATTTATCCAAGCAATTGATGGATATAAGCAAGCATACTTACAGAAGATGCCAAGGCTTGAAGCTTTCAAGCATGGTCAATTGCTTAGCCTCTTCAATACACCTGGGGTTTTGCGATTAAGGCTTGACTCATGGTAAACCGTTGTGGTGATTACCGCAATAAGTAAAGATGCATGTCTGCAGTTGAAGATGCTTACTGGTTAAATGGAAACTTCATGCCTTAACCATGCATAATTCCATCAAGCTTTATGAATGTAAATTCATATACAATCCTAAAGCATAATTCAATGGCAATCACTGAGAGCAAACGTACTCAAATCTCAAGATTCCCTTATTCAAAATTCAAGCCCTCACTTGCTATGATTCCCAAAATAAAGCCTAAGCATCCTACATACCAAACTCTAATTACCATTTTCCCGACATTTGAAGCTTACCTAGTCCCTTTCCAATACAGCTTAGCCATTTACAAGCCGAAAGAAAAGAAAGAAAAAAAATTCTCACTGCAGTACTCATACTGAGATCCATCTTACCTCTTGGAACTTAGTTCGTTCAATCTTACTCAATTCAGCCTGATTGATCAATCTTCATGCTGAACTAGAAAAGCATATATCCCTAAGACCATTTGTTGGCCTATAAACCTCTGATTTGGTGAGAAAAATGGAGTTTGGTGCTGCCCCCTCTTCTACCCAGCAGTAGCATGAAAAACGAGCATGTCCTTGATAAGTTTATAGGTCACCTGTTAGCCTTACTTTGTTAAAAAAAAAAAAAAGAAAAAAAAAGGGGCTTATGATAACTCTATTACAAGCCTAGGCATTCTTAATCGTTCAATGTGTTTGAGAAATTCATCACTTTTCATGCATTCTACCATTATGCATACCCCGCGCCAAGCTAAACACACTACCAAGCGGATTCATGACCAAAGAGGCACGCCAAACTCTATCCGAACTCATGCCAAGCACTTAGTATCCAACAATGCTGAGCTCCTCTTTGACACGGTCGTGCATCTATCCGAGACGAAATGGGGTCATGCCACGCTTAAGCTACAAGTTTACTCAAATTCTATGCACTTCCCCATTGGCTTTGTCAAAAAATTAATGACAACCTCATGCTAAACTAGAAATACACATGCTTAATACATGCCTAAGCATAGTTGACAAAAGCGAATTTAAGTCTAGCATTAGTAGCATATGCATATACTCTCATTCTACATGCCGATACATAATTAAGCAACAAGCATATGTAAAGCCAGGCAAAGGAAGTCTAATCACGCCAATACTTCAAGTGCTTATGCGGCTATCATACCTCATACTTCTATACACTTAGCCTTCATCATGCTCTCTTGAGTTACTCTCTTATTGATTATGTAGCCTATTTCATGGTCATTGCACAGCCTGCATAATCAAGGGGGCTAATGTTGATACCCAAAAAAGCACGAGTATGTCGTACATATGTTCCAAGCACAAATAAGAAAAATACGCATGCAAGCTATGTTATGTATTCAAACGGTCATGCCACGCATGTGGACCCAAGCCACAATCATGCATTTGGAGCTTCCAAATGTGGGTATGGTGTGGTAGGTTACGGAAACACACATGCTCATTCGTCGATTTAATATCGTCGGTGATTTCGGTCTTGAGCCCGAAATCCAAGCCCAATGACCTAGATCGATGGTGAAATGGTAAAACTTGAGAATTTGATATGGGATTGGGCCAGCGTTTCTCTTTATTTTAAAACCCAAACCCCAAGACCACCTTTAGCAAAAGCCCAAACCATTCTCTTCTCTCTCCAGCTCCCTTCTTTTCGTCATATCATGTTTTCTCCTCCTTGCAGCTTGCTTCTTCCCTGCAGCATTGTTCCTTCTTTTTCTTGATAGCAGAACTTGAGCATGATCCCTGAATTTGGGGGATTCTTCTTACTATTTCGGTTAAGGATGCAACTCAATTACCATAAAATAGCTATCTTCCTCTATCTAAATATCTTCCCCTAAATCCGTTTTCAATCTCGTGATATGTTTGCGTGTCTGGCACCATTACAGCAGTGTAGCAAGCAACACAATCGCCCTGTAACCCATAAACCCCTCTTACCCAATCTTCCTTTTATCTGTAAACTAGCATCCTCTAATGGACTCTATAAAAGGAGAGCTTTGCCAATGTAAAGATCAGGACTTAATAGGAGCACAATGTGCGACGATATTAATATGCTTATGCCCTCGTTTATGCTTTGTTTAACCCTTATTTATCTAAGATAGAGTCATAATTTAGTTTAGTATATATTTGGTAGAGTTTTGGAAATTTGTGCTTAATTATCCGAAAAATGACTAAGTTTGAGAAATATGGAAAATAATGCAAAATATGTCTTTTTCGTGATTCTGCAACGAGTGGAACACTGACCTATCCTTTTCCAAATTTAATGAAATTTGGTATGCATATAATTGGCTTGCTAAAGTATTTTTTTTCAAAATTTCAGATCAATCGGACTTCAGGAAGCCAACCAAAAGATGGCTGCAACTTGGCAGCCTGAGCAAAACGATCCAGGGACTTCCAGGATTTTTCCTGGGACTATGTCCTCACTTCAAAAATTTATTTCGGACGTTTCACTTGGAATCTGAGGAAGCTATTTTATATGATAAAAGCTCTACGAGTCTAGTTTCTCTAAGACTTAGAATCGCATCAATCGGAGCAATGATGAGAAAGTTATGCTAGTTGTAACGTAACAAGGTCACTGCCAGCCGAGAAACCATGTTTCTGCCCCTTTTCCTTTGTTTCTGTTTTCGATGGACATTTTGGCATACAATTGCATACTTAAAGAATTTCCAAGCTTATTGAAGGATGGAGGAAGACATCGAGCTAAGGCAACGTGAAAAACATGAAGAACGAAGCAATCATAGTCGAGCTAGGAAAATGCTGCCGATTCTGCGTTCTTGTCCAATTGGTGCATTTTTCATGGATCAAAGTTCATCAAATGGAGTTGTCAAGTCCACATAAGAAGTCCATGAAGATATGCAGCCCATGCTATGAAGAAAATTTAGAAAAAGAAGTCCAAGAATGTAATGTTTTTCCCACAAGGAAACATAAGCCAACTAGGAAAAGGAATTCCCTTTCCTTGTGTTGTCGGCAGCCCTAGGGTTTCTCCCATATATAGAGCCAATTTTCCACAGAAAATCATCATCTCATCTCAAGCACAAGTACTAGCCAAAAACTCTACCAAGTCTCACAATCACCAAACACCAAATATTTAGCCAAAACCATCACCACCACCATCCAAATTTCGTCCCTTTGTTCTAAGTTCCTGCCGAGCAGTCCACCATCACTCGACCACGTCTTGAAGAGTCTTCCAAGGTTCTAAAATTGTGATCCACTCCCCCTATGGCTTATGTATTTATTCATGTTTGTGTGGTTTGTAAGAACTTGTTTCGATTCTTGGTTTTTGTTAAACTTTTTGTATGAGCCGATTTGGTTGAAGTTTATGTAAGTAGTTGTGCAATTTTAACGTATGGATTTCGTGTGTATGGATAATTAGGGAAATGGTATCTTGTATGTTTTAAGTTTGAAATTGGTTAGAAATCTAAGGATTGGGACTTAAAAACTGAAACATTAGTATTGGCTTGAAGCATGTAAATTTAGATGTTAGGTTTCATCAAACCCGAGTAATAACAAATATGGCTAAATACTCAAAAGGTTGCTTTGATTTGTTTTGCTCACCTAGGGTATAATACTTTAGATTTCTTGCATGTTAAAATAAGATGATTGACAACCTTACTTATTTTCCATGTCTCCTATTTAGACTATTGTGATTAATTGTTAAGTCTCAAAAGGATTAACATATATTCTAGGTCCATACTCAAAAGGTCGATCTTAAGAACTTGAGAAGTCTTACAACTAAGTTGTAGTCGGAACTAAAATTGAATCTAAACATGTTGATACTTGTTCCTTACTTTCTTGTATGCAAGTCTATATGTTAAAGAGTCTTTTGTGTGAACTACTTGGTGTGAAAGATGATGATCACTTGTACATATTAGTTTTAGGTTTTAAAATTCGTATCTTAGTTTTAGGGGCAGCAAGGCTGCCGAACTATTCTCTCCCCCAAAAGTGTGACGTTTTGATGTATACATGTATATATTTTCGTCTAACATTCTCATGTTTTAGGTACCCTTAATCCCCGGCTTAGAACAATCTCTACTTGCTTATACTACTAACGATATTTTGTAGGATTATTATTGTGTCCGAGTTTAGGCTCTCACCAATTTTTGGCGCCGTTGCCGGGGATTATAAAATCTTGTTTTATGTGATGTTAAAGTGTGTTAATATTTGTGATGTAAAGTTTATTAACAATCTGTGTCTCTAACTTTAACGTATACTTATATATCCTAAATCTCTAACATGACGTTCTAACTCTTGTATTTTCTTCTTCTAACCTTGAAAAATTTGTTGAAACCGTATATGAATCTGTATATTATTGCATTTTAGTTTATTTTTTTTGTTCGTTTTGATGTGTCTTGTGCTTGTGCAGGTCGAACTTGAAAGAAAAATGCAGGAAAAAAGAAAATTCTGCCCAAACAGAAATCGTGCAGTGTAGTCTGTCAACTTTAGAACGCCGCTATTTTCAGCGCACATGACTTGGGAAACTGAGCCATACACCGTTGGAAAGCTCTAGGAGTCTATTTTCAGTAGGATTTAACAGAAGTGAATTTGGACTCACGAGCTGTTCCCAGTTTTAATTTGAGTGCAGCAAGGTCAATCTGGTGGAACAGAAAATTGGGCAGATCGATAGGTCTGATAAAAGGCCAAACAAAGAGTACTTTTGCTAGTCTGATTGAGGCAAAATTTATACCGTTGGAAAGCTCTGTGTGTCCACTACAATATTTATTTGCAACACTTTTATATTAGGATAGTGAAACACACCCAAATTCGAGCCTAAAGAGGAAGTGTACCATCAGCCAAAGCTTCTGCCGAGCTGCCTGCAGCCTACCTAGCTGCTGCCCTGCGCACTGCCAAGCACCTGTCGAGCGTCCTTGCCGAGAAACCTGCTGAACGACCCTGACGGGAGCAACTTGTTCTGCCGAGGTCCCGCCGTGGTAGTCTGCCTAGAGCAGCCTGCTTACGCTGCAGCCAACTGGCAGCCTGTAGTGTGGATCTGCCGGGACGAACCTGCCACTGCCCCTACTTGTGCTGCTGCCCATACATCCACTTGACGAAAGGACTACTGCTGCCCCTGCCCTTGTATGCTGCCAATGCTGCTTCCGAGAACAGCGAGATATATGCGCAGCATGCGCGCCAAGACAACAAAGCTGCAGATGCAGCTGTGCAGCCTGCTTCGGAAGAACTTGCAACCCTGCTGCCAAGCAATGTTGCTGCTGAGACGAACTTGCAGCCCCAACGCCTGCTCCTGCCATGTGTTGCGCAGCATGACACACAAACTGTCGACGTATCCACGTGTCTTGCCAAGCCGTATCCTGCCGTATCCAAGACCAATTTCGACACGTATCCAACTAAGTAGCCATATCCGATATGCATGTCGATACGTCTGTGCTACTGATGTCTGTATCCGATACGAACACGGATACGCCATCCAATACGCTGCGAGTGCAGCCTACCCACTGGTGATACACTGATGCCCCTGCTGCAGCCTACCCACACAGCAAACGATGCTGCCAAGAAGGCCCTGCAGCCTGTCCTGCTGCTGCCCCTGCACATTACCCTGCTCCTGTGTAATATCGTGGAAATTCGATTTTCTATTTTAATTAAGAAAATTATTTTCGAGTTATTTTGATATCAATTTCTATTATATTTACATTTCTTATAGCTTTTGAAATTTAATTAAATTTACTTTGTCAAATTCTAACTTTCGAGCCGTAAGTTTAAAGTAGACTTCGTTACGAGTTCGTTGGTTTTTAAGGAGCATCGTTTGGACACCGAAACTATTTTTAATGATTTTTGGAAGTTGGTTTTATCCAAGAACTATTTAAAAATAGATTTTTTTGAGTCGGCATAAGCGTGACCATTGAATCTCCTACATCACAAGATTTGGGCCGTCGGATTTTGGGTATATATAAGTTGGATTGGGCAAATTGCAACAGAACAAAGCCCAGACCGACCTCGGTCTCGAGCTGCTCTGCAGCGATGGAGCTCCGCTCCTCCTTTCCTCCCTCTTCCGGCCGTCTCCTGGCCTGGCACCGATGGCTGCAGCTTCTTCTTGAGGTGGTGGTCTTATATGTGGCTTCGGTTTCCAGAGAAGAGCCTTGGAGAAAGAGAAACAAAGAAGAGAAGGTGACGACTTCTCCGATTGGTTTTCCGATTCCGGCACATTCGAGGTGGCTCATCGATATCGGTGGCTTCGTCTCGACTTCCTCTACATGTCTATGTTTTCAGTTTTCCAAGAAAAGCCTTGAGGAAGGAGAATCGAATTTCCAAAGGTCTGCGTTTTGTTTTTCTTTGGGTCGTGTTCTTGGTACTCTCTGGTGATCTCTTGTTCCGATTAAGGTATCAATGTTGGACTATTTTCTGTTTCCTACCTCTTCGTGTAATTAATTTCCAGTTTGACTAAGAATTGAAGAAGTCGAGGTTTTGGTATTTTGGAGTTTATCTGTTGATTCCGGGTTTAGTGGTTCTTCAATGATTTGGATTGTTTTTAGTTGTTTCTGAATTGAAAATGAGTCTATGGAATTAAGATGAATATTTGGAGTCCTTGAATTACAGAAATTGGAAGAGTTGAGTGATGGAGGGATTGAGCTGTGTACGGTGACAGGAATAGTTGTGGTGGTGGTGGTTTACTACAGGGTTTGGTATCTATTGTGCTGGGTGCTAACTATTGGATGGTTGCTGGAGTTAAATTGATGTTCTTTAATGCTTGAAGTTCAGTTTTGGTGGAAAGTAGCTTGGGAATTATTGTTTTGGAGATTACTGTGTTTGGTGTTAGTGTGTTGCAGTAGCAATAATGGGTGGTTCCAGTCCACTCCTGATCTTGGTTAAATTCCAGAAATATTGATGGGTAGGGAACTGTGATTTGGAAGTACTGGAAGAAACTGTGTTTTTAGAGATAGTTTGGCTAACGTTGAGCTGTGGTGCTAAGTTCCTGGCTTCTAATGAATTAAAGGTTGTGAGTAGCTTTGCTTAGAACTGAGTTGTTTGGTTGAGCATGACGGATTGGGCATTCAAAGAATCTAGAGATGTACCATTAATTGGGATAATAGGAGACAAAGGTTTAAATAGAGCAATGGAGCTTGCGGTGATGATGGATGTGTCATGTGACCTTTATATTTCTAGTATGAAGAGGCAGCCACAGTACGTGGGTTATTGTTAATACCATGTTTCTTAATACATGTGTTAACTGTATTCTTAATGGTGTAGTCAATATGGAGCATAGTGAGATCAAAAGGATTTCATTATGATAGATTGTGTATGAAACTAATTCAAGATGTGAAGGTTATAATTGAAGGATGTAAATGGATGAGAACATATTTTGGGGGGGGGGGGGGGGGGGTAGCAATTGCAGAATTGTGTATGAGGTCATTTGGAACAAATGATAGGGATATGGGTGTCCAGAGTATACTCGGAAACCATCGGAGAAGTAAGAGGAAATTGTGGAATTATTAGTTTGGGTGTCCAGAGTAATTCTGGAAACTTGGATCGGTGATTAGAGTGCCACTGAGTTAAGATGGTGGAAGTAATTAGCTTAACTCTATTTGGAGTTGTGTAATTTGGAAACTATTAGAGAAGACGAGAGAAATAGAGAAATAAGGAAGTGGGTGTCCTTAGTAATTATCAAGGACTTACTCGTTCAATTTTGAAGTGATTGGTCAGCTTTATCTGAACGAAGGTTCGATACAAGAAATGAATGCATACTTACAATTTCCAGACGTAGAAAGATAAAGATTCCAGAATGCGTGTCGCTGAGTTACTATTTCGTTTAGCATCGGAATTAACTCGGATTTCAGGTAGGGTCTATCGGAGAATCTCATTTTAAATTGATAATTATAATTATATTTGAGATTAGTGATTTGTGTGATCTTGTTTGATAACTCTTGATTGTTATTACTTTCGATAAAAGCATGTGTAATTGATGAGTTATATGATCGATGTTACTGCTTTTCATAAAAGCATGTGTCGTATATTATGATACGAACATTGTTACTCAATTGGCATACATAATGCATTGAGAGGTACGGCGAGTATGCATTTGAGAGTGGCGATTGTGGAAAGCTGAGAATGAGATTGAGAGGAAAGAATGCCTTTTGCGTAGTTGAGTTTCCTCATGAGGACATCCAGTAGTTATGATCAGCCCACCGTGCACAAATGTGGGGAAACTATGCCCCTTCGACGCCAGAAGTCGATAAAACGATCTTTTCGGGTTTCGGGACTGGGGACCATGAGATTAACAAGACGACTAGCAAAAGAGGCACATATAACGAGGAGTTGTCGATTATTAGATCATGTGTCTGAAACGTTAGAGTCACCCAAGGTGGGTAAAATACACGGTATGGGACGTGTAGGCTCTATTGTTTTTGATATATAGTGTAATGTCCGGTAACTGAGTGGAAGAATTTCATTTGCATTCATGCATGTGATTATTATTAATTTTTATGTTTTTATTTCATAACTTGTTGTAACATAGTTAAGATTAACCTTAAGAGGTTTGGCCCTACTGAGCGTAAGCTCACCTCTAGAGATTTTTCTTGTTTAGAAACGTACGTGGTACGACACGTCTTTCGAGTGAGATAGAACGCAAGGCGTTATTTTTCTTTGTAAAAATATTTTGTTATTATAAATGTTTTATTTTCAACATTTCTGTAAAATATTCTGTATTTATTTGTTTTGATTTTATTTTTTTCGTTCGCGCCTCGTCTTCGACGTCAGGTGTTTAATTTCCACCGACACCGGAACTGGGGCGTGACATCCTGCCCCTGGAGCCAGCCCTGCGGCTGCCAAGAAGGCCCTGCCAAGTCACTGCCTACTGCGATGCTGCTGTCGCAACAATACTGCCCTTTCGTTGCATGCTGCCGATGCTGCGCACCACGACACTGCTGCAGCTACGCAGCCCACCTACGCTGCCAATGCCCTTGCTGCTGCCCCTGCATGCTAACGCTGCTGCCGAGAGGACAAAGCTGCCAAGCAGCCTAACTGCCGAGAGAAAGGACTGCTGCCCCCAAGCTGCCGAGCATCAACAATGTGGATGAACAAATACACAAAACACACAAAACACGCGGTGAAAAGTCTAGGCTACGGACTATAAAATTAAAGCGCTAATTGGGAGGCAACCAAATTAGATCAAAGAAAAACGAAAGAGCCATCACCGAGAGTTTGAAATTTCTTAACCCTTCTCATTTTCTTTGGTTTGTGATGATATGTTGGAATGTGTTAGACTATTGCATGCTTGGGAAATTCTTTGCTATTGTTTTATGCTTACATTGAGGACAATGTAATTTTCTAAGTGTGGGGTAGGTTTACATGTTTTGTTTATGTTTTCGTATGCCTAGTTTAGAAAAGAAAATTCAGAAAATTGTTCCACAAAAAATAGAGTGTTTAATTTGTTTATTTCGAGTCTTAGGATGCCCTTAATATGTCAATGATATTTTTCTCCTCTTTGCATACAGATGATGATTGTACATACAATTTAAATTGTGAGTTTCATGGATTTTGTGCATTGGTAGGAGTATGTAGGACTTGTTGATTAACGAAGCATGCATGTTTTAGCTAGTTTGTTTCCATAATAACATATGTGAGCTTCAGAGCCAAATTGCTTTCTTCATGAGTGATAAAAATTGAAAATTTTCGAACATGATATGATATGAACCTCATTATTCTTTGCATATTTAATGATTATGTGCCATAACTTTTTCATAGACTCTAGTATTGCTAGAACTTACTCTTGTTGATTTTCAAAACGTTTTATGTCATAAAATACCTTGATTTTGAAAGTGACTGAAAAGATCTTTTAGGTATACCACAATTGCCAAATAAAACATGTGCCTATTTGTGCCCGTCGTGGGACACCTTAGTAAACCCCTTTGAGCCTACAATTAACCTTTTCTTTCATCACCCTTAAACACTTTCCATGAGCATAGTATAGTTGTGTCTTAACCCTTGATCAAAGTTTTGGCAAACCTTGATTTTCGAAGGAGTTATCGTGTGAAGTGATGAAGAAGAACAAGTGTGGGGTAGATTTAGCTAAAAATTGTGAAAAAATTGTATGTGAGCCGTGCCTATGAGAAAATAAAAGAAAAGTTTGAATCAGACAGAAAAATAAAAGAAAAGAAAAGAAAGAAAAATTTGAGTCCGAAAGAAGGTAGACACGGTTTGGTTTCAAAAGAAAAATTGATAAGTCTAGTCTTGAAAGTTTTGTGAATTTGGAGTATGTATGTATGTGAAGGTCTAGCATTGTTATATTTTGACCTTTGTTCATATTCACTATGTTTTGGGGAAATAAAGAATGAAGTATGGGTTCAACAAGAAGAAATCCGACCCTTGGTGTTGGTGAGAAGACATACGGAGATTTGAGCTTTGCTAAAGGCCATAGTGACGTTTTGTGCCTTCTTATCCCATAAATTTCGAATACCTCTTAGTCAAGCCCCATTACATCCCTTTTATTGATCTTTTCATGACTCTTAAGATGGTTAAATTTGATTTGTGGAGATTATCTCGAGAGTAAGCATATGGTTTTGGTTCATTGGTGCACATAGTTGTTACATGAGGTTTTTCCATAAAATTTCATAAAGTGCTTTCGTTTCTTTGATATATGCAAGTCACTCTTTGAAATTCATTATATTTCACTTACATATACTCATGTGTGAATAGCCATAATTTAGTTTAGTGTACATTTGGTAGAGTTTTGGAAATTTGTGCTTAATTATCCGAAAAATGACTAAGTTTGAGAAATCTGGAAAATAATGCAAAATATGTTTTTTTCGTGATTCTGAGACGAGTGAAACACTGATCTATCATTTTTCAAATTTAATGAAATTTGGTATGCATATAATTGGCTTGCTAAAGTGTTTGTTTCTAAATTTCAGATCAATCGGAGTTCGGGAAGTCAACCAAAAGATGGCTGCAACTTGGTAGCCTGAGCAAAACGATCCAGGGACTTCTAGGATTTTTTCTGAGATTGTGTCCTGACTTCAAAAATTTATTCCGGACGTTTCACTTGGACTCTGAGGAAGCCCTTTTATATAATGAAAGCTCTACGAGTCTAGTTTCTCTTAGACTTAGAATCGCATCAATCGGAGCACTGAGGAGAAAGTTATGCCAGTTGCAACATAACAAGGTCACTGCCAGCCGAGAAACCATGTTTCTGCCCCTTTTCCTTTGTTTCTGTTTTCGATGGACATTTTGGCATACAATTGCATACTTGAAAATTGTCCAAGCTTATTTAAGGATAGAGGAAGACATCGAGCTAAGGCAACGTGGAAAACATGAAGAAAGAAGCAATCATAGTCGAGCTAGGAAAATGCTGCCGGTTCTGCTTTCTTGTCCAATTGGTGCATTTTTCATGGATCAAAGTTCATCAAATGGAGTTGTCAAGTCCACATAAAAAGTCCATGAAGATATACAGCCCATGCTATGAAGAAAATTCAGAAAAAGAAGTCTAAGAATGCAATGTTTTTCCCACAAGGAAACATAAGCCAACTAGGAAAAGAAATTCCCTTTCCTTGTGTTGCCGGCAGCCCTAGGGTTTCTCCCACATATAAAGCCAATTTTCCACAGAAAATCATCATCTCATCTTAAGCACAAGTACTAGCAAAAAACTCTACCAAGTCTCACAATCACCAAACACCAAATATTTAGCCAAAACCATCACCACCACCATCCAAATTTCGTCCCTTTTGTTCTAAGTTCCTGCCGAGCAGTCCACCATCACTCCACCACGTCTTGAAGAGTCTTCCAAGGTTCTAAGAGTGTGATCCACTCCCCCTATGGCTTATGTATTTATTCATGTTTGTGTGGTTTGTAAGAACTTGTTTCGATTCTTGGTTTTTGTTAAACTTTTTGTATGAACCGATTTGGTTGAAGTTTATGTAAGTAGTTTTGCAATTTTAATGCATGGATTTCGTGTGAATGGATAATTAGGGCAGTGGTATCTTGCATGTTTTAAGTTTGAAATTAGTTAGAAATCTAAGGATTGGGACTTAAAAACCGAAACATTAGTATTGGCTTGAAGCATGTAAATCTAGATGTTAGGTTTCATCAAACCCAAGTAATAACAAATATGGCTAAATACTCAAATGGTTGCTTTAATTTGTGATAGGAGCACAATGTGCGACGATATTAATGTGTTATTATCCCTTATTTATATTTTGTTAGGTCTATTTAGAGTAAGATAGAGTTGTATTATAGTTTTGTGTTGTTTTGGAAGAGTTTTGGAAAAATGTGCTTAATAATCCGAAAATAATGTAAAACATGTCTTTTTTGTGATTCTGAGACTCGTGCTAAACTGACCTATTCTTTTCAAAATTTGATGAAATTTGGTATGTATATAGTTGGCAAGCTAAAGTATATTGTGTCAAAAGTTCAGATCAATCGGAGTTCGGGAAGTCACCCAAAAGATGGCTGCAACTTGGCAGTTTGAACAAAGATCACCAGGGACTACCAGGATTTTCCTAGGACTATATCCTGACTTTCGGAATTTCTGTGGGACACATTGCTTGGAACCAGAGGACGTGCCATATGCCGTTGTGAAGCTCTACGAGTCTAGTTTCTCTGCGATTTGGAATCGCACCAATCGGAGCTCTGAGGAGAGAGTTATGCCGGATTTACTGGAGCAAGGTCATCCCAGCCGAGAAAACCAAGCTTGCTGCCGGTTCTGTGTTCTTGACGTTTTGTGTATTTTTCATGGATCAAAGTTCACCAAATGGAGTTGTCAAGTCCATATATGAAGTCCATGAAGATATGCAGCCCATGCCATGAAGAAAATTCAGAAAAAGAAGTCCAAAAATACAATATTTGTCCCACAAGGAAACCTTAACCAACTTGGACAAGGAATTTCCATTCCTTTTTGCTGCCGGCAACCCTAGGGTTTTTCCTCTATAAATAGCCAATGAATTCTCAGAAAAAGGTGTGACATCTCAAGCCAAAACACAAAGCCAAAATTCTACCAAAATTTCCCCAAAGATCCTACATAAAAACCCTAGCCGAAACACATCATCCACCATCTCACAAGTTTCTGCCGAAACTTATACCTACTGCCGAGTAGCCACCCCTTCCATCTTCCGCCGGATCAACACGAGTCGAAGTCATCAAAGTGTCTACAAAAGTGTGATCCACTCCCCTTTTTCGGTTTTGTAAATTTTATGTAGTTATGAATAGTTTTGTCTATGAAACTCTTATGTATTTTTGGTTTTGGTTTATATGTCTATATATGAACCGATTTGAAATTTGGTTTTATAATTTGTATGTTAAAGACTTGTTTGAATCGAAGCTTAGATTTAGGTTTAAGTTTCGGCAACAATGATTTTGCATGCTAATTTGTAATATAAAACTTGTAAGATTTGTACACTTAGATAATTAGGACAGTGGTATAGATGCATGTTTAGGATTTAAACCGGTTAGAACTAAATAAGAAGATTGACGACCTTACTTGTTTGCTTGTCTTCGATTAATAGACTTTAGAGCTTCAATGTTACGAATTGTATAACGGTAGCATAACTTTTAGGATCACTATGCGGATCGCTAGATCTTAAAACATTAGAAAGTCTCTCAACTAGGTAAGATCGGGTTCCGTTCTAGTTGTAGGTCGAAACTTGTTTAAATTCAAGGCATGCTAAATACTTGTTCCTTACTTTCTTTTGTGTGAGTCTTATGTGTTAAAGAGTTAAGTGCTGAGTGCTATGTGTGAAAGATGTCGACCAAGCTTGTAAATAGTAATTTAGGATTTATTTTCGTGCCTAGATGTTAGAGGGTAGCCTTGCTGCTGACGCCATTATCTTCCCCCCTAAAGTGACGATTTTTGATGTGTAAATGTGTATATTTATCTAACAATCTCATGTTTCAGGTAGACTTACTCCCCGGCTTAGAACGATCCATATTTGCTCATACTACTAACGATATTTTGTAGGGTTTATTATTTGTGTGAGCCTCGCGGTTCACATCAATTTGTTTTGCTCACCTAGGGTATAATACTTTAGATTTCTTGCATGTTAAAATAAGATGATTGACAACCTTGCTTGTTTTGTATGTCTCCGATTTAAACTATTGTGATTAATTGTTAAGTCTCAAAAGGATTAACATATATTCTAGGGTCCATACTCAAAAGGTCGATCTTAAGAACTTGAGAAGTCTTACAACTAAGTTGTAGTTGGAACTAAAATTGAATCTAAACATGTTGATACTTGTTCCTTACTTTCTTGCATGCAAGTCTATATGTTAAAGAGTTTTTTGTGTGAACTACTTGGTGTGTAAGATGATGATCACTTGTACATATTAGTTTTAGGTTTTAAAATTCGTATCTTAGTTTTAGGGGCAGCAAGGCTGCCGAACTATTCTCTCCCCCAAAAGTGTGACTTTTTGATGTATATATGTATATATTTTTGTCTAACATTCTCATGTTTCAGGTACCCTTAATCCGCGGCTTAGAACGATCCCTACTTGCTTAATTATACTACTAACGATATTTTGTAGGGTTATTATTGTGTGCGAGTTTAGGCTCTAACCAGCACTCATCGATCAAGCTTCATCGATCAAAAACCCAGAAAACAGCCTTAAATTCCCTGCGCCTTCAAGTTTTCATGCCTTCAAGCACCAATTCATGTTCCCAGCCATCTAGCCTCAAGCATTCAAGCAACATCACCAAATTCACAGCCATCTTTCCCCCAAAAAAGTCCCTTCAATCTTTAATCTATTATTCCCATAAATCCCTTACCCAGAAAAACCTTCAATTCTCTTCACCCAGTGTGTTTCTAGCTCCCGCACCACGCT
The DNA here is from genome assembly GCA_963682095.1 of Potentilla sterilis. Classification (NCBI taxonomy): domain Eukaryota; kingdom Viridiplantae; phylum Streptophyta; class Magnoliopsida; order Rosales; family Rosaceae; genus Potentilla; species Potentilla sterilis. The sequence continues at coordinate 36,526,620 of OY821756.1, forward strand.
CATGCTGTCAAGCCTCTTTTGATTTTCATGCAGTTTGAATCACACACGAATTTCTCCCATTTTCGGGTGGAATTCGACCTAGTCATTGCATAATCAAAGAACCCCCCTCAAGAGTATCCCTAATAGTTATTATTACTTGTGTATGTATATTTGAAAAATGTAATCCGAGAGTGAATGTATTATTTAGAAGCTCGCTTTATTTAGTACATTTCAAGTGTGGATAGAGGGGTAGTTGGGGGAGGGACGAACTCCAATTTTCCTCCCTCTTCTTGAGGGTTGTGTTTTTTTTTGTTTGGCTATTGATTTCCTGTTTTACTTTCTTCTCCCATGTGCGGCGATGTTTGGACCTTGTCTCCGTTTTGGGCTTTCTAGATTTCTCTTGTTCCATGTCTTTCTTGTGGTTATTAATTTCAATCTTCATCTTCTTTCTCTAGAGAATTTTTTTTTTCTTCTGATATGATTGGAGGTTTTCCTACTCCACATAGCTTTCAGAGTGAGGTTTGATCACTCTTGCACTAAGCAATGACTTTGTTGTGCGGAAGCAACAATCTCCTCCTTGGCGTGATTAGAGTCATCACCAATTATGTTACGATCCGAATACCAATAGCTCCACTTTAACCATAAGCTTTAAATTCCAAATCTTGTGATCGCAATCCAAACGGGGGCTCCACCAAATTCAATTGTACGAGACACCAAGTCTCAAGCGCAACTTAGACTCTGATGCGGAAGCTTTTAATGATCCTACACACACGGGTCTAATAATGCCGATAATCCCCCCGTATTAGCCACCCGGAAGATATTGGGTATGGAGTTTTTTAAAACACAATGCCTTAATATTAGTGTGTGTGATATCAATCCTTATAACCTAAGAATAAGTGACTATATCAATCCTTTTCACTATTCCAATGTGGGATCCCAAATGGCTCTAATTTAAGCCAAACTTTTCCAACAAATTCAAGTGACTATATGTTTTGATGACTGTCTCTTGGATTCGTTATTGGATCTCACCCACCCTTTTTATTTCATTTGTTCTGGTTCTGGTTCTCTTGGTCTTGGCAGTGATGGGTCGTTGTGGTGGAGGTACATTGTATGGTTATTTAAATTTAGATGATTATTTATCATCTCTATTCTACTGTATGTCATTTTTAATATTGTTTTGGTTTATTGTATGTAGGTATTTTTAATGTTGCAAATAATATATTCAATAATAAAAAAAAACTTTAAAGAAAAATAATATAGGAAAGCAAATCAAATCACAACTTATTTTATAAGTGGCAGGTGCTTAATTATTAGGGGTTTTTACTAATAAATACAATTTTCAGCCCATAATTACCAATAGCAAGATTGTTTTTTAAAATTACCACTAGTAAGTTTCCATCCAATTCTAACAGAATCTGTTAATCTATAAATTACGAAATTACCTTTTTTACAATACTACTGATGGTCAGTAGCATTACGCATTTCTGAGGGTCAGTAGCATTGCGCATTTCTGAAAGTCAGTAGTATTCAACTAAGTGTTGTAAACTATTTGAATGTTAATCATACTAAGGGTCAGTAGTAAATCGCATATAATGTTATAAAAAAAAAGTAAACGGAGAATTACCATTTAACAGATTCTGTTAGTAAAATGGATAGAAACTGGTTAGTGGCAATTTTAAAAACAAACTTGCTATTGGTAATTATGAGCTCAAAAGTGTAGTTATTGGTAATCTTTTATAATTATTATTTTCTGCAATTCAACCAAGTAATGCATTCTTGGTAATTTGTGAAACCTATTTCTCTAACTAATGTCAATCCTATGAACTAAGCATGAATCACTAACAGTAAGAACCTAGTTGCATCATGAATTCATGTTTTTGAAGGATTTGACTTTAACTTTCTTCTATATTAGCCGCAATGGCTCACACTACAACATTGAAAATCTTAGGCGACGAAAAATTTTCGTCACCTAAGAAGGATTTTCGTCGTCTAAAAGCTTAGGTGACGAAAATTTTGTTGCCTAAATTTCGTCGTCTAAAGTTTGTGATCTAAGTAACTAGGCGACGAAAATATATGAATTTCGTCGCCTAAGATAATTCTTAGACAACGAAAAACTTTCGTCGTCTAACAACAATGGTGACGACAAAAGACTCTTAGATGACGATTTTTTTCGTCGGCTAAAGTCTAACTTAGACGACGAAACAAATGTTTCGTGGCCTAAGATAATTACGTAGACCACGAAACTCAACATTTTCGTGGTCTAAGTAATTATCTTAGGCGACGAAAAAATAAATTTCGTGGCTTAAGCTAGTTACTTAGTCGACGAAATAGAATGTTTTCGTGGTCTAAGAGGGATACTAAGTCGACGAAACTATTGGTTTCGTGGTCTAAGCTAGTTACTTAGGCCACAAAATTTAATATTTTCGTGGCCTAAGCAGTACTCTTAGGCGACGAAATTATTATGTTTCGTGGCTTAAGTAATTATCTTAGACCACAAACTCCTTTGTTTCGTCTCCTAAGTATTTATCTTAGTCCACGAAATGAAATTTATTCGTCGCCTAAGTATATCACTTAGGAGAGGAAACTTATTATTCTTCGTCACCTAAGTAAGTATTAAATTTAAAAAAAAAATTAAAAATCTAAAACTGAATATTCATATAAATTAAAAAATGTATCCATACAAATTAAATACCGAATATTAATAAATTTATTCATACATTTGTTCATTTAAATAAAAATATTAAACCGAACAATATGTACGGAGAGAGAGGAGCCTCCAAGCTACTTTGGAAGGTTTCTAAACATCTGGAACTGTTCCTCCAACCAGCTAAGACGGTTTTCACTATTTTGGTACTTCTCATTAGCCAGTCGTTCTGCTCCTCAAGTATGCCGATACGCTGTCGGGCCTCCTCATTGGCGAGTCGTACCTGTTCCTCTGCAAGTGCGATACGCTGTCGAGCCTCCTCCTCTAGTCGTCTCACACGCTCTGCATTTGACGACCGATTGTGTGCAGTGGAATTTTCCGAAAGTTACTCCTCCTAACCCCTGGATCTCACCGCTGTTTCGCGGTCCCAGTGCGTTTACAAGCACTTGGGCTTGAGTCGGCTCGTCAAAATAGTGAACGATTTGATCTTCCGGAACGTCGGGGTGGTCATTCCTCACAGTGGCCATCACCTTCTCGACCTCGACATTAATACGGCGCTGCATTTGAAAATGAAGTGCGTTAGTGCATTAACACCCAGACTTATGTCGTTGATATCAGATTTGGCCAAAATTTGTGTACATTATCAATACAAAGACCAAGTAAGTAACATGCATATGAATAATGCATTCTAAATAATCCAAACATAATCGGCAGATACTCTTCATCAAACCACAACAAAATTAAAAAATAATTTTGTTTTTTTTTTTAACAAGAACTTATTCAAAGACATAATTCAACTTTCCTGGAGTTATGGGTTCTAGTTTCATAATTGGGGTGGTTTTTATCTTTATCATGGCTTGGAATCAAATTGGCTTGAGATTAGAATCTGATGACTTCGAAAAGTTTGACTAATATTCGATTCCACATTAAAAATAAATTGGCTAGTATTCGATTCCACATTTTAAACATAATAGAAAACTTACTATATTTTCTGCCGCTTCCGGGTGCTGAGGAGGGCACACCATCTCATAATTCTTTACCAACGCCAACGGTTCACCCTTTTCCTTCAACTCGAGCGCCCCGTAGATGAAAGACTTTGAACCGGACCGATGGTACAACGTCTTCTTCCCCCGGTTGATTGTGTTGGTGGTCGATCATCTCTGTAGAAGTATGATTAAATTTGAGACAAATAGTTAGCATTGAAACAAAACTAAAATGAAAAATGTTAACATTTGAAAGCACAGACTAATATTTAAAAATTAAATACCTGGAACTCATCGCTCTCGAAGTGGTGAACCAGCCAAGACCACTCCTCCTTCCTATCTTTGAACTTTTTCAGAATTTTGCCAGGGTTGTCAATCCTAAGCCTGTTGAACTTGCTCTTGAAGGTTGTGAAGGTCTTGGCGGCATGCTTGTGAACACACTTTCCCATCTTCTTATCATCCCAAGGGATGTCATAAACAAGCTATTACAAAAAAAAAATGGAATTAATATGGAAGCTGATAGATAATTAAAATATTAAAAATTGTAGTTAACTTACGTCGAGTTCATATTTGAGCTTCTTATGATCGTCCTCCTCCAGATCCCACCAACTTCTAGCACTCATGAGAATGCTGTCCCGAATGATATGGCCGATATCATGAGTCAACCAATTGTTCAGTGCACTGGTCTGCGGTCCGTACAAGAACTCATCATCCCTGACGATCTTCACCTTCTCTCCGTGCTGCACCTAAGACGTGTAGGCCTTTAAGCCTTTTACCAACCCTCGTTTGTGTTTGGGAGGAGGTGCTGCCAAAACAATAACAATTTAATTAGAGAAAAATAACACTCATTTATAACTAAATAACTTAATTAAAAGTGTTGGATTATGTTTACCTCCATCAGGCCGAGGACGAAATGTGCGCCGACAGCTGATCTCTTCACCATCGCTATCTTCGACTTGAGGTGTGGTTTCTGCTACTGGAGGGGCTGCAATATTTTCCACCGGCAACGGGGGAGGGGGGGGGGGGGGAGGAGATGCTGATACGTTCGCAGATGCTTCCGTAAGTGGCTCCGACGAACTCCCTTCAGAGGCAGTTGACCTGTAGAAGCGGTCAAATGCCTCCTACCTCTTCTTCAACTTCCCATGAGTTGGCGGCATATTTTTCCTGTCAATAAATACAAATTATACAAGAACATGCCGCACCTCAATTCAATTAAACCATAACTCAATCCAAATGCACATTGTGCAATGATCCACTCACAAACATAATAATTCTATTTTAACATGAGAGCAAACTCGATAAGTAACAATGTAACAATGTACGTGCAGAGAAAATAAAGCCAATAGAGCTTTTCTTTAATACTTATCTGTGCGGGAACTGTTAACAAGAGTTATGGTAGTGTGCTATATTTCTTATTTCCTTGATCTTTATTTGAATGTTACTTATTTGCTTATTTCAGTGTCACCAGGTTTTCTCTTGCCAAAAATATCATAATATTTATGATCACCACTAGCATATGATCGTGACGCTACAATGTGCAATAGTCATAGGTATCAGGCTCATAAACTCTAATCTGATATTTTTTTTTTCTTTTTTATATTTATCAGCCAAGGAAGATAAATTTTTCTCTTCAGCAAGTCACTTGCAGTATAGTTTGAAAACGAAAATATGAATAGTACATCATTATTCCTCTTATTTGATAATGAATAAGCAAGATATAAGTTTCCATCACAGAAGTCAATAGAAAGTTATTTCTCCTCCGAGAAAACCACACAAGAAAATCCAGAGTTAAGATACCAACATCTGTCAATATAATTCTAATTCATCTGTGACAGAACAAATAGTTATAATTAAAACATGAGAATGTGAAACTAAATAGGGAGAGAAAGAGAGGCAGAGAAAGAGAGAAAGAGAGGGAGAGAAAGAGAGGGAGAGAACGAGAGGGAGAGGGAGAGAAAGAGAGGGAGAGAACGAGAGGCAGTGAAAGAGAGAAAGAGAAAGAGAGGCAGAGAAAGAGAGAAAGAGGGAGACCTCGCGAGAGAGAGGGAGAGGCTGGGGCAGCAACCGAGGCGGAGGAGGCGACCGAGGCGGAGGGCGACCGAGGCGGAGAAATAGGGCGGGCCCAGAAGGTGGAGGCTAGGGAGGCGAGGGCAGGGCCAGAAGGTGGAGGCGAGGGAGGCGAGGCCGGGGCCAGAAGGTGGAGACGAGGGAGGCGAGGGCGGAGGCCAGAAGGCTGGGGCGGGTGGGCGGAGGAAGAAGATAGAATTTGGGATATTAGAGAGTGAGATTGAGGGATTGCCCGATCGGGTTTGAAGTTTTGACTTGTTTACTTAGCCGACGAAAGTTCATGTCTCGTCTCCTAAGATATGAATTTAGGCGACGAAACAGATGATTTCGTCTCCTAAGAGCTTATCTAAAATGACAAAATATTTTTGCGTCGCCTAAGTATTATTACTTAGGCGACGAAACATTTATTCGTCTCCTAAGATTATTTCAAATTTTCACAAAATTTATTGGCGGAAAATAAAGCCAATAGATTTTTTTTTTAATTTTACTTAGGCGACAAAATAAACATTTTCGTCGCCTAAGTAAAATATATTTTTTTAAATCTATTGGGTTTAAAATTTTAATGTGTTTAAAATTTTGCGACGAGTTTATAAGTGCATTTGGTCGACTCGGACCCAAAATATACATATACATATGTGTATATATAAATATATCTGTATATATCGATATATTAATTAATACAAAAACAAATTAATAAGCCCATGCCAGTTTTATTATCTTGAGGAAACTATAATCCAACATAACAGATATTGTGGTTCAAGGCATATATTAACAGTCGAAGATTCTGTACGTACGTACACACCATTTTATAATTTTAATTATACATCACAAACAAATTTATTGAATTTAAAAACATAATTTAAATCTGATCATGGTTCTCCATCATAATCGTCATCGTCTGTATCGTCTGCATCTTCAATCATATCAGTGAAGCCATCATTGGAATCGTCATCGTCGTATGATTCCTCATCGTCGTCTGATTCCTCATCATCCTCGTCATTAATGAAGTCGTCATTGGCTTTTTTTTGAGATGTAGATGCATTTGGGACTGCAATGGATTCATCAGAAGTGACGAAATGTAAGCGGTTGTCGTCGCGAATAGCATCTACATTAGGGATTTGAGAAGCCGAATGCTCTTGATATGGTTCATCAGTGTCGCCGTCATCTTCATCATCATGTTCTTCACCCCCTTCAATTGTAGACGCACTCTATATATTCCTATGTGACATCGGGTTAACCACTTTCTAAAATCCACCGGCCTTAGGATCATCAAGATAAAACACCTGTTTTGCCATGCTAGCAAGAATGAACGGCTCATTTTCATACCAACTTGTGTTTGTATTCACCGATAACATGCCGTAATACATCTTTGTACTCCCAGGAACACTTTGATTAGTGTTAAACCATCTACACTTGAACAAGACAACGGGCATATTTCCATATACTAGTTCGACAACGGCGAGTAGCACTCCATAGTAGGTTAAGTCGTCACCATCTACCATGACCCCGCAATTTTGCGTTATGCGATTTACATCTCGTTGAAGTGTCACAAACTTGATGCCGTTGACACATCGCTCGCACCCTGTGGGAAATTGGCATTCTAGCCAAATGGTGAAATTCTGACGAGTACCAATCACTGTTCTGTTTTTGGCGATTTTCCACCTGTCACGTTGTGATAAGTTATTATTTAAATTGAACTGACTAGCTAGAATACTAATATTGAAATGGAGATATTGTAACATAAAAAATATTGTGACGTACCCATTTGCGAAAGTAAACAGGAAATGTTCTTTTGTGCGTCTCTTTCGGCCTTCGGTCTCGACGATTTCCTTCAATTAGCTTCAAATGCTCACGCATGAAATATTGTGCTTAGTCACAGTGTTGTAGTACGCACCAATGAGCTTCAATTAGCTCAGCATCTGTCAGTTTTCTGAAGTTGGTAAATTACCAAACGGACGTACAACACTTGAAAGGACTGAAAGTTTTAACTCTGGTACTGTAGAGGCTGCTGTAGAAGATTCCGCTTCGTCACTGTTACAGAGATATAAGTTGCAGTATGTTACACATTCATGTGCAATGTACGACTCCGTTATCGATCCTTCAGGGTTACTCTTGCTTTTACATAACTGTTTGTATTGAAACAGTTGTCTGAAATTACACGTACAATTATTAGTGAAGTATATATACAAGACAATATTATAATGAATGGGAAAATACGAATAATAAATAGTACCTTTCTTGAGGATACATCCAGGTGCAATGAACTGGACCAGTAAGTAGTGCTTGATCTGGAAGATGGATCATCAGATGAATCATACTGTCAAAGAAAGCAGGGGGGGAAAATCCTTTCCAATTTGCACAAAATGTAGATGATGTCTTCTTTGAGAATGAGAACATCTGACTTCTTCAGCTCTTTAGCGCATAACTTCTGAAAGAACCTACACAACGCTATTATAGGTTCGACCATATCTAGATGCAAATAGGGTCAGATAACCACTGGAATAAGACGTTGTAGCAATACATGACAGTCATGGCTCTTCAATCCGTTAAACGTATTAAGCCCCAAGTTAATACACTGAGATATATTTCCTGCATACCCATGAGGATACTGTACTCCTTTAAACCATATGAAAACCTGCTTCTTGAAAGCCGGTTTAACTGTGTAAGGTGCAACAGGTATGAAAGTCCCTGACGCCGTCTTCACTGGCCACAAGTGTTTTCGTATTCCCTTCTCCTTCAGATACTGACGTGCTTTCAAAGTGTCCTTACTCTTTCCTTTGATATCAAGAACTGTTCCCACAATGCTGTCACTTACATTCTTTTCTATGTGCATGAAATCTAGGGTGTGCCTAATAATCAATTTCGGCCAATAAGGCAAACCATAGAATGCACTCTTATGTGTAAAACACTTGTACTCGTCAGGGCGTTCCGGAACTGGTATTGTGGTATCACCGCTCAACACGCCGAAATCGAAAGAGTTCAGCTTCTCTAAAATTTCATCACCGTTCTAGGGACGGGGTTTAGGACGAAGCTCTACTGTTTTATCAAATGCTTTAGCATGAAATCGCCACTGGTGGTCAGCTGGAAGCCATCTACGGTGACCCAAGTAACACACCTTCCCAGCGCACCAAACAGAATGGACTTCGTTCAAGCAAACATGACAAGCTTTGTAACCTTTAGTCGCCTGAGACGACAACATACCATAACCAGGAAAATCACTTATGGTAAACATCAGCATTGCTCTCATCATAAATGATCTTCCACTGTGCCTGTTAAAAGTAAGAGCTCCATTTTCCCATAAGTCTAACAGCTCGTCGATCAAAGGTTGAAGATAGACATCCAGACACTTTCCTGGAGACTTTGGGCCGGGAATTAACAGAGACATCATACTAAATTCCTTCTTCATACACATCCAAGGAGGCAGGTTATACGACACAAGAATAACATGCCATGTACTATGACTCAAACTCATATTTCCATGGGGATTGAATCCATCTGAGGCAAGGCCGAGTCTTACATTTCTAACATCTCTTGCAAAATGTGGGAATGATCTGTCAAAAGACTTCCACGCCTCGCTATCTGCAGGGTGTCTGAGAGTATCATCATCTGTCCTTCTCTCTCCATGCCATCTCATTTCTTTTGCTGTGTGTAAAGACATATAAAGACGCTTCAATCTAGGAAGTAAAGGGAAATGACGAAGTACCTTCACAGGAACACTGTTTTCCTTAATTGTGCCTTGCTCCCACCTCCACGCGTGGCATATGGGACATTCATCAAGGTCGGCTTTCTCTTTGTAAAACAAAACACAGTTGTTCTTGCAGGCGTGGATTTTGTTATAACTGATACCGAGATCGCCCAATATCTTCTGTAGCTTGTAATAAATATCAAGTAGATAGTTAGGTTGTAGAAGGTGTTCCTTACACTGTTTTAGAAGACTATTAAAAGAGTCATTTGTCCACCTACTCTTGACTTTCAACTGCATCTGTGAGATGATGGTCTCTAAAACAGTGTGAGGACTACCCTCAAATAATGAGATCTGCACTTGAGCAAGGAGTCTGGTATACTTATCATAATCAGCACTGTCAATAAGAGGAATTGTGCCATCCTCAAAAACTGCCTCTTGGAATTCCTCTTCCTCGTGTACTGGAGCAAAAGTAGGAAAAATGTCATGTAGAATGTTCATAGCCGGGTCTTTATAAGGCTCGAAACCACCACTAGCTGTTCGGTCATGGTATCCAACTTGGATATCGGCAATCGTAGGTTCATAATCTACTGCTTCACCGTGTTTACTCCATGTTGTATAATTCTGCATAATACCTCTGTTACACAGGTGATCGTAGATTCAGCCGATCGTCTTGCACTTAGTATTCATACAACTTAAGTAGGGACACCTGTGTGTTTTCTTTCCTCCACCATGTTCACGTACAAAATTTATAAAACTTCCTACTCCTTCATGGTATTCTTCGCTCTGTCTTGGGTACTGCATCCAACTCCTATCTTTATCCATCGATCACCTGTTATATATATTAATTAATATAAGACAAACAATAAATAATCACAAATTAACAAATAAACAATTTATATGCATGTTTTTTCTCGACCTTATGCCTCCGGTTAGGGTCCTAATCCCATTCAGTCGTGAGAAAATTTCGGCAGCATCTCCCCACAGTTCCTCAAGTGCACGAATATCTATACACCTAGTATGCACTCGAGGAACAGTGATGGGAGACCTCATCGAAATATATACCCACGATCGCAAACGAATACACAAGACCTATATAAACTGTGAAACAATGTCCTCTGTCCCCAAACTGTCCAAAAATGGGACAATTCAACAATCTCTCCATGATTCTCGAACGGGATTTCTAATGATATATATAAATGCATGTATATCAGTGAATAAAAGAATAATTTATTCTTTTATTCACCACTAATTATAAATCATATAATAATGATTTTCGTAAAATAATTATAATTATTAATTAAATTAATTAAAATATATAATTAATATATATAATTCACTAATTTCACAAAAACCAACAATTTAATTGAGTATATATAGGTATGGATCAACAAAAGCAACATACTATCACCTCACAATATATATATATATATATATATATATATATACGTACACACACAACAATATATATTTATATAATTCTCTACCTCAAAAATGAAATATTTCAATGGAAAAAATTGAAATTATTGTTGAAAAAGATGAACAAAGAGATCATACCAAGTTAAAAATCAATGGGTAGTAGTGGAGAAGGCTTAGGAAGACCCGATTTGAAGCTTTTCACATCAAAAAATGAAATCGATGGAAAAATTTGAGGGGAGGAAAAATTTTCAGACTTTTGCCTCGTTTCCCGATCTGGAAAACGAGTGCAGGTTATATAGTCTGCATTTACTTAGGCGACGAAACTTTTTTTTTCGTCGCCTAAGAGACACGCTTAGGCGACGAAACTAATATTTCCTCGCCTAAGTGTAAATCTTAGGTGACGAAAAAAAGTTTCGTTGTCTAAGCACAAAACCTACAGACCAAAAAAAAATTCATCGTCCTTATATTTTCTTAGACCATCAAAAAAAAAAATTCGTCGCCTAAGATTTTTTCTTAGGCGACGAATTTCAAATTTTCGTTTCCTAAGAAGAGAGCTTAGGCGACAAATTTTTTTTTCGTGGTCTAAGAAAATATACGGACGACGAATTTTTTTTTCGTCGGTAGTTTTTTTTCTTAGACGACGAAACCTTTTTTTCGTCGCCTAAGACTGTTCTTAGGCGACGAAAATATTTTCTTAGGCGAGGAAATTTTTTTCGTCTCCTAAGCTTTCTTAGGCGAGAAATTTTTTTCGTCTCCTAAGCTTTCTTAGGCGAGAAATTTTTTTTTATTTCGTCGCCTAAGGTTTTTTTCCTGGTAGTGTCAAGTCTTGTGCGCACATCATGAACTCATATATCAGATCTCTTGAGTGCCTTAAATTTGACACGCATTGAGGAAACGAATGGAATTGCGAGGTGCAGAAGTAAATATGTTATTGAGAATGAACATGTTTTATTACAAAAATTGAGTTACGGTTAAATTGAAATAAATATTTTTCTTAACCATAGTTTAGAGGACACATCACCTAAAATTAGGAGATGGACATATGGTGGCGGTAGCAAACAAGGGTGATCGGCAAATTTGATTCCACTTGTGAACCTACCAAATTTTGCCACTGCTCTATGCATAATCTCTAGGGTTTCTAAGAAATATATAACTATTCCAAAAAAAAAAAAAAAGAGGAGATTTTATTCATACCTCTTAAACCTATATTTATACCTCTTAACTTTTTTATAATTTTAAAAGTCTAGATCTACCCTTGATTATGGAATTTATATAAAAGTCATGACTGATTTGCTGTAATTATTTATTGGACAAAATACTTGTTATTTCTTATACTATGCACCAAAAAACAGTTTTGTCCCTGAGTTTTTAAATTAAACTGAAACATCCGTAATCTTTCATTTGTCAACATGTTAGTCCATTCCATCAAATAAATCCATTATCGGCAAACTTTGGATGTTAAAATGACCAAATCACCCCTACAAATTTTTATATTTTTTTTCCCTTTCTCTTTCAAATTTTTGTTGGAGTCTAATTTAGTACCTCTCCCTATATATATATACCAAAAACATCGTAAGTAGAACAATAATATCAAACCAAAAAAAAATTGATGAACAAAAACAAAAGAGAAAAGAAAATATTGATTTTAAATGGGGATATTTTTGTCATTTTAGAAATTTAGCAGAATATTTTGACAGTTGATAGGAGCATTAAATGCGACGTTCTTAATGTATTTTTACTCCCATTTATGTAATGCTTAACCCTTATTGTTGTAATATAGAGTCATTGAGTCTAGTTAGGAGTCTTTGACAGAGTCGGTTTGTGATATGAGCTCAAATATAGAAAATGCAGAAATTATGAACAGTTTCATTTGGACTAGGACTCCTAATTGAGTTAGGAGTCTAAAAATGTTAAGAGTTTGATTCAAAGTGGGACTCCTTATGAAATTAGGAATCTAAGTTGGACAAGGAGTCTACAATATCTCGACGTTTCTAAAAATGTCGAAAGTTCTAAGAGTTTCATTGAGGGTAGAACTCCTTGTTGAACCAGGAATCCTAATGTGATCAGGACATGTTCATGTAATAATTCTGCTACAATTTTATCTTGTGTTTTAAATTTATTTCTTTCTTTGATTTTTAGGAATTAAGGAGGAGATAATGCATCACAAATTGGGGAAAAGAAAGATAAGATAATTCGGAAAAGAAGAGAGAAGAGTTGTAATGCAACTAGGATAAGAAGAGATAATTCGGTTGAATTAAATCAAGGATAAATGGAAGAAATATTCCAAGGATATTCAATAATTATCTAAGGGAAATTCAACAACAAACTCAAGAAAGAAGGAAGAGATAATTCAGAAAAGAGGAAAAAAAATCGTAACAAATCCCGATTAAATTCTGCAGAATTCCTGTGCATGTCATCCAACTTCCACGGACTCTCCAGGACAGCTCACTTTGAACCAGATGTCGAGCTATATATAGATGAAAAGTTACGAGAGCCTAGTTTCCAACCCAACTGGAATCACTTCAATATCTACTTTCTAGAGAGAGATATTTCATTTTTATCACACGAAAGTCATTCTACCGAAAAGAGTTCAACTCGGACTTGGAGTTGCCGAACCTCTTCCTTTGCTTCTCCTATAGATAGCTTGGGATTATTTCAGAAAAATCATCTTCTCTCTCTTACTTTCACAAGTCAAAGCTCTGCCAAATTCTCACCATAAAATCACCAGAAAATATAAGTCGAACCACCACATAAAATTCATTCCATCATCACCATCGAATCCACCTTGCCAAACTTCTTTCAAGGTTCTTTAAAGTCTGATTCATTTCCTCATGGGTTTGTTTTATTTTCTGTACAATTACAATACTTTGTTTATGAAGGTTGTAAGGATTTATAGATGTTTATTTGGTTTTATAAATTATACTTTGGATTTCTGAAATTCTGCTGTGTGTTTTGGTTTTCTATTTATTTAATTTCTGAATTGGATATATAACGATTTGTATTCAGGATTTTAGAGCACTAGGTAGTAGCATGAGTTCTTGATTTTGTTTGGTTTATTTTCTGAATTTGTATGCACAAAAATCGTATGCATGAGGGCTGCCTTGATCATATGGCTTTTCCTTGTGTGTGGGTTTCAATTGCCGAATTGAATATAAGTTAAATCATAAGCCAAGTTAGTTTGATTTATATTTGTTCTTAGGGCTAGGATAATTCTGAAAATTTACATATTAATAAGGTGAGGTGACGCCATACTTGTTACTTGTTTCTAATTCGGCTCTTGTGCTTATGTGTTTTTTGTGTTTATTTTCTCGCCAAGTGTTTTTAAACCAGATTACATATGTTTAGGATTAAGCGCAAAGATAATTCTAAATACTTAATAAGTCTTGCATGATTAGATGAGCCGCCAAGGACTCTAATTAAATTGGAACTAAATAGAATCTTGAATCGGTGATAACTTGCTGCCTTGTTTTCTTGTGTGAATTGTTATATGTTTTGAGAGTTTTGTGTGCAGTGTCATATGTGAAAAATGTTGATCATGTGTAAATAATAATTTAGAATTTAAATTTTTGTAAAATTCAGTAGGTATTAGAATCAAATTTTAAACCCCCAATATGATTTTGTGGTACTTCATGTATTGAATGCCCTTGATTTCCTCAGACTAAAAGATCCCTACTTGTTTTATACTAACAATGATACAGAAAGGATAATATGTGTATAAAGTTGTTTTGCAGGTACAATGTGCTTGGATAATAATTCCATCAACGGTCATGTAACAGAGTTGACTAAAGTGTTGACAAATGAGAGATTAAGGATGTTTCAGTTTAATCTAAAAACTCGGTGACAAAACTGTTTTTCAGTACATAATATATACTGTAACAAGTATTTTGTCATTTTTTATTTCTAGGGTTTGTTCAACCATTGAATTGTTTATCCTCTTGATTGGTATGAATCTATGTGTTGGGCGAAAATATCAATTTACAAGAAGTGTAAAATGTCACCCAACGTAATCTCACTCATATTCATTAATCGAATAGAGTTTTAATTATTTCGGGTTTGAACCATTCAAGATAGAATGTGTCTTAATCACAATCTCTTATTACGAGGGAAAACCTTTTGATTCCTCTTATAAAGAAACCAATGTGAGTTTGTTTGTTTTTGCGGCTGCACTCGGAATCCATGTTGGGTTGCCTACGTACCCTGGAAGGGATCAAGCCACTCGTACTTCAAGAGTTCCAATGAGTGAATGACTCAATTGAGGACTTTGGTTTTGGAATGTGAGTAGTGTTTTGGACGAATTTGGTGTAAGAGAACTAGGGATTCGATTTGATTTTATATTTTAGCATGCGGTTGCATCTAGATAAATTTGGTTCTAGATTGCCTACATATCCTTTACGGGATCAAACCACATGTAGTTTCAGGCATTTGAGATTTTAATGGGAAGATGACCCATTTATTTAGAATTTGTCTTGCTTTTGAGCATTTTGGGAATGATTTGCTTTTTCTGGTGCTTGAGTGAATTTGATTGTAGAGCCAAGGATTCAGATTGGTTGAATTTGTCAGGAATTCGATTTGAGATATGTGGTTGTATCTAGTGGGTCGCTTGATTGCCTACGTACCCCTTTTGAGGGATCAAACCGATCGTAGTTCATACAATATGAGGATTAGAGCTTTCTTGGTTTTGTACCAAAGATAAATTTTGGTGTCATTATATTTGGACACATTTATCTTTCTTTCAGGTCTCGAGCCATTTTGTTGCTAAAACATACTTCATATATTTGATTTGGACACCCATGTCTCTGAGCTTATTCAGGTCACACTGCTTCTTGACTTTCGTCCAAAACCCGAAAAAGATTACTGGTATCTGCCTTAAGAATTCGTCGGTGGCCCAGACTTTATGGAGCCCATAACTCATTGAGGCCCAATAAATATTTTCTTTATCTTGAGCTAATATGCTTCACACACTCCTTGCCCAACAGAACACAATGCTTGGCACTTGACGACAATGCTTCATCAATTGAACTTGGGGACGGATTTGAAGACAGAAACCATATTGAAGTTGAAGTTGCTCATGGCCAACATCCACACTCTCGTACAAAAGAAGGTCCAGCGCCTATCAATTAGTTCTTTCATTCTTCCTTTCACTCTTTCATCTGATTCGTATACAAGAGAAACTCAAGAACATCTTCTGGCTCTTTATGCTTTCCTTTTGGGCTTCCATCATTACTTTCCTGGGAATTGATCGTGGTGAGCTTGAGTGGATTTCGTGAAGGGGGCTCGTGCTTGAGGGGTTATTATAGCAACATATTTGACTTGAGGTGAAGGAGGCTCGTGCTTGAGGGGATATTAAAGCATATTGGTGAGCTTCAGGTAAACTTGTGGAGATTTCGTGAAGAGGAATTGCTTGTGTCGACCTTGAGGGAATTTCGAGAAGAGACAAGCCTTCATACTTGGGTTGCCATTACAGAGGCATAAGAGTGGTGAGCTTCTTTCTCCTCTTTGTTTTGTTCTGGAATATGACCACCATTTGTTAAGAAGAGCAATCGGCAATTGATGTAGTCCGCTTGGACTTTTCTTCTCTTTGATTTTGTCGGTAACACTTCAAGCATTTTAATTAGACCTCTTCAAGCAAAGTCACCATGCCTTTATATTATAAAGCTTCCTTACAAGGGCCCGATTTGGTTTTGACTTGGCTGCAACATATGATGAATTCTCTTTGATTGAGCAGGTACAAACAAACTACGGTGACATAATCTCGCACATCAGGCTTGTAGCTTTTTTTGATGAGTGAGGGTCTTTGTTAGTTTGATATCCTGGTCTTGAATGAGAAATTTGGGAATTGGGAATCGTATTGCTCGGCAACTTCCCTTGCTCATTAAATCTTCCCATAAAGTCTACAACTTGGCCCATTTGAGTCTTGAGCTCACCAATGTCCTTTTGATGATTTTGTTGCCCCGCGAGTAATGCTTGAGTAGCACTTGACAAAGATTGAAGCAAAGCATCATAGTTGAAATTGCTCGGTGCGGCTTGGCCTTGGCTCGGCCCCCCTTGGTTGTGGTTCGGCAAGGCTGCATATGGTCCCTGGTTCGGCTGAAATGGCTGCCGAGGTACAAAGGTTGCCCTCGGTGCATATGGCGCTCCTCCCTCTCTCGGTTGCATAGGTGTCCTAAGTACATTGTCATTATTCGCCCATCGAAAGTTAGGATGATCATTGGTCGATTATATATGAATTGGTGCTTTGGAGGGAATGGTATCAAGGATATGTGTTTGGCTGTGGGAAAAGTATTTGGCTATAGTGGTTAACAGAGAGAGCCAGGAAGGTTTATACAAGGCTCAGTGTTTGGTTTTGTAGGCTCCCGAACTATAAAGTTATCAACGAGAACCAATAACCATAGTAACTATCGATCAAAGTAACCATAGTGCCCATAGTATCATAGAACCAGTAACCAAAGTGACTGTGCACCCAGTAACCAATATCATAACGTAATCAGTAACCATAAGAACCAAAGTAACCAAGAACATTGTCAAGATCTCGAAGGCAGCAAGGCCTTGAGTAACCAAGTAACAAGTAACTAGGGTGATCCGTGAGGGATTTGAATAAACAAGTAACAAGTAACCAGGTAACCAAGGGAACCGAGAACATAGTAACCAGTAACAAAGTAACCGAGTGATCCGCAAGGGATTTGAGTAATCAGAATAACAAGTAACCAGGTGATCCGCAAAAGATTTGAGTAACCAAGAAACTATCTGCGAGGGATTCAAAGAACAGTAACAAGGAGACAAGAATTATCCACGAGGGATTTAAGGCAGTGAGGCCATGAGTAACAGAACATCACAAGGTCGCTGGATTCGAACCTTTGTGAAGAACAAATTCGAAGATGCTTCTGATTGTTGATGCAGGCCTTCTTTGTTCTCTTCATCTGCTTACGCATGGTTGTTCTTTGCATCTACGTCCTCTTTCACGTTTCTCTCTCCTCTCCTCTGACGTTACTCTGCTTTTGCTAGTGTCGACTGCGTCCTCTCTCTGCCCTTCTTACGCTGGCCTTTTCTCTTCTTCTCTGTGCTTCTCCGTCTGTCTTCCCGTTGGGGTCTTCTGCACGTTGGTAGCCTCTGCCTCCTCCCCTTCTCCTGTTTATGCCTCTTTATATAGAGTGCATGATTGGTTGAGATTTGAGGAGATTGAGTTGCAATGAGTATCTAGTACCATGTTGATAAGAAGGCCTTCAAACTTATCCGACTCCCTAACCTCTTTGCATGAATTGCAATAGAACTTCAACAACTCTTTTTAGATATCACAAAATAAAGTGACCACTTATCTTTTTTTTATTTACCGAAAACAAAACCTTTTATTGGTTATTAGTTTTTTGTAATTTTTTTTCGGTTCAACACTATGGCTAATAAACTATAAAACCCATTGAAAACCTTATTCGAATTGTGATCCCCTATGCAAACGTTGACCCATTGATTGAATAAGTATTGGTAAGAGATAGCATTCATAAGCATATTTTTTTTTTATATAAAATAGAATAAAAATGAGAGTGTTTAAGGAGAAAAGATAATAGGGAGAACTGTATATTTATTGATTGATAAAGAGACTTTTATATAGGCATTACATCAAGTATCCCAATAGATCAGGGATTCCTTATCTAATACAGAATCAACTATACTAGTCTAATTAGGTCAAGACACATCTAGGAAGTTACGGAAATAACCTTCCTACAACACTCCCCCTTGTGTCGAGCGCCTAATGTCTTCATGGTGCTTACCATGTTGCCTCACTAAAACTTTGCCAGCAAAACAAAAACCTCTTGGGTAAAAATAAAATGTATGGACGAAGGGAAAAGAGCATAACACACCAACACTACACTTGTGAATAACATGTGATGTAGACTCCCCGTGATGTCTAATAAACTCAGAGTTCTAATATATGGCGCATGCCTAGGCTCTTCACATGTTTCACATGCATAGATTTTCCTAAAGACTTGGTAAACAAATCTGCAACATTTGCATCTGAACTCACTTAATTAACTTGGATGTTCAGGAATTTCTGTTGTTGCACATTGTAAAAGAACTGGGGCGATATATGCTTAGTGTTATCACCTTTGATAAAACCCAACTTCATCTGCTCAATGCAGGCAGCATTATCTTCATAGATACACGTAGGTTTATTGGTGGTAGACACTAGTCCACACGAATCACAAATGTGGCGAATAATTGACCTTAGCCAGACACATTCTCTAACAGCCTCATGGAGGGCGATGATCTCTGCGTGATTCGATGAAGTAGCAACCAAAGTTTGCTTGGTTGATCTCCAGGATATCGTTGTATTTCCCATGGTAAAAACATAACCAGTTTGGGAACGAGAACGATGTGGGTCAGAGAGATACCCAGCATCCGTAAAACCAACTAACACGTTGTTAGGAGTCTTTGAGTAAGGGAGACGTCCAGAGAATGGCACACTTGGATGGCTGGACGTGTCGCCATCATCGTCCGCCACGTTACTAGCGCCAGTGGCAGTACCACAGTGTACGATGGTACTGTCGAGGCAGCCGGAAACGTTGGTGTGAGGAGGGTGATCGGCGGGATCTTCTCTCTTTGTGCTGAAGGGATAGAACAATCCCAAGTCAATGGAATCTTTCAAGTAACGAAACAAATGTTTGATACCGTTCCAATGACGATGCGTAGGCGCTGAGCTAAATCTAGCTAGTAAGTTCACAGCGAAAGCAATGTCTGGTCTAGTGCACTGTGTCAAATACAAAAGTGTCCCAATCACACTTAAGTATGGGTACTCAGCACCAACAATCTCTTCTTCATCCTCTTTGGGACGGAATGGATCATTGTTTATGTCTAGACTATGAACAACCATGGGTGTAGACAACGGCGTACATGTATCCATGTTGAAACGCCTGAGCATCTTCTGCATATAAGCAGACTGGTGAATCAGAATACCCTTAGTTCTATGCTCTAACTCAAGTCCTAAACAGAACTTAGTCTTCCCAAGATCCTTCATCTCGAACTCAAATTTCAAGAATGAAATTGTCTCTTCAATCTCACTTGAAGTACTGATGACATTCATGTCATCAACATAGACAACTACAATAGCGAATCCAGAGTCGGTCTTTCTAATGAACACGCATGGGCATAACTCATCGTTCTTGTAACCCCTCCGAATCAAGTATTCACGTAGGCGATTGTACCACATCCTTCCGGATTGTTTAAGTCCATACAGTGAACGTTGCAGCTTAACTGCATAAGCACTTTGTGGTTTAGAGTCTTTTGATTCGGGCACATGAATTCCTTCAGGAACTCTCATGTAGATATCGGTATCTAGATCCCCATATAGATACGCTGTAACTACATCCATCAGTTGCATACTCAGTTTTTCAGACACTACTAAACTGATCAAGTAGCGGAAAGTAATGATGTCCATTACGGGAGAATACGTCTCCTCGTAGTCAATACCAGGACGCTGCGAGAAGCCTTGCGCCACGAGTCTTGCCTTATATCGCAAGATCTCATGCTTCTCATTGCGCTTACGAACAAAGACCCACTTATGTCTGACAGGTTTAACGCCTTTAGGGATCAATTCAACAGATCCAAAGACTTGCCTTTTGTCTAATGAGTCAAGTTCTGCCTGTATTGCTTCTTTCCACTTCGGCCAATTTGCTCTTTGTTGACATTCAGTCACTGAGCGTGGTTCAACTTCTTCGTCATGGATGATCTCTTGTGCGACGGAATAAGCATATATATCATCGACGTGTGTGGAGGCTCAATCCACTAAGAGACACGCGTTATTCAAACTGAGCGAGATTTCTATGTTCTCTGGAGTCAGCATTGGTTCTGTGCCATCCCACAGAAATGATTCAGTTGACTCATGGACATAACTATAGTCAGAGTCAATCTCATGCGATGGATTCGCATCGTTGATAATGAGCGGATTTTGTGCCTTCGCTCGCTTCTTTCGAGGGTTTTATCTCGAGAATTCTTCGGTCTCCCCCTCTTTCTGGTGGGAGCCGAGGCCGAAGCTGCTGCCCCTTCAAAGTCCATCAGGGCACCGTTGCAATCCAATTCAACAACAGCGACGCCACGGCATACGATAGTGCCGTCGCCGGCGTCACACTCACCTGAGGATATGCCAACGGCACTAGGTCTTAGGGCAGCCGAACCGGTCCCGTAATTCGGGACCTCCAACCTTGCCAGTACGTTTGCAACAGATACGTGTGATCTTGTCACTTTCGCAATATCAGTGAAAGCGTCGGGCATCGAATCCGCGACTTTCTGAAGATCGATAATGCGTTGCACTTCAAGCTCACTTTGAGTAGTGCGAGGATCATGAAGAGACAAATCGTTGGGGGCACACCATGTCAATTCCTGACATTCATTCAGAATGAGTGCATTCCTATCTCCCCCTAACGGTGGGAAGTGTGTCTCTTCGAAGTGACAGTCTGCGAATCGCGCAGTAAATAGATCACCGGTGGTTG
Source organism: Potentilla sterilis (assembly GCA_963682095.1). NCBI lineage: Eukaryota > Viridiplantae > Streptophyta > Magnoliopsida > Rosales > Rosaceae > Potentilla > Potentilla sterilis. The sequence goes on from OY821756.1 coordinate 36,547,872, forward strand.
GTTCTAAGTAGCGGATTATCGTTGGCGAGTCATAGCCAATATAGATGCCTAAACGTCGTTGTGGACCCATTTTGATACGCAAAGGAGGCGTAATTGGCACATAAACTGCACAACCGAAAGTACGTAAGTGCGATAAATTGGGTTCAAAACCAGTTACCATCTGGTAGGCACTAAACACATTGTTGGCAATGGGTCGAAAACGAATAAGCATCGCTGCATGCAGTATTACATATCCCCAAGCAGAAACTGGCAAATTGGTTCCCATAACCAATGCCCTAACCACTAGCTGGAGTCGCTGAATGGTGGCTTCTGCAAGGCCATTTTGAGAATGAACATGAGGAACAAGGTGTTCTACTTCAATCCCAATGAACATACAATAATCATCGAATGCTTTGGAGGTAAACTCGCCAGCATTATCCATCCTAATAGATTTGATAGGATGGTCAGGGTGGTTAGCCCTTAACTTGATGATTTGAGCTAAAAGCTTGGCGAATGCAGCATTTCTTGTGGACAACAAGGCGACGTGTGACCAACGCGTCGACGCATCAACCAACACCATAAAATATTTAAATGGGCCGCATTCTGGTTTGTTTGGTCCACAAATATCACCTTGGATTCGATGTAAGAATGATATATTATCAGTTGTAGCTTTGACGAATGAAGGACGAGCATGTAATTTAGCAAGCGAGCAAGCCTTACAGAATGAGCGATGGACATTGAAAATTGCCGTTCTGGCATAAGAGGACACAGGTGGTGACGCCCCATGTCCCTGTGAAGGGTGGGACGGCACGACGTGCGGCGTAAAGGCCGCATCCTCATCCTCCAGGTGCGCGGCCCTGAAATCCTGTGAAGGAGGGGGGGGCGGGGGGGGGGGGGGGGGGGGGGGGGGGTGGCGAGTGTGGCTTTAAGGCCACAGTCTGGTGAGGAGTTTGGCTCCTGCGTACATCACGATGTTGAGTCGCGGTAAGAGGTTCTTCCAATCGCTTTTTCGACTTGAAAAATAGATGTCCATGGGAGTTCTTTAGAATCCAGATCATCATATCACGGCCAGGGTGGCCTAATCGAGCATGCCAAAGCTTATAATCATTAGTGTCACAAAAATTATCAGTGACAACATATGATTCGAAGACACGGGCTGTAGTGAGATATAAGTCATTGTCTTCAATGCACGACATCTTCTCTAAGATACGGCGGCGGCCGTGTTCTTGAGAAGTAATGCATAAGTATTCTTCACCATTCTCAGCATAGGTATCCAAGTGATAACCGTTGGCACGGATATCCTTAAAACTCAGCAGGGTTCGATTTGTTCTCGGCGCATAGAGAGCATCAATGACATTGATAACGGTACCATATGGTAACATAAATTCAGCGGTTCCTCGCCCTTTGACAACCGGCGAGGTACCTATCAATGTTGTCGTAGATGAACGATACAGCATTAAATCTGTAAACAACTGCCTATTCCTTAGAATAGTGTGGGTAGTTACACTATCAGCTAGACACTCAACTTCACCGCGAGACATCTACAAAGAGACGAAAACTTGGGTTAGTTTCTCGCGGGACACAGTCTAATCACTACGCCGTAGGATAGAGAAAGAAAGGGGATGAAAATCTCATCGAGTGTATCACATGGCATTTGGGCATTATAACGTCGACTAAAGTAGGAAAGTGCAAGGTTGAATGTTACATAACCAAGCAATCATCATCAGAAACCAAAACGAAACCGGGGCTTCGCACATTGTTGTGTAGAACACCTTTGGTGACTGGAATAAAATGAGGTCTAGCCTCCTAGGATCGGTGTTAAAACACCTCTCGGGTTGCACACTAGCCGAAGCTGTAGATGTCAAAGACACATGGTGTCGTGGCACCAGAGTGTGGCGGATGCCGAACCTACTTCACCTTAGTGAGCCGATGGCGGCCCGTTCGGCACCTTTTTTTTTATTTTTTATTTTTATTTAGGGATTGAGCGTAGGTGGGATTATAAGTCCAAAATATAGAGCCTATGTGACCCAAAGGTGGCGTCACAAGAACCACGTGAGTTGTTAATACACGAACCTGATTGCATAAAAACATAAAATTTCTCACGATATGGGAAAACAGAGAAATTTTATTAAGTGCCAACTTGAATACATCAACTTCTAATTCCAAATTAAACAGACTAACAAGAGTCATAAAAACATGGCGAGTGCCATTACAATGGCGAATTTCCGTTTTTAAGCGTTTAGAGGTTTGACTTAGTGCTTTGACCTATAGTTTAGCCGACGAAAATAATATTTCGTCGGCTAAACTCTTGCGATCTGCGCATTTTCATTGTCCGCCGTTGGATGGCTCAGATCCGACGGCTGTTGATCTTCTAAAGTATAGCCGATGAAATATTGTAAATCGTCGGCTATTCTCTAAGTTTAGCCGACGAAAATTATATTTCGTCGACTAAACTCTTGCGATCCGCGCCTTTTTATTGTCCGCCGTTGGATGGCTCAGATCCAATGGCTGTTAATCTTCCAAAGTATAGCCGATGAAATCTTTTAAATCGTCAGCTATACTCTCTGTTTTAAATCTTTCAGCCCGCCTTTTTTCTCTCCTCCTCCTCCTCAAATCGGCGTCGGCGTCCTCCTCCTCCTTCCCCTCCTCCTCCGACATGACTATGGAAGATTGCATATTCAGTTGAACCAAAACATAATTTAATTTATTTTCCCCAAAATTTAAGAATAGCCGACGAAATTGACCTTATTTCGTCGGCTAGAACTGTTATAGCCGACGATTTTTACTAAATTTCGTCGGCTATAACTTTTATTACCGACGAAAATCACATTATTTCGTCGGCTATGCCTCTTAAAATATTAATATATTCTGAACAAATAGCCGACGAATTTCGTCAGCTATAGTTTACGATATCGTCGGCCATACTCGAAAATACCCGACGAAATTCGTCGGATATTTCACCCACGTTTGGCCGACAAAATAAATTTTCGTTAGTAAATTCGTCGGCCATACTCTACTATAGCCGACGATTTTATTATTTTCGTCGGCCATTGGTATTACCGACGGCGTTTTTCCGACGAATTATAGCCGATGAAAATTTGGCATAGTCGACGAAATTTTTTTCGTCGGCTATTCACTCCGATCTGGTAGTGATTATATTGACAAATTTTAAAGGGATCGAGCATCTAATTGCATGTATATCATACCCATCAAGAGAATGACTGTTAAAACCTACATATGAGCAAACCCTAGAAAAGCAAATTGCTGCAAATTAGTCATGATTTTTTTTATTTTTAAATTTTATAAATTAAGGGTAAAATTGGACTTTTAATGTTACAAAAACGTTGGGAGTTTTAAATACCAATTTTGAATGTAAGAGTGGAAGTTCAAAAAAAAAAAAAGTTGTTAGTTGATTAAAAATCTTGATAAAATTCAAGTCCAACACAAAACAGTTGTTGATGTTGTAGGAAGGTTATTTCCGTAACTTCCTGGATGTGTCTTGACCTAATTAGACTAGTATAGTTGATTCTGTATTAGATAGGGAATCCCTGATTTATTGGGATACTTATTATAATGCCTATATAAAGGCCTCTCTATCAATCAATAAACACACAGTTCTCCCTATTATCTTTTCTCCTTGAACACGTTATCAGCACGTGACCTCCCTGAGCCCTAGAAATACCCTAATAATTTTTTCATCCTCCTCCATCCCTTCCGTCGGCCGCACCTCCTTCCTCGGGACCCGTGCCCCCCCCCCCTCCTCGGTCTCTCCTAGGCTGCAGCCCTTGCTCGGCCGCCTACAAGCCCACTCGCTTGCCAAGCCCGCTCGCCAGCCTGGTCGCTCGCCAAGCCCGCTCGCTCGCCCGCACGTTCACTCGCCATTAATTTTTCAAGATAGTTCCTCCAAATTACCCGCGTAGGAAGAGACACGAGAACCAAACAAGAGTCAAAGAACAAGCCTTACGCTCTTGTTCCTTTGATCAAAAGGTAAACTTTTTATATAAGTTTCTGCTTTTGAACTATAGATATATTATATCGGGCGCTATTAGCCTTTCTTCTACTCCGATTTCGGCCATTCTTAAATCGCCGATGAGACCTAGAATGGGGAATTCATCACCCCTACGGTCGCAGTTTAAGTGATGGTCCTGGGGGAATCACGTTGAAAGGAAATTAAAAGAAAAAGAGATGCTTATGTGGATGTCTGAGTACGCCACTGTTTGAAGGTGCGATATGATGTCGCCGGTATATGAATCAAAAGAAAGAAAAAAATAATGCTTTTGCATCGAAAAAAAAAAATCACTTATGTGACCCAATATATCCCTTCTAATTCCAATATATACTTGATAGTATCTGTTTAAAGTGATACTAATCCGACGTTCTATTCTCTTGTAGATGTCGTCGTCGTCGTCGTCATCACCGTCACGCCCTGATTTTGAGATCTTGGATCTTCAAGGCAAAGACTACCATCGATGGGTTTCCGATGTTGAAATTACTTTCCAAAGCAAAGGCTTTCCAGCCCTTCTAACTGATGCAGCCGCCACCACCCCTTTTGAGGACCATGCCAAGGCTCAAGCCCTCATGTATTTGAGGCGCCATATCCACCCGACTCTGAAGCTACAATATTTGTCGGTAAAAGATCCCAAAATTTTATGAGACACGCTCCAGCAGCTATTTAACAATGTCCATGGCATGCTTCTTCCAGAGCTCACCCTTAAATGGGAACAAATCCATTTCTCGGATTATGACAAAGTAGACAAATACAATCAGGATATGATTAGTCTACAGGCAGATCTTGGCACGGTTGGCGTCATCAAAACCGATAAAGATCTTCTGGAGAAGATATTTAACACATTCCCCATGGCCTACGATGTCCTCGGACATCAGTATAAGATCTCAGTTGATGAAGGCAGAATCAGATCATTCGCTGACCTTATGGCAATATTGGCAAAAAAAGAACGCCATTTTGAGATTAGGCTCCATAGTAGCCAGAGACCTGTTGGTACAAAACCAATTCCAACACCACAGGCTCATTATGGGAAGGCTTCAAAGCAGAAAAATAAAGGCCGTAATGCCCCGTACAATTCGATACGTGGAAGACATCAGAATGCTGGAAACAAAGTGACACGACGCTCCAACACTTGGAGGCGAGAAGGTGGCGCTGCCGCACCACCTTTAGGGGGAGGCCGGACCGGCCACGGACCGCGTCTAGGCCTGGTACCAAACCCTCCTAGACCTAATAGAAATGACCGGAATGCCCAATTTGCTCCGTGCTACAAGTGTGGTTCCTCCAAACACTACCATCGCGATTGTCGAGCTAGTAAGGAGATGTTACATGCCTATAAGAAGTACAAGAGGTTTCTGTCTGAAGAAAGCAATTATGCTGAGGACGAGATGATTGATGCAAATTATGCTCATCATGTGGATTCTCCAAAAGCGCAACCACAAACTCTTGATGTCCCGGATTTTGATTAGTCTATGTATTTGACTTTTCTAGTTTATCAAGTACTGTATTGGCATTCGCAATGTTTTTATGATTCTTGTTAGTCTGTTTATTTTGGAATTAGAAGTTGATGTATTCAAGTTGACACTTAAAAAAATTTCTTTGTTTTCCCATATTGTGAGAAATTTTATGTTTTTATGCAATCAGGTTCGTGTATTAACAACTCATGTGGTTCTTGTGACGCCACCTTTGGGTCATATAGGCTGTATATTTTGGATTTATAATCTCACCTACGCTCAATCTATAAATAAAAAAACAAAAAAACAAAAAAAAGGGAGGCGAATGGGCGGCCATCGGCCCATTAAGGTGAAGTAGGCTCGGCATTCGCCACACTCTGGTACCACGACACCATGTTTCTTTGACATCCACAGCTTCGGCTGGTGTGCAGCCCGAGAGGTGTTTTAATACCAATGCTAAGAGGCTTGTCCTTGTTTTATTCCAGTTACCAAAGGTGTTCAACACCACAATGTGCGCAACCTCGGTTTCGTTTTGGTTTCTGATGATGATTGCTTGGTTATGTAACATTCAACCTTGCATTTTCCGACTTTAGTCGACGTTATAATGTCCAAATGCCATGTGATACACTCGATGGGATTTATTCCCTTTTCTTTCTCTATCCTACGACGTAGTGATTAGACTGTTCTCCCGAGAAACTAACCCAAGTTTTCTTCTCTTTGTAGATGTCTCGTGGAGAAGTTGAGTGTCTAGCGGATAGTGGAACTACCCACACTATTCTAAGGAATAGGCAGTTGTTTACGGATTTAATGCTGTATCGTTCATCTATGACAACATTGATAGGTACCTCGCCGGTTGTCAAAGGACGAGGAACCGCTGAATTTATGTTACCAAATGGTACTATTATCAATGTCATTGATGCTCTCTATGCTCCGAGAACAAATCGAACCCTGCTGAGTTTTAAGGATATCCGTGCCAACGGTTATCACTTGGATACCTATGCTGAGAATGGTGAAGAATACTTATGCATTACTTCTCAAGAACGCGGCCGCCGCCGTATCTTAGAGAAGATGCCGTGCATTGAAGACAATGACTTATATCTCACTACAGCCCGTGTCTTCGAATCATATGTTGTCACTGATAATTTTTGTGACACTAATGATTATAAGCTTTGGCATGCTCGACTAGGCCACCCTGGCCGTGATATGATGATCCGGATTTTAAAGAACTCCCATGGACATCCATTTTTCAAGTCAAAAAAGTGATTGGAAGAACCTCTTACCGCGACTCAACATCGTGATGTACGCAGGAGCCAAGCTCCCCGCAAGGTGGTGGCCTTAACGCCACACTCGCCACCGCCCCCCCCTTCACAGGGTTTCGGGGCCGCGCACCTGGCGGATGAGGAAGCGGCATTTACGCCGCACGTCGTGCCGTCCCACCCTTCACAGGGACATGGGGCATCACCACATGTGTCCTCTTATGCCACAACGGCAATTTTCAATGCCCATCGCTCATTCTGTAAGGCTTGTTCGCTTGCTAAATTGCATGCTCGTCCTTCATTTGCCAGAGCTTCAACTGATAATATACCATTCTTACATCGAATCCAAGGTGATATTTGTGGACCAATCAAACCAGAATGCGGCCTATGGTGTTGGTTGATGTGTCGACGCGTTGGTCACACGTCGCGTTGTTGTCCACAAGAAATGCTGTATTCACCAAGCTTTTAGCTCAAATCATCACGTTACAGGCTAACCACCCTGACCATCCTATCAAATCTATTAGGTTGGATAATGCTGGTAAATTTACCTCCAAAGTATTTGATGATTATTGTATGTCCATTGAGATTGAAGTAGAGCACCTTGTTCCTCATGTTCATTCTCAAAACGGCCTTGCAGAAGCCACCTTTCAGAGACTCCAGCTAGTGGCTAGGGCATTGGTTATGGGAACCAATTTGCCAGTTTCTGCTTAGGGATATGCAATACTGCATGCAGCGATGCTTATTCGTTTCTGACTCATTGCCAGCAATGTGTTTAGTGCCTACCAGATGGTAACTGGTTTTGAACCCAATCTATCGCACTTACGTACTTTCAGTTGTACAGTTTATGTGCCAATTACGCCTCCTTTGAGTATCAAAATGGGTCCACAACGATGTTTAGGCATCTATATTGGCTATGACTCGCCAACAATAATCTGCTACTTAGAACCAACCACCGGTGATCTATTTACTGCGCGATTCGCAGATTGTCACTTTGAAGAGACACACTTCCAGCCGTTAGGGGGAGATAGGAATGCACTCAGTCCGAATGAACGTCAGGAATTGACATGGTGTGCCTCCAACGATTTGTCTCTTCATGATCCTCGCACTGCTCAAAGTGAGCTTGAAGTGCAACGCATTATCGATCTTCAGAAAGTCGCAGAATCGATGCCCGACTCTTTCACTGATATTGCGAAAGTGACAAGATCACACGTACCTGTTGCAAACGTACCGGCAAGGTACGGGACCGGTTCGGCTGCCCTAAGACCTAGTGCCGTCGGCATACCCTCAGGAGAGGGTGACCCCGGCGACGGCGCCATCGTACGCCGTGGCGTCGCTGTTGTTGAATCGAATCGCAACGGTGCCTTGATGGACTTTGAAGGGGCAGCAGCTTTGGCCTCGGCTCCCACTCCGAATCAAGTATTCTCCCGTAATGGACATCATTACTTTCCGCTACTTGATCAGTTTAGTAGTGTCCGAAAAACTGAGTATGCAACTGATGGATGTAGTTACAGCGTATCTATATGGGGATCTAGATACCGATATCTACATGAGAGTTCCTGAAGGAATTCATGTGCCCGAATCAAAAGACTTTAAACCACGGAGTGCTTATGCAGTTAAGCTGCAACGTTCACTGTATAGACTTAAACAATCCGGAAGGATGTGGTATAATCGCCTATGTGAATACTTGATTCGGAGGGGTTACAAGAACGATGAGTTATGCCCATGCGTGTTCATTAGAAAGACCGACTCTGGATTTGCTATTGTAGCTGTCTATGTTGATGACATGAATGTCATCGGTACTTCAAGTGAGATTGAAAAGACAGTTTCATTATTGAAATCTGAGTTCGAGATGAAGGATCTTGGGAAGACTAAGTTCTGTTTAGGACTTGAGTTAGAGCATAGAACCAAGGGTATTCTGGTTCACCAGTCTGCTTATACGCAGAAGATGCTCAGGCGTTTCAACATCGATACATGTACGCCGTTGTCTACTCCCATGGTCATTCGTAGTCTGGACATAAACAAGGATCCATTCCGTCCCAAAGAGGATGGCGAAGAGATTCTTGGTGCTGAGTACCCATACTTATGTGCGATTGGGGCACTTTTGTATTTGGCATAGTGCACTAGACCAGACATTGCTTTCGCTGTGAACTTACTAGCTAGATTTAGCTCAGCGCCTACGCATCGTCATTGGAACGGTATCAAACATTTGTTTCGTTACTTGAAAGGTTCCATTGACTTAGGACTGTTCTATCCCTTCAGCACAAAGAGAGAAAATCCCGCCAATCACCCTCCTCACACCAACGTTTCCGGCCGTCTCGACAGTGCCATCATACACCGTGGTACTGTCGCTGGCGCCGGCGGCGTGGAGGATGATGTTGGCGACGCGTCCAGCCATTCAAATGTGTCATTCTCTGGACGTCTCCCTTACTCAAAGACTCCCACCAACGGATGCTGGGTATCTCTCTGACCCGCATCGTGCTCGTTCCCAAACTAGTTATGTTTTTACCATGGGAAATACAGCGATATCCTGGAGATCAACTAAGCAAACTTTGGTTGCTACTTCATCGAATCACGCAGAGATCATTGCCCTCTATGAGGCTGTTAGAGAATGTGTCTCGCTAAGGTCAGTTATTCCCCACATTCGTGATTCGTGTGGACTAGTGTCTACCACCGATAAACCTACGTGTATCTATGAAGATAATGCTGCCTGTATTGAGCAGATGAAGTTGGGTTTTATCAAAGGTGATAACACTAAGAATATATCGCCCAAGTTCTTTTACAATGTGCAACAACAGAAATTCCTGAACATCCAAGTTAATCAAGTGAGTTCAGACGCAAATGTTGTAGATTTGTTTACCAAGTCTTTGGGAAAATCTATGCATGTGAAACATGTGAAGAGCCTAGGCATGCGCCATATATCAGAGCTCTAAGTTTGTTAGACATCAGGGGGAGTCTATATCACATATTATTCACAAGTGTAGTGTTGGTGTGTTGTGCTCTTTTCCCTTCGTCCATACATTTTATTTTCGCCCAAGAGGTTTTTGTTTTGCTGGCAAGGTTTTAGTGAGGCAACATGGTAAGCACCATGAAGACATTAGGCGCTCGACATTAGGCGCTCGACACAAGGGGGAGTGTTGTTGGAAGGTTATTTCTGTAATTTCTTGGATGTGTCTTGACCTAATTAGACTAGTATAGTTGATTCTGCATTAGATAAGAAATCTCTGATTTATCGGGATACTTATTGTAATGCCTATATAAAGGCCTCTCTATCAATCAATAAACACACAGTTCTCCCTATTATGTTTTCTCCTTAAACAGTTGATTGATTAAAAATAGAAAAAAAGAAAAAAAAAAAAAAAATAAGGGTGACCCTCCCACATCAGCAATGAAACACACCACCTGACACCTTACTAACTTTAGGGATCCTTAAATTTATGATCACAGAAAAATCATAAATTTATGGACGCTCAAGTCGATGCTTCTGCCTTGAAATAAAACCATAAACCCAACCAAACAGCCATTCCCCTTCCATCAAACTAAACTCAAACATATCATCATCAAAACTAGGTCTCGGGTTGGTTTTTGCTAAGTTTAAGTCCATCAACTTCAACTATTTCTACGAAAAATACCCCTCCTCCCCTAATCGCAACTCAACCACCACCGCCACCAACCCTATCAAAAACCCTTCTTCTTCTTCAACTCTTTTTTCATGCGCCTAGATATTTATGAATTGTTGGGTACCTTTGACTATCTGTTTATGTTTTGTATGTGAAGTAGTTCTTTGATGCTTTGGTTTGCTTGTATTTAATTGGCTGAGTTACAAGCTGCATTTAGGGCAGCCTTGTATTTCCCTTCAAAGCTTCAAAGTAACCATACATTGTACTTCGATGTCTTAACGATCACCATCTTAACTAAAACTTTATCTACACATAAATATAGTAATTGAACAGTGAAGAAGTAAAAATGTAATAAAAATTGTTGGCATAATAATCGATCCCTTATAATTGACAAAATAAGGGATCCTATAGTGCAAGGGCCCTATATATATATATATATATATATATATATATATATATATACCTTATTTTGCTAATTATAAGAGATCGATCATTTAACATACTTTTCGATCACATATTAACATCTCCACCGTTCAACTTTTATGTTTATATGAGTAGATTGTATCTTAAAATTTTCATTCAATTTGATAATCCTTACAACATTCAAAATTGAAATTTATAAATAAAAACATGAACGGTTCAGCTTTGACAAATTTCATACGTCCATTGATTTCATTAGTTAGATGCCTTAACGATCACCATTTTGGTTAAAAATTTACAAAAATGATCTACATATACAAACCTAGTAATTGAACGGTGGACATTTTAAAATATGATCAAAAAGTTGATCTAATAACCGATACCGTAAAATGGACAAAATAAGAGATCCCTAAGTCCCTTAGTGGAAAGGCTTTTTATATATAAATATATATATATATATATATATATATAATAAAGATAACTTACAAAATTAGAAATGCATGAAGCCTTATATGAGGGAGGAGATAAACTTAAAACAGTAGAGTTCTCAACACATGAGTTGATACGACTCGAATCTCGAGTTACTTTTTTACATTCCGATAATTGTTTTTACAATTTGAAATTTCTAATGGGTGACTTTTTATAAATTGACTAAACCGAGAATTTTATTTCTCGATGAGTTAGAGGACGTTGAAACGAGTTCGTGCACATATGACATGTTTAATTTGGAGCTCGTGTGAAAAAGTTACAACGTAAAAATCAGAAATTTGCCGTTTTCGGACGAGTATAAATAGCGGGTTTAAATTTTCCCAAAAAAGCAAGTTTTCCTTTTTCTTTTCTTCTTCTTTCCTTTTCTTTCTTTTCTCTCCTTCTCTTTCCCCGATTCGGCCCGAGCCCACTGGCGCAGCGCCGCCTTCCGCCAAAGTCCGCCGTTCGTCCCGCCACCGGTCCCATCGGGACCGCCACCTCCTCCTCTTCTTCTTTGTGGCAGCGGCGCGGCGTGAAATGCCGCTGTTTGGCCGTGCGGCGCCCGAGACCGAAAGTCACCTTTTGAACGGAGCTCTCTCCTCCAGCCGCCGTTCGACACGATTCCAGTCAGGAATCAAAGGTCTCCGTCTGTGCAATCGTTCCATGGAAGAAATTGAACTAATTTGCATTAGGTAAGGAGAATTTGGGTTTTGAAATTCTAGGGTTTTTTGTGATTTCGGTGAAGGTTGAGTATTTGATGTTTTTGGTGGATTTGGAGGTTGAATTCGGATTTAGGATGTTGTAAGGAGTTTTTTAGGTGTTGTTTGGTGTTCGATTGGTTGAATTTTGGTAATTTTTGAACGTTGGGAGGTCCGGCCGCCGTTTGCGGCGGCTGAGGTTGTTTTTGGCGGAGGGGACGGCGGGGACGAGGTCATGAGGTGGTGGCGATGATATTGGGTGATTTTGGAATTAATTGGAGGCGTTTCCGGCCTCCTGTGGCGGAGCGGCGGCGAGAGGTAGAAGATGGTAAAAAGTAAAAAGTACAACAGTAAAAGGTGAATAGTAAACAGTAAAACAGTAAATAGTAAAAGTAAAAAGTAAATAGTAAAAGTAAATGGTAAACAATAATTTTGACTTTGACCATTTACTGTTGACTTTTCAAATTTACTGTTTGACTAGTAAATGCTATTGTTGACTTACCGTAAAAAGGTTAAAAACTTAGTAAAAGGGTTTTACGACGAAATAATCAGAAAATGAATGGATCGGACTCGGGATGGGTGTCCTGAGTAATTTTGAGATGTAAATGGTTTCGGTATTTGAGACATAATTTCAATACCGATAACAATAATTTAAATGGGGTTATTCGGACGACTGAAAACGTCGTAAATTCCACATTTTAAGCAAATTTCGAGTTTTGAGATATCTTTTAACTACGTCTCTATTTCAGGTCGAGAAGTTACTCGACGGGATGAGAGCGCGGATTTCGGCACACTCGGCCGTATAGTGAGTGGATTTTTATTTTAAATAAATGAATGCATAATTGTTTTAATGAAATGTAGTTATTTTAAATAAATGATTTGAGAAGCATGAGAATTCGTATAATTAAAGTGATATTGATATTTGAAGAATTTTGTGGTTGTGGGGTATACATTTACTACTATTTTAGTAGTACGTATTTTAACTGGAAATGAGATTTCCGGAATTACTATGATTTATCGTTTTTATTGTATTTTATATTTGAAAGACCGGAAATGAGATTTCCGGGGAGTTTATGATTTCATTATTTATGATTTCACGACATGTGAGACATGTCGATGTTATATATTCTTTTCGATATTATTTTTATGATATTGAGGCATGTCGGATATATATATGTTCCTTCAAGGCTGTGATTCTATTTTATATATATATATATATATATATATATATATAAGCCTCATATGTGCGGTCGGGGACCGTACAGATTTATGATATATGAGGGGATACGTATTTTCGGTTTTGTTTTCAGATTTTCACCATATCTGGATCTAGATATATATTGATGCTAGCTAGCTTAGTCGCCTGATCCCATGCGAGGTGACGACTTGACCATATAGGTCAGATTCACGCTCGGTGGTCGATGTGTGCAAGCATTGCGTGGGACGCTATAGAGTCTTGGAGGCTCGACCCTTTGCCTGAGAGGCTCAATAGTAAATGGTGGTAATGACGTTCCCTTGTTTATTATATGACCAATGGGATTGGTCATGATTTTTATATTATTTGCTTTTTGGGAATATTTTCTCTATCAGACTTTCTGTTATTTAATAAATTCCCGAACCAGCAGGGCCGGGGTTTTTATGTAACCAATGGGATTGGTCGAGAAATATTATGAATTGATTTTCAAAAGTATATTGTTTTGAGTATATATAAACAAATAATTATTTGTTTATTGGATTATATCAGCGGGGCTGATTTTTAAATACGATTTTCTTAAACGTGAGACATTTTATTAAAATGCATACATTGTGGTTTTTATTTCTAAACATTGGGAAAGTAAGATGACACTTTCATTTAAAGTATTATATTAAATTATTTTATTTTTATCCACTCACTCTAACGTTTTTAATTTACTTTCTCCTGGGATTTTCGTTTTAAAATCGCCTAGTTGCAGACTAGTTATTTGAGGTCAAGGGTACTCAGAGTCGAGGCATAGTCGTCGTCTTTGCTTCCGCTTGGTAGGATCTATCGATCCTTTCACTCTTTGATTTTTATCCTCTGTTCCTTATTTAGATTACTCTGATGACCTGTGATTAAATTAAAAGTGATTTTGTGTTTGTTCTGTGGAAGTTGTTTGAATTTTGGGGGGAGCAGGTGGCTCCTGGAGTCAGGATGGTTTTGTTGAAGTGTTTTATGTTTTGTTTGGTAGGTTTGGGTTGTCTATTTTATGAGAGGTCATGCCGATTTTTCAGTAAAATCTCTCTTAAGGTGGTCCCCGCAAGACCTTATCCGGGTTTCAGGGTGAAATCTGGTTCAGTTCCTATTATGAGTATTCTCTCTTAACTAAGCTCTTAACTGAAGTGAAAGGAAAATTGAGTTTACCAAGAATATGGGAGAGAGGCTCCTTATAAAGACCTTGGAGGAATATGTTTTTACTGTGAAGGAACAGTGCTTTTACTGTTAGGGGAATCAGCTTTTACTGTGGAATGGTGCTTTAACTGTAGTTTTACTCATGAGAGGACAAAGAAGGAAGCAACACGATTAGCTATGTTTTGCCTCGATGATGAATAGTAAAAAGTGATTTTACCATTCATTACTTTCAAAATTCATAAGAATCCTGGCCGTCTTGATAATAGTCTTCATTTTCGGCTTGATTGTCTTCAGATTCGGCCCATCTTTTTGGTTATGATGAGGAACTGGCTCGTTTCCGTTGGGTATGTGAATGACTGTGAGAGGAAGAAGATGATGATCCGAAAGGAGAGGATTCTTCATCTCTGGAATTGTCTGAACTGTTTGTTAGACTGGCTGCTTGGGCCAGAAGTCTTTGCGCCAATTGTTTTAATTCTGCAGACTCTCTTAACTTGGACTTTGAGGAAGAAGATCCTTCCTTAGTGATTTTCTTCCTGGATTTGGAAGAGAGTTGTGACTGAGAAGATGTGGTGATGTAGTATTGGGGTTTTTCTGGTTGGGAGTTTGATTGGTGTGACTGAAAGAGGAGCAGGTGGTGCTGGTGGTAATGGGTTAATTGGTGCTAGAGCTGATGGGTTAACTGGAGCCATAGAGGCTGCTGAAGGAAATTCTTTGTAGAAATTTTCCAGGATTTTGTCAATATCAAACTTATCCCACCACTTGACATAATACTCCCTGTAGACCGATCCTAGTGAGGATGATGGGTTTTCTTGGAGCTTGTACTGCCATTTGAAGATCTAAAGGAACTTATATTTGGATAAAAAGTGTAATGTAGGGGGAAAATTATGTTCATACTTTGTAAATGACTGGACTTTAGAATATCTGGTGACTGCTTCTTGGATTTACTGAGGAAGGATGTCATAGTGACATCTATAGGTAAACCACCATGAAAGAAACCGCATAGGAAAGTTTCTTTCAAACTGTTTATCAAAATTAATGAACCAAGAGTGACTGAAATCTTTTGACTGATGAAGGAAGACCTTGAACCAAGCATCTTCATAATCATAGTAATTGAATGACAAATCTCCATATGTATGGTAACTATAAGGGGGTCACTCTATTGATCAAGAGATATAAAATTCACTATATAGAGAGAATGATATAAAAGGGTATTAGGGGTAGTTTTCTTATCAAAGATGGGTTTAATATTGACTGATTGGGTTTTCAAGAGAATATCAGTATAAAATCTCAATGTGTGATTGGGATGGTTTGGAATGAAATGAAGATTTGGTGGGAAATAAAATTTTGTTAATGTAATGAGGTTTTTGATGTGTCCTACACATGGCTCTATTTGGAAAAGACTGGATGAAGACCTGAGAATATAAGGGGATGATTTTTTAAAAGAAGGTCGACTGGGCTGAGTAGGATATGAAACTGCATATGGGTCATATTGAGTAACTATGACTGACTGAAAACTGGGCCGGGGGGAAAGAGTGGACCCAAGATAAGGAACTAAATGAGGTTGCCTTAAATGACTAGAAGATTGACTGTTAAATGGGATTATGCTGGAAGAGGGTTCTTCTATTTTGACTGATGAGCTTGACTCATTTTTTACTAGAGGAGCATTGGGCTCCGTTTGGCGGTTTTTGGATTGCGAGCGAGTCATCATGAGAAGCACCTTGAAGGAATTCACGGGTTAGAAAATCTGGTATATGATTATCATCGCCTTTTTTGAATGCAATTTCGAAATAAAAAAACGCTTAAAATAGCTTTCCATCGAGTAAGTATTTGTTTGCTAGCAATATTTTGAACATCTTTTTCTAAAACATGTTTTGCACTTTTGCAATTAATACGAATTAAAATTTTTTGATTTAGTAAATCATCTTGAAATTTACTAATACAGAGAACAAGGGATAAAATTTCTTTTTTAATAGTACTGTAATTACGTTGTGATTGTGACCATGTATCGGAATAAAACCTAACAATTTGCTCAGGGTGAGCAGAAGAGATTTGTTGTTTAAGGATGCCTCCATAACCTATTTCGGAAGCATCGGTTTCTACGATCTTATAAGAATCAGGTAATGTGATTCCCAAGAATGGATTTGTTTTGACATATCCTTTAATTTTCCGGACAAGGTTTGTATGAATAGACGTCTAAGGAGGATGATTTTTTTGTAATCTATCAAATAGGGGCTTGCACTTTTGACGAAGGTTTTGATAAAAAATCGGCAACATAATTTAATGATCCCAAAAATCTTTGGAGTTGATTTTTATCTAGAATCTCATCTGAGAATTTATCAGCGAACTGGATAACCCTGTTAATTGGGTTAATTTGAAGATGATGGATATTGTATCTTAGAAAACGAATGTTTGTTTGGAAAAGTTTAATTTTTGAGGGTGAGAGAACTAGGCCATTGGTTTTAATAATATTGTAAAATAAGTTTAAATATTTCCAATGTTGGTCAATTGATTGGGAAAAAATGAGAACATCATCAATGTAGACAATTGTGAAATGACTATAAGGGTTTAATATATCATTTAAAATATTCTGAAATTCGCTAGGGGCATTTTTAAGGTCAAATAGCATAACATTCCACTCATAATGACCAAAAGGGGTAACAAAAGCAGTTTTATATTTATCGTTTTCATGGATTTGGATTTGCCAGAATCCAGACTTCATATCAAATTTGGAAAAGATTACTGAATTATTTAATCTACTAATAAGGTCTCTTTTGTTAGGGATAGGGTATCTGATCTATTCTAACACAGAATTAAGAGGTTTGTAATTAATGACTAATCGAGGAGCACCTCTTTCTAATTCAGCATTTTTCTGAACATAGAAAGCAGGACAAGACTAGGGGGGTTTACTATGGCGGATTATTCATTTTTCTAGATGATCTTGGATTTCTGTTTTACAAAACTCCATAGTCTTATGATTCATTTGTATTGGTCGAGCTTTTGTAGGGATTTTTTTTCATTAAAGTTTTAAATATAAGGAAGATTAACAATACACTAAGCCAAAAACCTCAATAGACAATGGTTTTTTAGCATTGTCTGATGAGGTACCATTACCATTGTTTACCCAGCAATTGTCCGATACACGCTTCAGACAATGACAAATTATAATTGTCTGATAACCACTATGGACAATGGTAGGACGAAAAGAGCCATTGTCTGACATCCAGTAACGAAAATACTACTTTGTTATAAATCATTGTCTCATGTTATTTTGTACAATAGCATTTTTTCGGGAAATATTGTCTTTGCCATTATAAGAAGACACTTATTTATAAGAAGTATTGTCGTTATTAATTTTGCACAACTTAATTTTCTCTTTATGTATTGTCCATATTTTATTTAAACTATATATAGTTGTTTTTGGATTTTCAAATTTGTGTTTGATATTTGTTATTTGCATCTGCTATAGACAATGATTTTAGTTTTGTTTCTATTGTGATTATGAGTTACAGACAATGGTATCGTTTTCCCTTTCATTGTGATTCTTAGATACAAACAATTGTTTCATTATGGCTCCCATTGTGATTCTGAGTTTCAGACAATGGTTTTATTTTGGTTTGTAATGTGATACTCTGATACACACAATGATTTCGTTTTGGTTTGTAAAGTGATTCTGAGAATCAGATAATACTTTTCTGCTTTCGATTTACAAACCATTGTTTGGTTGATTGATAGACAATTTTTTCTGTTTGCAATGTCCCAGTGATATACAATACATTTCTTAAAACCAACAAATTAAAACATATCCATCCAATATTGACGTTAACCAATTCAAAATCCATCCATTCATAATATAGAGAGAACCAAATATTCATCATCCCTACTAGCTAAGCCAATATAAACAAAATGGCTAGTATAGTCTACGCGGCTACATAAGATTACTGAAATTAGCCTAAAACCATTGTACATTGTTTATTGCCTTGAACAATTCCTGTATATTGTCCTCTGCAATTCTTCTTTGCAGACTGAGAAACATGAGCAGCCACAACTGAATAATGTTCATAAACTAATACAACTTCACATTAGGACTGAAGATCGCACCTAGATGGTTAGATGACAATATATTGACATCAAAATTTAGTGTGTATAAAACTAACTACCTTGTAGAGTTCATCAGGTATAAGTGCCATGCGATGGGTGTATGCAACCTTTGAATTCTCATCAAAAATTAAATCTGTACTTGGGTTGCCAAGCAGATAACCCTACAAAGCTTCTTAAATCATTAGAGGACTTGTATCAATATGTAAATCAAAAATCTTGGTGAAGTGATAAAAATTTGAACACGTACTTTAAAATTAATTGCTGGTATATCCCCAACTTCTATACCTGCAACATCATAGCAAGTCACGTAATTTACCTCAACATGAGCCATATGTTATTGCAATTATAAATTATGGCCATCACCACTACGGCACTACCTTTTATAATTTCTTGAGCTACAACTGGGACTACCATGCCACAGTACGAGTCACCAGCTATGTAGATCGGATTTGAAAAGAACTTAGGATGATAGATTAACCACTGCATTTCATGTAAAGAGGCATACAGATCAAGTTTATGAACATTTAACAGAAATGCATCTGATCCAGAGACAAGAAATAAGAAACTCAAAGATCTTAATGTGCATGTTGTGGGGTGCTTGTGATAATTTGAATGCAACTGTTGTACTAAGTTACCTTCATGAGGAAACTATAAATATAATTTACAAATAATGCATCACTCGACCACTGCAAGCTCCTTGGATATGAAAACCGAGTGCCAACAGGTGCATCTACGAATATTATGCTGGAAACCTAATACATTGGGCAAACTGATTATTCCAAAAAGTCCATCAGAATTATACAGGATGCACATCATATTAGTTACATTTGTCCATGAGTAGGGATTAAGTACAAACATCGGTAATTAAGCTACCATTATACTCAACCATATTGAAATTTATGGGGCCTAAAATAACCCAACAATTCTGAAAATTAGTCAGGTGTGTGGAAGATGATCAAGAAAGCTAAAAATGTTATAGCACAACAAGAACTTTTAGGTGTGTTTTGTTATTGGGGCCAAGTTTTCTATGTTCATATTGATCAAATCATGCTTCTGAAGATAATCAATCTTGTAGTTACAGTTGAACTACCTATCTCAAAAAAAATTCAGATCAATTTTGAGGGTATGTAGAAAGTACCAACCTCACGGACTCTTTGCAAATCACATTGGTTAATGGTGACCCCGATTCCAATACCAACATCACGATCAGCCATCTGATTCCAAAAGTTTTGACCTCAATTCCCCAAATCGTACCCATCATTCTTCAACATATACAATTATACAAACACAGTTCATGATCAGAACAGTAATTACAAACAAATTTCACAATGCCCAAAGGAGTCTTAATTCACAAAACCCACTTGGATTGAACCCTAACAGAATCCAAGTTCATATTCAATTTTTAAAAAGAACCCCACTATCGATTACCTAGAAACTGAAACTGAAGACACAGGGCCGGCAGGGGATGAAGAGTGAAGACACAGGAGTGCAGGATTCCTTCAGATGGCTGCTGTCTGGTGCCTTCTTCTTCTTTCAGACGCAGGACGACAGGAGTCTACTTCTTCACTTCTTCTCCAGATGGCCCTCGTTGTATGACTTGTGTTCTTCTAAAAAATCTGATTGGTATTTCAAGCCTAATTTGATTAAAAAACTAAGTGTTGCAACTAGTCATACCTTTCATATGTATCATGGAAATCAGAATGAAGCCAAAAGATTGAAACTTGATAAGAAAATGAGAAAGGGACATTAGCCATGAGTCAACTACTAGGCTCTCTAAGAATTCAATATCTGAATAGTTCAGATCTGGAGGGATTTGAGTGAAATTCTAGGTCGAGATAGGCTTGGGAGAGAGAGGTGGTGTGGGGGTCGAGAGGCGAGGAGGGTGGAGCGAAGGTGGAGGAGGTGGAGCTTGGTGGGTTCGTGAGGGAGAAGAAGAGGTGAGTGAGGCTAGGGTTTCATTTCTGAGAGAAGAGAGAGGGACTTTTGTGAGGAGAGAGGGCGTTGAGGTGCTGGAGAGTGGAGAGGAGGTTGGGGAGGAGAGTGTAGAGGAGAGGGTTCTAGGCCCAGTGAGGGGAGTCGGAGAAGGAGGGGATTGGAGCGGAGGGGCAGCCAGCGGGAGGAGAAGGAGTGGACAGTGAGGGAGGTGCGTAGAAAGACGACTCTGAGGGGAAGCAGCGCGGGAGAGAAGGAAAGAAAGAAAAAGGGTTGTGCCATAATGAAACCCTAGAAGAAATTTCTATTTTACTTCAATTTTTCGAGGCAAAAAACTTCAATCGGTCATAATTTCTTCATACGACCTCTAAATTACACGTGCCGTATGTTCACGAATTCGACGAGCTGAGCATTACAACTTTGATTAAGAAAGTTTCTCGAGAAACTAAAAGAATAAAATGTCAACTCTTCGACCCTCTTAAAAACGCTTTTAAGTAATAAAAGTGTACAACTTTTCAAAACAACTATATAAAAGAAGTCAAATTTTGAAAAGCGCTATGAAACAGCATTTGATCTTTATGATGAAATACGGTGATGGTAAAAAAATCACTTAAATCCGACAAACTTAGAGTCTCGATCGATGCAGTCAACCTTATTTAAACTTATCTCTCTCTATGGGAAGCCATAGTATCGGGAGGTAGACGTTCCCAAATTTTTACATGGATGATTACGTCTCATCTATTTGAGAGTTTAATATTTGGAAGAGTCGACGAAACAAGGTCATCTAAAGATACGGAATAACGTTTTCGTGTGATAAGTTTTATGAAAATATGGTTGACCGTTTTGATCAAGCATCGAACGTTCATGAAACGAGTTGATTTTTATACTCTACTCATATTTGACTATAACGATCGATCATATCAGACGGTCAAAGTTTTCATTTTGTGAATGTAGACATTATAATGACAACATGTTTATTAATGCTGTATAACTTGATTAGTAGATTATCCTCAAGTGTACAACTTTTTGAAACAACTATATAAAAGAACTCACATTTTGAAAAACGCTATTAAATAGCATTTGATCTTTATGATGAAATACGATGATGTAAAAAAATCACTTAAATTCGACAAACTTAGAGCCCCGATCGATGCGGTCAATCTTATTTAAACTTATCTCTTTCTATGGGAAGCCATAGTATTGGGAGGTAAACGTTCCTAAATTTTTACATGGATGATTACGTCTTATCTATTTGAGAGTTTAATGTTTGGAAGAGTCGACGAAATAAGGTCATCTAAAGGTACGTAATAGCGTTTTCGTGTGATAAGTTTTATGAAAATATGGTTGACTGTTTCAATCGAGCATCGAACGTTCACGAAACGAGTTGATTTTTATACTCTACTCATAGTTGACTATAACGATCATATCAAACGGTCAAATTTTTTATATTGTGAATTTAGACATTATAATGACAACATACTTACTAATGCGGTATAACTTGATTTGTAGATTATACTCAAGTATACAACTTTTCGAAACAACTATATAGAAGAAGTCAAACTTTGAAAAACGCTATGAAATAGCATTTGATCGTTATGATGAAATACGGTGATGGTAAAAAAATCACTTAAATCCGACAAATTTAGAGCCTCGATCGATGCAGTCAACCTTATTTAAACGTATCTCTCTCTATGGGGAGCCACAGTATCGGGAGGTAAACATTCTCAAATTTTTACATAGATGATTACGTTTCATCTATTTGAGAGTTTAATGTTTGGAAGAGTTGACGAAACAAGGTCATTTAAAAGTACGTAATAGCGTTTTCGTGTGATAAGTTATGATGAAAATATTGCATAATAATAAACATTGTCTAAAACAATTGTCTGAAAAAAATATAGACAATACATAATAATTGACTAAAAGCATTGTGTGACGGGTACCAATCAGACAACATATAAATTTAAAGTTATTGTCTGCCACTGGTTTTCATACAATGGTTGAATAAAAACCATTGTTTGAAGTCCTAGGCAGCGCAATGTTAAAACACCACAGTAAATTGAAATTGTCTGTAATAGACTCACATAATGGTAACGTAAAATCTATTGACTTTTTAGTACTTTTGGTATGATTGAGTCAAGCCTTTTTAATGGTCCAATTCATTTTGATTGTTACCCTGATTTCACAATTAGTCTTAGTGATCCTCACATATTAAAAGCCTTAACCTTAAACATTAAAACTTCTGGATATAATGTTCTAGAAGGTAACCAGCCATTAGCTTTAATTTATCGAATCCACTATAAGGTTACAAGAACCAACATGAATTTTCAAACCATTAGTAAAAGCCCTAAAAACCAAACACTTTTAATCCAAAGTAACCAATAATGCTAGCATTAGAGCTCCCCATACAATAAAATGGTCTGAAGTTCATCTTCCCTCTGAATGGTCTCTCACTAGTGAAAATCAACCAGTAAATGTACGCCATAGTATCTCTGACTTAAGTGGTATACAACAATACAATGATGGCACAATCAGAATTAATTTCCGTAACCAAAATCTTATTCACCATCCTCAAATTTCAGATTCAGGACAATCTTCTAAGACGTTCTTTTGCTGGCTCTACTAAAGCTGAATCTTCAACCTCTAGACGAGATTCTGAATTAGAAAAAGAAATAAAAAAACATTAGGATAAAAGAAGTAGAAGAAGAATTAAAAAAATTAAAAATTAAAGATCTAAATATCACATCCCAAGTTACTTACCCAACTTATATAGAAAATGAACCTACAGTAGAAGAAGAACCAACTTCACCTACCCCCACAACATCTGATTTTGAAATAATCCCTCCTATTAACCCCCAATTAAGCACCCTTGATCGACCCTTTACAATAAATTTTCCCAGATTAGATCAACACCTTGAATCCCCAGAAAACACCCAACGTCGTAATTTATACCGACAACAATACCCTTTAATTGATCAAAGGAAACAATTATTTAAAGATTGGAAAAATTATATGATACAAAATCAAACCAAAATATTCTTTCTAGATTTCATTGATTTTCTACATAAAAATATTCAAACCTTAACAAAATCTAAATGGACAACCACCAATTCTGTAATCACCGCCACTCATCCTCCCGTTGAAAACATAATCATTGATCACTTAAACCAACCCATTATGGCTTCTCCTTTCAAATTACCTAAGGATAAAGATTCAGATTATAAAAAAAATTATTGAGCAAAATAATTACTCTAACCAAAGTTTAGTAACCATAGGACAACAATTAGACAAAATTGAAACTAAAGTAGACGTTATCTATTCTAAAGTCAGTATACTTCCTAAACCACAAACTGAAACCCACCCCTTTAGTCCATTTCTCTAACCTTAATAAACCCATTTCTACTGCCCAAAAAATTGACCAGCTTCTAAAAAATATTAAACCTGAATCTAGTCATAAATAGTAATACTATTTCCACTGATTCTTCTGATAGTGATTCAAGTCCCATCTCTAAAATTAATCAAACATTTCAAAATCGTCAAATATCTAGAATAAATTACCCAAAGAAACAAAACTTAAAAGAATGGACAGATCGTCCCTTACCATTAAATATTCAACCGAGTAACATACCCAATAATCAATTCTCTGTCTCCTCTGACAAAACCTATGAATGAAACATTGATAATCTATCCGGACAAGAAATTTTAAATAAATTACACCAAATGTCAATGACTGCTAATAGTTACGTTACTAATCATAATTTCAGTCAACTTGAGATTATTGGTATATTAGCTACTGGATTCACAGGAATGCTTCATTCTTGATGGGAAAAAATCTCACGGCTGAATCTAGAGACAATATTAAACATGCAATTCAACAAGATGAAGATGGCAGTCCCATCTTTGATGAAAGTATTGGAAAAGGAGTTTTTGATGCAGTTAACACTTTGTTATATACAATCATACAACATTTTATTGGTACACCCAGTCATATTACTTCTAGAATTCATGATCAACTTAGTAACCTCAGATGTCCCACCTTAAGTGATTTTAAATGATATAAAGATGTTTTTATCTCTAGAGTCATGCTTAGAGATGATAGTAATCAATCTTTTTGGAAAGAAAAATTCATAAACGGTTTACCAAAACGTTTTGCTCATAAAATTAGACAAGTATTAAGTAATGAAACTGGTCACATAAACTATGATACACTTGCTTATGAAAATATTATTACAATAATCCAGAAAGAATGACTAAAAATGTGTATAGATATGAAATTAAATTTCCAGGTTAAAACTGATAAAAAAAATGGCTAAATATGAATTAGGAAATTTTTGTGAACAATACGGTTTACCTTCTATTCCCCCTTCTAGAAGAAGAAAACAAAAACACGAATCTAACCACTATCCTACCAAAAGAAGATTTAGTCGACATAAATTCCAATCTCAAAATAAAAATAATTTCACACCTAATAAATTTTATGCTAAGAATAAATTTCAAAAATCTAAACCAAATTTTCCTAATCCACAAAAAAAAAAATTTCTGATAAAATCAAATGTTATAAATGTGGAAAACCTGGTCATTTTGCTAACCAATGCCCGGTAAAAAACACTATTAAACAGTTAAAAATTAGTCAGGAAGAGCAAGATAACCTTTTTCAAATATTAAATTTGTGTAACACAGATTCTGAAATAGAACCTAGTGACATTGAGTCCTCATCTGATGATTCATCTTCCTCTCCCAATATTACATTAGGATGTAAAGATGTTTGCTGTAAAACTATTAATGTTCTTTCTAAACAAGAAGAACAAGAAGAACTATTAATCGATTTAATTGGAAAAATAGATAATTCAGATGTTAAAACTGAATACCTTAAGAAATTAAAAAAATTAATCGTGCAAGAACAAGTAGTTAATATTCCACAACAAAAAATATCTCTCACTACAACTTTTGATAAATTTAAAAAAAAAGAAGCAAGAAATCACCTTCCAAGATCTTCAGCATTGAATCAAACTCATAAAAACTGAGATTCAATCTCTCCAACAACAACAATTGGAATTCACACTTGAAAATAAAGATATTAAAGGGGATTTAAATTTAGTTAAAATTGACAACCAAATGATTAAAATACAACAAACTCAAAACAATACTTCCCCATCACCACTACCAGAAAAAAGCCTTTTCCCGATGAAATTAAAAAAAAGGGCCGACGACTAAAAATTTTCGTCGGTAATTCTATAGAATAGCCGACGATTTTATTTTTCGTCGGTGGAAAAACAAAATCGTCGGCCATAGTTTAACCATAGCCGACGATACTATTTTTTCGTTGGTATAAACAAAAATCGTCGGCTATATTCATATTTCAGTCGACGATTTTGGATTTTCGTCGGCCTTTCTCTGAAACATTAGCCGACGAAAACTTTTGAAATTTTGGCCGACAAAATTGACATTTTCGTCGGGTATAAGTCTATATATTTTCAGATTTAGACAGCAGCTGCTCATTTAAAAAAAAAACGAAAAAAAACGGGAGAAAGAGTGAAAAATCTGTGGGTATTGTTGAAATCCGTCCTCTCTTACATTGTGGAGCTATATATAGGTACGTATATGTGTATATATGTTGATTTTGAGTTTTAGTTGAGTTGATTTTGAGTTTTAGTTGAGTTGATTTTGAGTTTTAGTGATTTTGAGTTAGTAAGTGATTTTTTGTTTTGTTGTTGTTTTAGTGTTAGAATGTATGTATATTGTTGATTTTGAGTTGTAGTTGAGTTGATTTTAAGTTAGAGTTTAATTATGTGTTTTAATTTGATGTTATTTTAATTAGTGTTAAAAAATATATATATATGTGTGTGTGTGTGTGTATGTGTGTGTGGAGTTTAATTATATATATATATATATATATATATATGTTAATTAATGGTTGTTGATAGTGTAATTAACTTAAATAATGGTTGATATATAGTGTAACTTAAATAATGGTTGTTAATGGTATATATATATATATATACACTACCAGAAAAGGCATTATAGCCGACGAAATTGCAAATAACGGCCAACGAACTATTTATTCGTCGGCTATAATGGTTATAGCCGACGATATCGTCGGCTATAATTATTATAGCCGGCGATTTCGTCGGCTAAAATGGTTATAGCCGACGATATCGTCGTCGGGTATAGTTTTGCCAACGGCGTATTTCCGACGATGTTATAACCGACGATATGTCGTCGGGTAATGGTTATAGCCGACGACATCGTCGGCTATAATAATTATAGCCGACGATATCGTCGGCTATAACCATTATAGCCGACGACTTTAAGTCGTCGACTATGATGCCTTTTCTGGTAGTGATATATATATATATATATATATATATATATATATATATATATGAGTTGATGTTGATAATAATATATATTGTAATGTAATTAATTATTAAGGATTTATATATATATATGTATGTGTTAATTAATTTCTTATTAATTAAAGTTATATATATATATTATTTTCAGACTATATATATATGGATCCGGATAAGAGTTGGATTTCGCTTCAAAGGCATGACCGACGATACACTACAGGAGTTGCGAATTTTTTGCAGTTCGTCGAGGAAAATACAAACGGGAATGAATACCATTATTGCTCGTGCAATAAATGTAGGTGCCGCAGTGATATGTCTCGATTTCCGATTAGGACAGTATGGGAGCACCTAAAGAGTAAAGGGTTTTGGCCGAAGTACACGCGTTGGATATATCACAGTGAGCCATCATTAGATGGATCGCATGATCATGGACAGTTTTTTGAGGCGGGCAGTAGTAGTACATCCAACGATCCAATAATGGCATTCGTCAACGACGTGTTTCCTTTTGAAAGCGGTGTACGTGGGGAACAATATATCCATGACCCGGTGCAGCCCTTCACACAAGTTGTCAACACTGCTGCCTTTGACAAGTACTACAAACTGATTGCATTGCAACAGACCCCTGTGTCTTCAAGTTCTGAGAAGACAGTTCTTCAAAGTGTGATGCAGGTAATGAGGATTAAAGTCGAGACAAAATCGACTATCAGGCAAGTGGATGAATATCTACAGTACACTTCTTCGTTGTTGGAGGAGGGTCATCATAATCCTACCAATCACCGTAAGGTCCGAAGTATCCTCAAAGATCTAGGACTTTCCTACATTAAGATCCATGCATGCGCATTTTACTGTGTTCTCTTCTAGGGTAAAGATGCAGAAGGGAATGACCTTGCTAGCCTTGACGCATGTCTGATATGTCAGTCTGACCGATATAAGTTGACGGGAGCAGGCAATAGGAAACATGTGAAAGTGCTTCGGTATTTTCCGTTGAGAGATAGGCTTGAGCGGTTTTACATGTCAGAAACCACCGCAAAAGCTATGAGATGGCACGGTGAGCGGGACGCGGGAGACGTAGATATCATGACACACATCTCTGACGGAGCGGCTTGGAAGCATATAAACAATGAGTTTCCTCATTTTGCGTCAGATGTCAGAAACGTCAGGCTCGGGCTCTCAACCGACGGGTTCAACCCTTTCGACACCATGAGTCTTTCATACAGTATATGGCCGGTGGTTTTGGTACCTTACAACCTTCCTCCGTGGATGTGCATGAAGAAGGAATATAATATGTTGACGTTATTGATTCCGGGGCCTGGTTACCCAGGGAAATGTCTCGATGTGTATATGAGACCATTGATTGAAGAGCTTAAGGTATTGTGGGACGTTGGTCATCCCACTTTTGACAAGTACAAGGAGGAGACGTTCCAGATGCATGCCATGGTTATTGGTACCATCAGTGATTTTCCTGCTTATGGGATGTTGTCGGGCAGCGTTGTTAGGGGATACAAGGTTTGTCCAGAGTGCCTCAGCGATTATGGGAGCACTCCACATTGCAACAAGATATGCAGAATGGGTCATCGTGTGTTCCTTCCGGCAGATCACCACTGCCGTTACGAGTCCGCCGCATTTGATGGAACCGAAGAACACGGTGGTCCTCCCAGAAGATCGACGGGAAGAGAAATTTTAGCAATGCTTAATGAGTACGATTTTGGGCCCCTCAGCAATCATCCCGATATTGTAGCGGAAATACCTGAAAGACCTGAGGAGTACAAATTCTGGACACATAAAAAGCATATTGTGGGAACTCCCGTACTGGTGTGAGTTGCTGATCCGTCACTTCCTAGACGTTATGCACATAGAAAAAAATGTTTCTGAAAGTGTGGTGGGCACAACGCTGAACTTGGAGGAGAAGACGAAAGACGATCCTAAGGCTCGCACTGATCTGCAAAACATTAATATCAGAAAACAACTATGGTTGAAACAAGAGAAGAGAAAAATGCCTCAAGCTCCTTACACCATCAAACCTGAGCATAAATCAGAAATTTTCCATTGGATAAGTCGGGCCAAGTATCCTTCAGGCTTTGCTGGAAATATAGCCAAGTGTGTGAACAGACAATTCAACAATCTTTACGGGTTTAAAAGTCATGACAATCATATCCTGCTACAACGTCTCTTCCCTGTTTTCATTCGACCGTTCCTTCCCCGTCACATTGTGGAGCCGTTTGTAGCGTTGGCAAGATTTTTCCAGAAGGTATGCACACGGAAAGTGAGAAAATCTGACCTCCGGGAAATGCAACAAGACATCGTTCATATCATGTGTAAATTTGAGATGATATGTTCTCCAAATTTTTTCGAAATCATGCCTCACCTCATGATCCATCTTCCTCGGCAGTTGTTGCTTACCGGTCCTGTGCACTTCACTTGGATGTATCCGATGGAAAGGTACGTATTTTACACCTTATATTAATTTCCTCATCAATATATGTGATTTAGTATTAATGTATTATCATAACACTTTAAAAACTTGATTTATAGGCAACTTGGACAATACAGTGATTTTGTCCAAAACAGATCCGCACCTGAAGGATGTATAGCTGAAGCATATATTGCGCACGAGTGTGTCACCTACATGAAGTTGTATTTAGGAGCGTTACAGGAAAGCATACCGGAAGATGTACCTTCACAGTTCAATCTTTCCATTCTCTCCGACGATGTTGTACTCGGTGGAAAAATGTCAGTTTTCTACAAGTTGAAAGATTATGAGGTAGCCATTGCACATTGGTGGGTACTAATTAACTGTTTAGAAGTTCTGTTTTAGAAGAACATGCATCTAAACTGTGAACAAGTAGGAGGTGATCTCGATTACCACAACCGGACATTCGCAGAGTATTTCGGCCGCTGGGTACGTAACTTTAACATTATTCTATACGTATTTATATATTATTGTGTATAATTATTCATATTTATAGTTGATTCTGATGGTTGCAGATGGACCGTATTAAAAATGATAATCACCCAAATTGGACGCACGAACTCAGACTTCTAGCGATGAAGCCGGTCTATTCAAAAGTTTATGCGACGTGCAAGGTGAATGGTGTGTTATTTCGATGTGAAGAGAGAGACGTCAGACTGAAAACACAAAATTCAGGGGTTATGGTACATGGTGGGGATGATGGAGTTGACTATTACGGTGTTCTCCATTCACTTGTGGAACTGCATTATGGGGAAGGCATGAAAGTGCACCTTTTCAAGTGTAGATGGTTTGACACACGGCCGCAGAGCATGAAAACCGATCAATACGGCATAACTTCTGTGAACACTAGTACATCATGGTATGAGGATGACCCGTTCGTTTTAGGCACATGGGTGAAACAAGTGTTTTATCTTGATGATCTCGCCAAGGGTGACCCGTGCAAAGTAGTCAACACTATCCACCATCGCAACATTTACCGGGCGTCTACACTTGGAGTGGCTGAAGAGAACGAGGAAGGTGGCACCGCGTATCAAGAGCCCAAATCAAACGGTATTCCTGACTCATCTTTTATTCGCCTAGACACGCCGGTGCGAATTCGACGTGAAGAGCCACTGCTTGTTGATGTTGATCCAAATGAAGAAACTAACGAGGACTCTAGTGGTGAGGAAAGACATAGATTACCCCTATCGAGCAATTCAGAAACTGAAAAAGACTCATCCGATGATTCCGATTACAATCCGCCGGATTAAATAATTTAGATGATGTAATCCTTTCATTTGTAATCCACTAATTTCTAATGAACGGGCGTGGGGATGAGCCTCCCAGCTAGGCTGGGTTCCAAACCCCTTAAAAAAAAAAATTTGAAATATGTTGACTGCTGGGTTTCTGTTTTCTTGATGTTCAATTTTGGTTATATATGAACAGGAAATAGGAATACGAGAGGTGTAAACCTACTGATTTTTTTTTACCTTTTTCATATAATAGCCGACGAAAAACACGTTATTTCGTCGGCTATACTCATAATAGCCGACGAAAATTCATTATTTCGTCGGCCATAACTATATTAAAAAATAAATATTTTATTTTAGACAGAAAACGAAAAAAGAATAGCCGACGAGTACGGGTCTCTCGTTACTCGTCGGCTATGATTTAAAAAAAAAAAACCAAAAAATGATCATATTCCATTTTCTATCACTAACGATAAACCATTGCTTCATCCTTCAAATGTAAAAATGTTGTGAAATAAGATATGCCAGAAATAATGAAATACGTCTACGGTTGAAAAATGACAAGATTCCGATAAAATCTGAGTGGCGAAAGATGCGGTCAAATGTTTTATTCCTTCGTTTCCCTAATGGTAGCGTTACCTTCGGTAAATATTTTGAGAAATTTTTTTATACGATTAGTTGCATCTCATCGATTTAAAACTATTATCTGTTGAACGTCAGGCCAAAAAACGTCATTTAGACAGTCTAATTACCATTTCTAAGTGTTTAGAGGTTTGACTCACCCGGTTGACCGTTCCGATCTAGCCTTTAACGTTGTCAGCTGAAGTTTAATTTTTTTCCATACATGTATTTAATCTTAACGGTGATATCTGACGGTTGGAATAGATTTTCTAAACTTTTAGATTCAAAATCAGAACATATGCACTAATGTTCCTTAACTTGTTTACTAAGTGTTTAAGTGAATGTATAGTTTCAAATAGTTACTATACGTAGACTCTTCAAATGCAAAAATGTTGTGAAATAAGATATGACCGAAATAATGAAATACGTCTACGGTTGAAAAATGACAAGATTCCGATAAAATCTGTGTGCCGAATGTTGCGGTTAACTGTTTTTTACTTTCGTTTTCCTATGAGTAGCCTGACGTTCGATAAATAAATTTTGCAAAATTTTTATACGATTAGTTGCGTCTCACTGATTTGAAACTATTATCTGTTGAAGGTGAGGCCAGAAACCGTCGTTTAACTAGACTAATTTCCGTTTTTAAGCGTTTAGAGGTTTGACTTAGTGGTTTGACCTACAGTTAAGCCGAAGAAAAATAAACTCTTGCGATCCGCGCCTTTTTATTGTTCGCTGTTGGATGGCTCAGATCCAACGGTTGTTGATTTTCCAAAGCATAGTCGACGAAATATTTTAAATCGTCGGCTATTCTCTAAGTTTAGCCGACGAAATATAATTTCCGTCGGCTAAGCCTTTTTATTGTCTGCCGTTGGATGGTTCAGATCAGATGGTTGTTGATCTTCCAAAGTATAGCCGACGATGTTCGTAGAATAGCCGACGACATTCAAAGAATAGCCGACGAAAGCTTTTAATTCGTCGGCTATTCTTTCTGCTATAAAAGCAGAAAGCCGCAGCGGCCCAACTTTTTCAACCCTAAATCCGCAAAAACTCCTCCTCCGCTCCTCAAATCGGCCGTGCGTCTCCTCCAAGACCATTGCTCGTCCTCCTCCTCCTCAAATCGGCGCCGTTCCTTCCCCTCCCCCTCCATCCGGACAAAATCCGGCCTCCTCCGGTCCTTCCCCTCCTCCTCCGGCCCCCTCCTCCTCCTTCCCCTCCTCCTTCTCCGCCAAAACAGATCCGAAGGTTTTTTTTTGTTTTTTTTTTCAATTTATTTTAATTTTATAATTTAGGTATATAATTTAGATATTTAAGTGTGTGTTAAATTGTTATATATTGGTTATATGTATAAATTGTTTGATTAATTATATATATAAATTTGTAGATTAATTATATAAATTGTTATATATTTGTTAATATTGGTTATATGTTAATGTATATTTTGATTGTTTTATATAAATTGTTAAATTAATTATATATATAAATTGGTAGCCTAATTATATAAATGGTTATATTTATGTTAATATATAAATGGTTATTTTTATGTATATATATGTTAATGATGAAATATAGTTATATTTGTATATAAATGGTTATATTTATGGTAATGGTTAGTATTATTTAAAATTAGTTAAAATTTAAATATTAATTTGTTAGTATGTTTTAAAATATGTTAGTATTATTGGTTATTATATTAATTAGAATTTGTTATTTAATATAATATAATTTAATATTAATTAATGTATTAATGCCTCAAGCTCCAGATGGCTGATGCACTCAGACAGTTATTCGGAGGCCGTCGTTCTTCCAGATCTAGGGGTTCTGGAAGTTCTGCCGGTTCCGGAGACTCCGAGAGGACCCTTAGCCAGCCTGAGAGGACTACCAGCCAGCCGCGGCGGAGGACTGTGGATTCATCCCAGCCGCGGGGGAGTGTGAGTTCTCGGCACCAGACCCTTCTCCAGGCGGGGCGGCCGTCGAGCAGTTCACGTCCCCCTCTCGGGCCAGATGCTTTGACGTCCAGTAGACAGCTATTTCAGGACGAGATAGCTCCAGACATTCCTCAGGTCCGTATGCCTGAGGTTCATCGGGAGCCGATGACGAGTCCGGCGCCGTCTGCTGCTGACTCGATTGAGGGGCCTACTCTCCCAAATCACCTCTACCTCCCGTACAACATTCCTGCGATACCCGACGTCGACTTTCGTGGTGTGCCCATATGGCCTGATATGCCTCAGTACGTGAGTGTTGCAGAGGCATACCATCTTCAGCCATTTGAGAGACCTGAGATCCTGATTTCGGCGAGGAGAAAAGGAAAGTCGACAGACGGGTCATCGAGTTCAGGTAACATTTGATTTTATTAATTAAATGTTTTATTAAAATTAACGCACTAATATTTCATTTTATGAACCAATCGTCGTTTATGTGATAGGGACAGCCGCTAGCAGTTCAAGCAGGAACACGAGAGGTGTCATATGTTTTAACACGCTCAGGAGAACTGTTGAGAGCAGGGGGAGGATCCAGATCAACGAACCCCCTAATCAGGAGGTTCAGGGGAAAAAACGCCGCGATTACGCCTGTTGCGTGGGGGCACTAATTAGGGATAGAGTCCCTATGTTGTGGACACGGTGGGCTGATGTGCCGGAAGAGACTAAGAGGGAGGTCAACAACGCGGCGTCGGTGAGTAATTTAAAAAACTTAATTTCTTTATCGTAATATTTAATAATTTTCGGTATTGTTATAATTGTAAAACTAATAAAATATTATCTTTCAGGCATACTTCGAGATTGCCGAACATAAGCAGGCTTGGGCGGACGCGATGCAGAACCCGAGGTACGTTGGGAATTCCTCATCTTATAATTTGAAATATTTTATGATATTAATAATATTTCTAATGCACTTTTATTTTTTCCGTAGGTTCAAAGAGTGGAAGAGCGAGCTCCGTACCCACTTTACCGAGTACGACAACCGTGGTCGTATGGGTACTCCAAGAGAGTTCATGTTCAGGGAGTACGAGTGGCGTTGGTTGAAGACAGTAGACTTCAACAACCTACTTATGCAGGTAAATACTAAACTTAACTATAAATGTTTATTTAGTTCAAATTTTAATTATTAGTTTAATTATTTTATAATTATTACACTAATATTTTTTTGATGCATTTTTCTAATATTTTATTATTTGTTTGAAGGAACGGTCTCGGATAAACTCTGCGAACCGCCGCCATAACACAACCCCTCATCATGGTGGTTCTAGGCCATTTGCACAATATCAGGAGGAGGCGCTTAGAGATCATCCTGATAGCAACCCGTACGTGGAGACGTTCAAGAAGGCTTATCCACAAGCGACAGAACAGCTCGTAAGTCGTTGATTACGATTTTAAAATTTAAATTATTAATTTTACTTAATTATATATTTGTTAGAATATTAATTATTAATTAGGAGAGGGTGAACCGGGCCGAAGAAGAAGTGTTGCAGGAAGTAGTTCGGGAGACACAACCGAACATTTCAGAGGCAGATCTGCAAGAAGCCCTGCACCAGGTCGACCGATCGAATGTCCAAACGGCAGCGAGGATGTTCGACGCAGCCTTCCCAGACCGGTCAAACCAATACTACTGCCGGGGTTTGGGAAGTTCTGGAATAGGGCTCCTGAAGACCACTAAGGGAGGTCAAAAGAAGGGAGGCGGGGACAACCAACAGATGAGGGGGGAAATGCAGAGATTGGCACAAGAAAATGCAAGATTGGCGGCCGAGTTCCAGAGATCACAGGAGCAACACCGCAGAACACAGCAGTATCATTTGGATATGTCCAGTTGGCATGCTGAATGCGAGAGAATTCGGTGACACAACTACGCCGGCGAACAAAACTGGTGGTATGCTATGTTCGCGGCACAACAACAAGGCCTTGAACCCCCGGCCCCGTTTCAGCAATTAGTTGAACCTCTAATGCCTCAGCCTCCCGAGTTCGTTCAGCAGGATGACGAGCATGATAGATAGCAGGATGCTGGGGATGACGTGGTGGACTTTAGTGCTTTAGTGATAGGAGCACAATGTGTGACAATATTAATATGCTTATTCCCTCATTTATGCTTCGTTTAACCCTTATTTACCTAAGATAGAGTCATAATTTAGTTTAGTGTCATTTTGGTAGAGTTTTGGAGAAAGTGTGCTTAAAAATCAGAAAAAAGATTGAAGTATAGAAATCTGGAAATAAAGTAAAATATGTATTTTTCGTGATTTTGAGGCTCGTTCTAAACTGATCTATCCTTTTCCAAATTTGATGAAATTTGGTGTGCATTTAATTGGGAAGCTAAAGTGTATTGTGTCAAAATTTCAGATACATTGGAGTTCGGGAAGTCACCCAAATGAAGGCTGCAACTTGGCAGTTTGAGCAAAGTTAACCAGGGACTACCAGGATTTTCCTGGGACTGTGTCCTGACTTCTGGACTTTCTGTGGGACACATCTCTTGGAACCAGAGAACGTGCCATACACCGTTGGAAAGCCCTACGAGTCTAGTTTCTCTGGGACTTGGAATCGCACCAATCGGAGCTCTGAGGAGGAAGTTATGTAAGATTTAATGGAGTAAGGTCATTCTGCCGGGAAAACAATAACTTTCCCGGTTGCATCAGGATAACTCTCCATTGGATTTTTGGAAGCATGGATCAGATATTATGGACCTAAAGACTTATTGGACATGTCCATGCTATTCAAGTGAGGCTGATTGAAGTCCAAGATCAGAATTGAAGATCAAGAATGCAATGCCTTGCCGAACAAGAAAAGAAATACAAGTCCAATTCGGTTTTGGTCTTTCCTTGCTGCCGAACTCCTTCTTCTTGTGCCTCTATATATAGCTATGATTTTATTCTGAAAAGATCTCTCTTTTGACGCTCAAGCAAAGCCGAAACTCTACCAAAATAATCCCACAAAAATCCTATACAGAAAATTGCCTTAGTCGATTCCATCTCACCTTCACCAAGCTTGTTGATCACAAGTGTTCTTCATCATCAAATTATCCTTTGCCGATTCCTCTCAAGGTTTTGTTTAAAGTGTGATTTACTCATCTCTCATGGCTTGTAATTTTCTGTATAAATTCAATACTTTGTCTATGAAGATTGAATGGATGGTTGTATTTTGTTTAGGTTTTATGAATTATTCTTTTGATTACCGAATTTTTGTTATATGATTTGGTTTTCTTTGGTTTAATTTCTGAATTATGCATGTGATTTAATTGAATGTAGTTTTATGGGCAGTAGGCTTTTGCATGTGTTATTGATTTAATTTGATTGATTTCCTGAATTTACATGCATAAAAACCGTATGCATGAAGTAGTTTCGGCCATAACTATCCTTTGTGTGTTGGTTTCACATGCCGATTTAATACATGTTGGATCATACGCGAAGTTGGTTTTAATTTGTATTTATCTAAGGGCTAGAATAATTTTGGAAATTTGCATGTCGATGTGAGATGAGTGACGCCATACTTGCTAACATGTTTCCAATTCGACATATTGTGCTTATGTGCTCTTTGTGTTTAATTTCTATGCGAAGTGTTTTTAAACCGATTAGTACCATGTTTAAGATTACACGCGAAGTTAATTCTAAATACTTGTGATGTTTTGAATAATTAGATAAACCGCGAATGCTCTAATTAAATTAGAACTTAATTGAATCTAGAATTCGATTTTAGCTTGCTGCCCTTATTACTTTGTTTAATTTCGTTGCATGTGTAATGAGTTTTGTGTTTTGTGTATTGTGTGGAAGGTGTTGATCAATTGTATATAATAATTTAGATTTAATTTCGTAATTTTCAGTAGGTTTTAGATATAAATTTCAAACCCCCATGTGATTTTGTAATGCTTTATGTGATTGAACGCCCTTGATTTCCCCGGATTGAACGATCTCTACTTGTCCTATACTAACGATGACACAAGAGGGTAATATTTGTATGAAGTTGTTTTACAGGTACAAATGTGCTTGGATAATAGCTCCATCATTTAGGTGATGATTAGGGTTATATTTTATGTATATTGGAACAAATTAAATAATAAGTCATTTAGACGTGTTTCTTGTTGGTGTAAATGCATGGATTGTCATTGTGAATTGCAGGTTGCTTGGAATGGTAATTTAGAAATTAATTTAATTTTTTTCCCCAAAATATAAGAATAGCCGACGATATTGGCATTATTTCGTCGGCTATAAGTGCTATAGCCGACGATTTTTACCAAATTTCGTCGGCTATAAACGTTGTAGCCGACGAAAATGACATTATTTCGTCGGCTATAATTAATTAATACTTATTAAAATATTAATATATTCCGACGAAATAACCGACGAAATAGATGAAATCGTCGGCTATATTTCAGAACAAATAGCCGACGAATTTCGTCGGTTATAGTTTACGATATCGTCGGCCATAGTCGAAAATATTCGACGAATTTCGTCGGATATTTTGCCCAGGTTTGTTCGACAAAATGAATTTTCGTCGGTAATATCGTCGGCCACACTCGAAAATAGCCGACGATTTCGTTATTTTCATCGGCCATTCGTTTTACCGACGCCCTTTTACCGACGAATTATAACCGACGAAAGTTTCGTCGGCATAAGGAATAGCCGACGAGAATTTGGCATGGTAGACGAAATTTTTTTCGTCGGCTATTCTGTCCGATCTGATAGTGCACCATCCTTAATGAAGAAATTTCCGAACGAGCTACTATTAATACTATTCAACAAATCAATTTAAAAAAATGGTATACCTCATTACAAATACAAATCAAAGACTTTTCATTCACTACTCCAGTTTTGATAGACTCTGGGGCTGATTTAAACTGCATTCAAGAAGATTTAATCCCTTCAAAGTATTTTGAAAAAACAAAAGAATCACTTCGATATGCTAATGGTACTAAAATAAATATCAAATACGAAATTCCCAAAACACATGTTTGTCAAAACAATGTTTGTTTCAAGACTCCATTTCTTTTAATAAAATATTTAACTGATAAGGTAATTTTAGGCCTTCCTTTCATTACCCTCCTTTACCCATTTCTGACGGAATACGATGGTATCACCACTTATCCATTCGATCAACCAGTCAAATTTATTTTTCTTTCTGATCCTGAAATCCACACCTTAAAGGCTTTTCAAGAAAATTATATTTCAAAGACCATTAACCTAATAAAATCAAAACATTAACAAATTACTTATCTACTAGAAGAAATTGACTTCAAAAGAATTAATCGCCAATTACAAGATCTTTCCCATCAACAAAAAATTAAAAATCTTGAAATAAAAATTATCAAAGATTTTTGTTCTGACATTCCAACCGCCTTTTGGCATAGGAAAAAACATATTGTTAATCTTCCTTGTATTTAAAACTTTAATGAAAAAATATCCATACAAAAGCTCGACCAATACAAATGAATCATGAGATTATGGAGTTTTGTAAAACAGAAATCCAAGATCTTCTAGAAAAAGGAATAATCTGCCATAGCAAAATCCCCCTTGTCTTGTCCTGCTTTCTATGTTCAGAAAAATGCTGAATTAGAAAGAGGTGCTCCTGGATTAGTCATTAATTACAAACCTCTTAATTCTGTATTAGAATGGATCAGATACCCTATCCCTAACAAAAGAGACCTCATTAGTAGATTAAATAATTCAGTAATCTTTTCCAAATTTGATATGAAATCTGGATTATGGCAAATCCAAATCCATGAAAATGATAAATATAAAACCTCTTTTGTTACCCCTTTTGGTCATTATGAGTGGAATGTTATGCCATTTGACCTTAAAAATGCCCCTAGTGAATTTCAAAATATTTTAAATGATATATTAAACCCTTATAGTCATTTCACAATTGTTTACATTGATGATGTTCTCATTTTTTCCCAATCAATTGACCAACATTGGAAACATTTAAGCTTATTTTACAATATTATTAAAACTAATGGCCTAGTTCTCTCAGCCTCAAAAATTAAACTTTTCCAAACAAGCATTTGTTTTCTAGGATACAATATCCATCATCTCCAAATTAACCCAATTAACAGGGTTATCCAGTTCACTGATAAATTCCCAGATGAGATTCTAGATAAAAACCAACTCTAAAGATTTTTGGGATCATTAAATTTTGTTGCCGATTTTTTATCAAAACCTTCGTCAAAAGTGCAAGCCCCTATTTGATAGATTACAAAAAAATCCTCCTCCTTGGACGTCTATTCATACAAACCTTGTCCGGAAAATTAAAGGATATGTCAAAACACTTCCATGCTTAGGAATCCCATTACCTAATTCTTATAAGATCGTAGAAACCGATGCTTCCAAAATAGGTTATGGAGACATCCTTAAACAACAAATCTCTCTTGCTCATCATGAACAAATTGTTAGATTTTAATCCGGTACATGGTCACAATCACAATGTAATTACAGTACTATTAAAAAAGAAATTGTATCCCTTGTTCTCTGTATTAGTAAATTTCAAGATGATTTACTAAATCAAAATTTTTTAATTCGTATTAATTGCAAAAGTGCAAAACATGTTTTAGAAAAAGATGTTCAAAATATTGCTAGCAAACAAATATTTGCTCGATGGCAAGCTATTTTAAGCGATGATAATCATATACCAGATTTTCTAACCCGTGAATTCCTTCAGGGTGCTTCTCATGAAGACTCGCTTGCAATCCAAAAACCGCCAAACGGAGCCCAATGCTCTTCTAGTAAAAAATGAGTCAAGCTCATCAGTCAAAATAGAAGAACCCTCTTCCAGCATAATGCCATTTAACAGTCAATCTTCTAGTCATTTAAGGCAGCCTCATTTAGTTCCTTATCTTGGGTACACTATTTCCCCCCGGCCCAACTTTCAGTCAGCCCTAGTTACTCAATATGACCCATATGCAGTTTCATATCCTACTCAGCCCAGTCGACCTTCTTTTAAAAAATCATCCTCTTATATTCTCAGGTCTTCATACAGTCTTTTCCAAATAGAGCCATGTGTAGGACACATCAAAAACCACATTACATTAACAAAATTTTATTTCCCACCAAATCTTCATTTCATTCCAAACCATCCCAATCACACATTGAGATTTTATACTGATATTCTCTTGAAAACCCAATCAGTCAATATTAAACCCATCTTTGATTAGAAAACTACATGATGTGAACCGCGTGGCTCACACAAATAATAACCCTACAAAATATCATTAGTAGTATGAGCAAGTAGGGATCGTTCTAAGCCGGGGATTAAGGGTACCTGAAACATGAGATTGTTAGATAAATATACACATTTACACATAAAAAATCGTCACTTTAGGGGGGAAGATAATGGCGTCGGCAGCAAGGCTGCCCTCTAACATCTAGGCACGAAAATAAATCCTAAATTACTATTTACAAGTTTGGTCGACATCTTTCACACAAAGCACTCAACACTTAACTCTTTAACACATAAGACTCACACAAAATAAAGTAAGGAACAAGTATTTAGCATGCATTGAATTTAAACAAGTTTCGACCTACAACTAGAACGGAACCCGATCTTACCTAGTTGAGAGAATTTCTAATGTTTTAAGATCTAGCGATCCGCATAGTGATCCTAAAAGTTATGCTACCGTTATACAACTCGTAACATTGAAGCTCTAAAGTCTATTAATCGAAGAAAAGCAAACAAGTAAGGTTGTCAATCTTCTCATTTAACATGCAACTCCTAAGGTTAACCACTCTAGGTGAGCACAACAAATCAAAGTGATCATACGTCTACTTAGTTCATTATAACTCAAGCAAATTAAACCTCATACCTAGATCATGTTCAAAGACAACACTAAGTATCGATTATAAGCCCTCACCTTAGTTCTAACCGGTTTAAATCCTCAACATGCTTCTATACCACTGTCCTAATTATCTAAATGTACAAATCTTACAAGTTTTATATTACAAATTAGCATGCAAAATCATTGTTGCCGAAGCTTAAACCTAAATCTAAGCATCGATTCAAATAAATCTTTAACATACAATTTATAAAACCAAGTTTTAAATCAGTTCATATATAGACATATAAACCAAAACAAAAAATACATAAGAGTTTCATAGACAAAACTATTCATAACTACATAAAATTTACAAAACCGAAAGAGAGGAGTGGATCACACTTTTGTAGACACCTTGATGACTTCGACTAGTGTTGATCCGACGGAAGATGGAAGGGGTGGCTGCTCGGCAGTAGGTATAAGTTTCAGCAGAAACTTGGTGAGATTGTGGATGATGTGTTTCGGCTAGGGTTTTTATGTAGGATCTTTGGGGAAATTTTGGTAGAATTTTGGCTTGAGATGTCACACCTTTTTCTGTGGAAAAGTTGGCTATATATAGGGGAAAAAGGCTAGGGTTTGCCGGCCACACAAGGAAGGGAGTTTTCCTTTTCCTAGTTGGTTTATATTTCCTTGTGGGACATATATTGTATTCTTGGACTTTTTTTTTTCTGAATTTTCTTCATGGCATGGGCAGCATATATTCATGGACATCATATATGGACTTTGACAACTCCATTTGGTGAACTTTGATCCATGAAAAATATATAAAATGCCAAGAACACAGAACCGGCAGCAAGCTTGGTTTTCTCGGCTGGGATGACCTTACTCCAGTAAATCCGGCATAACTTCCTCCTCACGGCTCCGATTGATGCGATTCTAAGTTTTTGAGAAACTAGACTCGTAGAGCTTTCCAACGGCATATGACATGTCCTCTAGTTCGAAGTGATGTGTCCCACAGAAATTCCGGAAGTCAAGACATAGTCTCAGGAAAATCCTGGTAGTCCCTGGTGATCTTTGTTCAAACTGCCAAGTTGCAGCCATCTTTTGGGTGACTTTCCAAACTTCGATTCATCTGAAATTTTGACACAATACACTTTAGCTTGCCAACTATATGAATACCAAATTTCATCAAATTTGGAAAAGGATAGGTCAGTTTAGCACGAGTCACAGAATCACGAAAAAGACATGTTTTACATTATTTTCCAGATTTCTATACTTAGTCATTTTTCGGATTATTAAGCACATTTTTCCAAAACTCTTCCAAAACAACACAAAACTATAATACAACTCTATCTTACTCTAAATAGACCTAACAAAATACAAATAGGGGATAATAACACATTAATATCGTCACTTATTGTGCTCCTATCAATTACCCCACACTTATCTTTTGCTAGTCTCTTAGCAAAACTAAATAAAACTAAGACTCAAAATAATTATTGCCCCTAATGATTTGTCTCAGGCTCGTATGTACACATAGCTTTCAAGTTAATGCATGAGAATGCTAAGCACGAAAATTCCAAGCTTCATGAACATGTAACATCAATATGAACATATAAGAGCAAAAGGTAAGCATGTAAACATGTTAAGCTAATCCAATCCTCCTCACAAGGCATACTCTCTTATTTTCTCTCGAAGTATGGTTATTCACACATAAGTATATGCAAGTGAAAGGTAATGAATTACGAAGAGTGACTTGCATATGTCATGAAAATCGAAAGCGCTTTGTGAATTTTCAAGAAAAACCCCATTAAACAACTAAGTGCACCAATGAACCAAAACCATATGCTTACTCTTGAGATAATCTCCACAAATCAAGTTTAACCATCTTAAGAATCATGAAAAGATCAATGAAAAGGGATGTAATGGGGCTTGGCTACGAGGTATTCGAAATTTGGATAAGCAGGCTCAAAACGTCACCGTGGCCTTTGGTAAAGCTCGAATATCCTCATGTCTTCTCTTCAAGGGTCGAATTGCTTCTTGTTGGACCCATACTTCATTCTTTTTTTTTTTCCAAAAACATTACAACACAATTTCAATATTCAAGCCATGATAATTTTTCAATGCCGTGCCCTATATTTTTCTTGCTCTCGGCTCTTTTTTTTTTTTCTTTTAGTCCGAGCAATACTTTTCTTTCTCTTTTCTTTACTAAGGTACGGCACACATAAATTTTTCATATACATCAATGGCTAAATCTACCCCACACTTGTTCTTCTTCATCACTTCACGCGAAAACTCCTTTAAAAATCAAGCTTTACCAAAACTTTGATCAAGGGTAAAGATATTACTATACTAAGCTCATGGAAAGTGTTTAAGGGTGATGAAAGAAAAGGTTAGACGTAGGCTTAAAGGGGTTTACTAAGGTGTCCCGTGATGGGCACAAATAGGCACATGCTTTATTTGGCAATGGTGGTAAACCTAAGAGATCTTTTCAATCACTTTCAAAATCAAGGTATTTTATGACTAAAAACGTTTTGAAAATCAACAAGAGTAAGTTCTAGTAATACTAGAATTCATTAAAAGCTATTGCAAATAGTCATCGAATAATCAAAGAATTATGATGCTTCATGCTTTCTACAAATCTATCAAAATTTTATCTTTTTATCACTCAAGAAGAAAGCAATTTGGCTCTAAAGCTCACATAGGTTATTTGGAAACAAACTAGCTAAAACATGCATGCTTAAATAATCAACAAGTTCTACATGCTCCTACCAATGTACATACTCCATGAAACTCACAATTTTAATTGTATGCACAACTATCATCTATGTATGCAAAGAGGAGAAAAACATCATTGACATATTAGGGGCATCCTAAAACAACAATTTAAACACTCTCTTTTTGTGGAACAATTTTCTGAATTTTCTTTTCTATACTAAGCACACAAAAACACGAACGGAATAAATTATCCCACCCCAAACTTAGAAAATTACATTGTCCTCAATGTAAGCACAAATCTATATCAACGAATTTCCAACATATCATCACAAATCAAAGAAAAAGAGAAGGGTTAAGAAATTTCAAACTCTCGGTGCACTACAAGGAAAAAAACCTTAGGCGACGAAACTTAAAAAAATTCCTCGCCTAAGCTATCTTAGGAGACGAAAAAACTTTCCTCACCTAAGAAAAAATTTGCGTCGCCTAAGACAAGTCTTAGGCGACGAATTATTATTTTCGTGGTCTAAGACAAAAGCCTACCGACGAAAAAAATATTCGTCGTCCGTGCATTATCTTAGACCACGAAAAAAAAAACTCATCGCCTAAGATTTTTACTTAGGAGACGAAATATCAAAATTCGTCGCCTAAGAAAAAATCTTAGACGACGAACCTTTTTTTCGTGGTCTAAGAAATGACGAGCACGACGAATTTTTTTTCGTCGGCAGGTTTTCTTCTTAGACGACGAAACCTAATTTTCGTCGCCTAAGTGTGAAACTTAGGCAACGAAAATATTAGTTTCATCGCCTAAGTGTGGATCTTAGGCGACGAAAAATTAAGTTTCATCGCCTAAGTAAATCCATACTATAAGACCTGCACTCGTTTTCCAGATCGGGAAAAGAGGCAAAAAAACTGAAATTTTTTCCTCCCCTCAAATTTTTCCACCGATTTTTATTTTTTGATGTGAAAAGCTTCAAATCGGGTCTTCCTAAGCCTTCTCCACTACTACCCATTGATTTTTAACTTGGTATGATCTCTTTATTCATCTTTTTCAACTATAATTTCAATTTTTTCCATTGAAATATTTTATTTTTGAGGTAGAGAATTATAGAAATATATATTGTTGTGTGTGTATAT
The DNA here is from genome assembly GCA_963682095.1 of Potentilla sterilis. NCBI lineage: Eukaryota > Viridiplantae > Streptophyta > Magnoliopsida > Rosales > Rosaceae > Potentilla > Potentilla sterilis. The sequence continues at coordinate 36,592,407 of OY821756.1, forward strand.
TGTGAGGTGATAGCTAGTATATATGTTGCTTTTGTTGATCCATACCTATAGATACTCAATTAAATTGTTGGTTTTTGTGAAATTAGTGAATTATATATATTAATTATATATTTTAATAATGCTTTAATTAATTTAATTAATAATTATAATTATTTGACGAAAATCATTGTTATATGATTTATAATTAGCGGTGAATAAAAGAATGTCATTCTTTTATTCACTGATATACATGCATTTATATATATCACTAGAAATCCCGTTCGAGAATCATGGAGAGATTCTTGAATTGTCCCATTTTTGGAAAGTTTGGGGGCAGAGGACATTGTTTCACAGTTTGTATAGGTCTTGTGTATTCGTTTGCGGTCATGGGTATATATTTCGACGAGGTCTCCCATCACTGTTCCTCGAGTGCATACTAGGTGTATAGATATTCGTGCACTTGAGGAACTGTGGGGAGATGCTGCCGAAATTTTCCCACGACTGAAAACGAATACACAAGATCTACAAACTGTGAAACAAAGTCTTGTGTTCCTGAATGGGATTATTAGGACCCTAACCGGTGGCATAAGGTCGAGAAAAAACATGCATATAAATTGTTAATTTGTTAATTTGTGATTATTTATTGTTTGTCTTATATTAATTAATATATATAACAGGTGATCGATGGATAGAGATAGGAGTTGGATGCAGTACCCAAGACAGAGCGAAGAATACCATGAAGGAGTAGGAATTTTTATAAATTTTGTACGTGAACATGGTGGAGGAAAGAAAACACACAGGTGTCCCTGCTTAAGTTGTATGAATACTAAACGCAAGACGATCGGCCGAATCTACAATGACCTGTGTAACAGAGGTATTATGCAGAATTATACAATATGGAGTAAACATGGTGAAGCAGTAGATTATGAACCTACGGTAACCGAAATCCAGGCTGGATACCATGACCGAACAGCTACTGGTGGTTTCGAGCCTTATACTGACCCGGCTATGAACATTCTACATGACATTTTTCCTACTTTTGCTCCAGTACGCGAGGAAGAGGAATTCCAAGAGGCAGTTTTTGAGGATGGCACAATTCCTCTTGTTGACAGTGCTGATTATGATAAGTATACTAGACTACTTGCTCAAGTGCATATCCCATTATTCGAGGGTAGTCCTCACACTGTTTTAGAGACCATCATCTCACAGACGCAGTTGAAAGTCAAGAGTAGGTGGACAAATGACTCTTTTGATAGTCTTCTACAACAGTTTAAGGAACACCTTCCACAACCTAACTATCTACCTGATAGTTATTACACGCTACATAAGATATTGGGCGATCTCGGTCTCAGTTATAACAAAATCCACGCCTGCAAGAACAACTGTGTTTTGTTTTACAAAGAGAAAGCCGAGCTTGATGAATGTCCCATATGCCACGCGTGGAGGTGGGAGCAAGGCACAGTTAAGGAAAATAGTGTTCATGTGAAGGTACTTCGTCATTTCCCTTTAATTCCTAGATTGAAGCGTCTTTACATGTCTTTACACACAGCAAAAGAAATGAGATGGCATGGAGAGAGAAGGACAGATGATGATACTCTCAGACACCCTGCAGATGGCGAGGCGTGGAAGTCCTTTGACAGATTATTCCCTGATTTTGCAAGAGATGTTAGAAATGTCAGACTCGGCCTTGCCTCAGATGGATTCCATCCCCATGGAAATATGAGTTTGAGTCGTAGTACATGGCCTGTTATTCTTGTGTCGTACAACCTGCCTCCTTGGATGTGTATGAAGAAGGAATTTAGTATGATGTCTCTGTTAATTCCCGGCCCAAGGTCTCCAAGAAAGTGTTTGGATGTGTATCTGCAACCTTTGATCGACGAGCTGTTAGACTTATGGGAAAATGGAGTTCTTACTTTAGACAGGCACAGTGGAAGATCATTTATAATGAGAGCAATGCTGATGTTTACCATAAGTGATTTTCCTGGTTATGGGATGTTGTCGTCTCAGGCGACTAAAGGTTATAAAGCTTGTCCTGTTTGCTTAAACGAAGTCCATTCTGTTTGGTGCGCTGGGAAGGTGTGTTACTTGGGTCACCGTAGATGGCTTCCAGCTGACCACCAGTGGCGATTTCATGCTAAAGCATTTGATAAAACAGTAGAGCTTCGTCCTAAACCCCGTCCCTGGAGCGGTGATGAAATTTTGGAGAAGCTGAACTCTTTCGATTTTAGGGTGTTGAGTGGTGATTTATCTATACCAGTTCCGGAACGCCCTGACGAGTACAAGTGTTTTACACACATGAGTAGATTCTATGATTTGCCTTACTGGTCGAAATCCATTCTTAGACACACCCTAGATGTCATGCACATAGAAAAGGGAGTAAGTGACAGCATTATGGGAACAATTCTTGATATCAAAGGAAAGAGTAAGGACACTTTGAAAGCACGTCAGTATCTGAAGGAGGAGGGATTACGAAAATACTTGTGGCCAGTGAAGACGGCGTCAGGGACTTTCATACCTGTTGCACCTTACACAGTTAAACCGGCTTTCAAGAAGCAGATTTTCATATGGTTTAAAGGAGTACAGTATCCTCATGGGTATGCAGGAAATATATGTCAGTGTATTAACTTGGGGCTTAATACGTTTAACGGATTGAAGAGCCACGACTGTCATGTATTACTACAACGTCTTATTCCAGTGGTTATCCGACCCTATTTGCATCCAGATGTGGTCGAACCTATAATAGCCTTGTGTAGGTTCTTTCAGAAGTTATGCGCTAAAGAGCTGAAGAAGTCAGATGTTCTCATTCTCAAAGAAGACATCATCTACATTTTGTGCAAATTGGAAAGGATTTTCCCCCCTGCTTTCTTTGACAGTATGATTCATCTGATGATCCATCTTCCAGATCAAGCACTGGTTACTGGTCCAGTTCATTGCACCTGGATGTATTCTCAAGAAAGTTACTATTTATTATTCGTATTTCCCCATTCATTATAATATTCTCTTGTATATATACTTCACTAATAACTGTATGTGTAATTTCAGACAACTGTTTCAATACAAAAAGTTATGTAAAAGCAAGAGTTACCCTGAAGGATCGATAGCGGAGTCCTACATTACACATGAATGTGTAACATACTACAACTTATATCTCCGTAACAGTGACGAAAACATTGCAGAATCTTCTACAGCAGCCTCTACAGTACCAGAGTTAAAACTTTCAGTCCTTTCAAGTGTTGTGCGTCCGTTTGGTAATTTACCAAATTCAGAAAGGCTGACAGATGCTGAGCTAATTGAAGCTCCTTGGTGCGTACTACAACACTGTGACGAAGCACAATATTTCATGGGTGAGCATTTGAAGCTGATTGAAGCAAATCGTCGAGACCGAAAGCCGAAAGAGACGCACAAAAGAACATTTCCTGTTTACTTTCGCAAATGGGTACGTCACAATATTTTGTATGTTACAATATCTCCATTTCAATATTAGTATTCTAGCTAGTCAGTTTAATTTAAATAATAACTTATCACAATGTGACAGGTGGAAAATCTCCAAATACAGAACAGTGATTGGTACTCGTCCGAATTGCACCATTTGGCTAGAATGCCAATTTCCCACAGGGTGCGCGCGATGTGTTTTGTCAACGGCGTCAAGTTTGTGACACTTCAACGAGATGTAAACCGCAGAACGCAAAATTGTGGGGTCATGGTAGATGGTGACGACTTCACCTACTATGGAGTGCTACTCGCCGTTGTCGAACTAGTATATGGAAATATGCTCGTTGTCTTGTTCAAGTGTAGATGGTTTAACACTAATCAAAGTGTTTCTGGGAGTACAAAGATGGATTACGGCATGTTATCGGTGAATACAAACACAAGTTGGTATGAAAATGAGCCGTTCATTCTTGCTAGCATGGCAAAACAGGTATTTTATCTCGATGATCCTAAGGCAGGTGGATTTTGGAAAGTGGCTAACCCGATGTCACATAGGAATATATGGAGTGCGTCTACAATTGAAGGGGGTGAAGAACATGATGATGAAGATGACGGCGACACTGATGAACCATATCAAGAGCATTCGGCTTCTCAAATCCCTAATGCAGAGGCTATTCGCGACGACAACCGCTTACATTTCGTCACTTCTGATGAATTCATTGCAGTCCCAAATACATCTACATCTCAAAAACATAGCCAATCACAACTTCATTAATGACGAAGATGATGAGGAATCAGACGATGATGAGGAAACATACGACGATGACGATTCCAATGATGGCTTAACTGATACGATTGAAGATGCAGACAATACAGACGATGACGATTATGATGGAGAACCATGATCAGATTTAAATTATGTTTTTAAATTCAATAAATTTATTGTTGATGTATAATTAAAAATACATGAATGGTGTGTACGTACGTACAAAATCTTCAACTGTGTTCTGTTATGTTATGTTGGATTATATACCTCAAGAAAATTAAAATGGAAAAAACAAGATTAATTTGTTTTTGTATTAATTAATTAATTAATATATATATATTAAAATGGCCCAAAATTCACCTATGAACATGGCCCAAAATTCCAAAATTAAAAGTCAATTTTTTCATAAAAATAATTTCCGCTTAGTCGACGAAATTATCAGTTTCGTCGTCTAAGTAAATACTTAGACGACGAAACTGATGTTTTCGTCGACTAAGTAAATTCTTAGACGACGAAACTGATAATTTCGTCGACTAAGCGGAAATTATTTTTATAAAAAATTGGCTTTATTATTTTTTAAAATTGGCTTTATTTTCCGCCAATAAATTTTGCGAAAATTTGAACTAGGCTTAGTCGACGAAAACATCTGTTTCGTCGTCTTAGTATTTAGTTAGTCGACGAAAACATCAGTTTCGTCGACTAAGTAAATACTTAGACGACAAAACAGATGTTTTCGTCGACTAAGTGGAAATTATTTTTAATAAATTGGCGGCCTAATTTGAATTGATTGAAAAATTCGGAATTATCTTAGGCGACGAATAAATATTTCGTCGCCTAAGTTTTACTTCTAAGGCGACGAATGTTTATTTTCGTCGTGTAATGTGTTCTCTTAGGAGACGAACGATGCAATCCCGAATTCATCTTTGGTCTGTTTCGTTCTCCCTTTCTTCCTCACGCCGCCTCACCCTCCGCTCCCTCCTCCGCGTTGTGGCCCCCGCCCCAACCTTCGCCGCCTCACTCGCCGCCTCACTCGCCGGTCTCGCCTTCGCCTCTACCAGCCCTCGCCTCCGCCCTAGCCACCTCCTCAGCTAGCCCGGGCCGCCGCCCTAGCCACCTCCTCAGCCAGCCCTCGCCGCCGCCCTAGCCACCTCCTCAGCTCGCCGCCGCCTAGCCACCTCCTCAGCCAGCCCTCGCCGCCGCCCTAGCCACCTCCTCAGCCAGCCTCCGCCCTAGCCACCTCCTCAGCTCGCCGCCGCCTAGCCACCTCCTCCTGCTTTTTCTGGACGTCTCTCTCTCTGTCTCTCTGTCTCTCTCTCATCAAACATCACAACTTCTTATTCTTCTGCTGACCCAGGTATCTCTCTCTCTCTCTCTCATCAAACATCAAGGTGAAGTGAAATGGAAGAAATGGCGACCATAGTTGAATATATAATTGGTATTGTTGCTTACGTTTGAAGTAAACCATATTAATTAGGGGACCTAAATCTGTTATATGAAGAATCGAGTCCATCTGCTCACCAACTGATGTGATCTCCGAGCTCAACTTAGGTGGTGATGATATATATGTGTGTCAAGTAAGAACCAAGTTATGATTGAAATTCAATCATAAATTTATACAAAGATAGAGACTAGTGTATTGTAATGATATGTTTAAGTACTGATTGGAGGTGCTTGATGTTCATTAGCTTTATAGTATAACATAGAAATGATAGAATGATACAATTGGAGGGGGCAAGAGTAACTTTATAATCAATACATATTCTTCTAGTAACATTATTTTTTTACAGGAATTGAATTAACAGGAAAGAAAAAGAGCGGGAGATTTCACTGGTCGGAGTGACTTTCTCAGTGCTTTGTTAGCTTTGTCTGTGGAGGACCAATTAAGTGATTCAGACTTGGTTGCTGTTTTGTGGGTACGTATGAGAAGCTTTCGTTCAGTTTTATACTACAGGCACCTTTTAGTTTTCTTATATATATATATATATATGATGATCACAAAATTATATCTAATTCTATCTTCTTCTTTTTTTCAATAATCTTGGTATAAATAATCTTAACTTATCGATCGACCAATGATTATGATGAGGATAAGAAATTTACAGTGATTTATATACTCGACTATGTTCTTTATCATACCATCATATTGACAGAGGCATGTAACTATTTATCCTGTTCAATCATTGCTTCAGATATTCTTTCCTAGAATTAGACTTTGACATAACCTAGCTAAAGTGCTAAATATGTTGACTCATGCATTCAACTTTCGGCAGAATGCAGAAAATAAACATGCCTTTTCATCAAGTTAATTATGGCCTATAGCTAGTTTACCTCCCACAGTGTATGCTCTGGGAATTCGACCAAAATATTCTTGATCATAGTTTAGTTATAACCATTTGATTCAGTTCAACATTATTTATGTATCTAGTAACATTAGTTGATGAATTGAATTAACAGGAATCATACCATTATAAGAATATATAAATTAATGCATCGTAATCCAGGAATTATTTCTGCCCAAGAAATGGCTATCTGCATGTTCTGCATAGTCACTGTTCTAGTGTTGTATTGGTCAAGTGTAGTCACAATTCCCTACAAATAACTAGAACATCTATCTTCACTATATCTAAAATAGATAAAGGAGGGATTCATAGAAGTGAAAAGTTTTATGTTGCACTGAAGTGAATGAACACATTTTCTTTACTTCATTCTTTTATTTGTTGTCGATGGATTATTTTGGCAAAGATTTACATATACAATCGCTGCATGATCAAACAAAGTACACGGAACAATGTAAAAATGAAACAGAGAAATAATGAATATGTACAAGTAATTGATTAATTTTACTACATATGACTGTTGTGTTTGTGATACAAATTTGTGTTTCTTTACAGGAAAAATATGCCGCCGACTCATGGATTTCTCAAGAAGAAGAGGCAGGAGTTATTTGACCGCTTCTACATGTCAAATAACTCTGAAGGGAGTGGTTCGCAGCCACGTACGGAATCATCTGCGAACGTATCAGCACCTCCCCCCCCCCCCCCCCCCCCCCGCCCCCGTTGCCGGTGGAAGATACTGCAGCAGCCCCTTCAGTAGCAGACACCACACCTAACGTCGAAGACAGCGATGATGAAGAGATCAGCTGTCGACGCACATTTCGTCCTCGGCCTGATGGAGGTAAACATAATCCAACACTTTTAATTAAGTCATTTAGTTATAAATGAGTGTTATTACTCTCTAATTAAATTGTTATTGTTTTGGCAGCACCTCCTCCCAAATACAAACGAGGGTTGGTAAAAGGCTTGAAGGCCTACACGTTTTGGGTGCAGCACGGAGAGAAGGTGAAGATCGTCATGGATGATGAGTTCTTGCACGGACCGCAGACCAGTGCACTGAACAGTTGGCTGACTCATGATATCGAGCATATCATTCGGGACAGCATTCCCATGACTGCTGCAAGTTGGTGGGATCTGGAGGAGGATGATCAGATGAAGCTCAAAAATGAACTCGACGTAAGTTAACTACAAATTTTAGTATTTTAATTATCTATCAGCTTCCATATTAATTCCATTTTTTTTGTAATAGCTTGTTTATGACATCCCTTGGGATGATAAGAAGATGGTAAAGTGGGTTTACAAGCATGCCGCCAAGACCTTCACAGCCTTCAAGAGCAAGCTCAACAGACTTAGGATTGACAACCCTGGGAAAATTCCGAAAGAGTTCAAAGATAGGCAGGAGGAGTGGTCTTGGCTGCTTCACCACTTCGAGAGCGATGAGTTTCAGGTATATAATTTTTTAATAGTAGTCTGTGCTTTCAAATGTTAACATTTTTCATTTTAGTTTTATTTCAATGCTAACTATTTGTCTCATATTTAATCATATTTCTACAGAGACAATCGACCGCCAACGCCCTCAACCGGGGGAAGAAGACGTTGCACCATCGGTCCGGTTCAAAGCCTTTCATCTACGGGGCGCTCGAATTGAAGCAAAAAGGTGAACCATTCCCGTTGGTGAAGAATTATGAGATGGTGTACCCTCCTGAGCACCCGGAAGCGGCAGAAAATATAGTAAGTTTCCCTTATCCCATAACTAGACATGGCCGGTTATAAGAAAATAGACCAAGAAGGATAGAATGTTACGAATTTGGAAATCCATCACCAATATGATCAATACACAAGTTATCAAAAGAAATTCATAAGCATATGCATAAGCTCTTTAATATTTCCCTTAAGTTATCTAACTTTGTGTATTTACTCAAGTTAAAACCATTCTAATCATGCGATCTCAAAACTCCTAGTGAATGCATTATGTTTGGATTATGTTTAACCGTTGTGGTTTGATGAAGAGTATCTGTCGATTATGTTTGGATTATTTAGAATGCATTATTCATATGCATGTTACTTACTTGGTCTTTGTATTGATAATGAACACAAATTTTGGCCAAATCTGATAACAGCGACATAAGTTATTAATACACTAACGTACTTCATTTTCAAATGCAGCGCCGTATCAATGTCGAGCTCGAGAGGGTGATGACCATTGTGAGGAATGACCACCCCGACGTTTCGGAAGATCAGATCATTCACTATTTTGACGAGCCGACTCAAGCCCAAGTGCTTGTCAACGCACTGGGACCGCGAAACAGCGGTGAGATCCGGGGGTTAGGAGGAGTCACTTTCGGTGTCGGCTCCCAATCATCGCAAGGGGAAAATTCCACTGGACGCAGTCGGTCGTCAAATGCGGAGCGTATGAGACGACTGAAGGAGGAGGCCCGACAGCGTATAGCACTTGCAGAGGAGGAGGCCCGACAGCGTATCACACTTGCAGAGGAGGAGGCCCGAGAGCGTATCAGACTTGCAGAGGAGCAGACACGATTGGCAAATGAGAAGTACCAGAATAGTGAAAACCGTCTTAGCTGGTTGGAGGAACAGTTCCAGTTGTTTAGGAACCTACCACAGTAGCTTGCAAGCTCCTCTCTCTCCCTACGATATTGTTTAGTTTAATATTTTTATTAAACAAATGTATGAATAAACTTATTAATATTCGGTATTTAATTTTTATGGATAATTTTTTTAATTTATTTGAATATTCAGTATCCGAATTTTTTTAATTTTTTTTATAAATTTAATACATACTTAGTCGACGAAACTAAATGTTTTCGTCGCCTAAGATGGATACTAAGTCGACGAAAAAATTGTTTCGTGGTCTAAGCTATCTACTTAAGCCACGAAAAATATTAATTTCGTCGCCTAAGAGAACCTCTTAGGCCACGAAAAAATATTGTTTCGTGGCCTAAGAAACTATCTTAGACCACGAAATAAATTATTTCGTCGCCTTAGTATCCATCTTAGGCGACGAAAACATTTAGTTTCGTCGACTAAATATCCATCTTAGGCCACAAAATTGTATTTGTCGTCGCCTAAGATAAATACTTAGACCACGAAAATGTTGAGTTTCGTGGTCTAAGTAATTATCTTAGGCCACGAAATATTTTTTTCGTCGTCTAAGCTAGAATTTAGCCTACGAAAAAATTCGTCCTCTCAGAGTTTTTTTTTCGTCACCATTTTTCTTAGACGACGAAATTTGTACGTCGTCTAAGAATTATCTTAGGCGACGAAATTATTTTATTTTCGTCGCCTATTTACTTAGACCACAAACTTTAGACGACGAAACTTAGGCGACAAAATTTTCGTCACCTAAAATCTTAGACGACGAAAATCCTTCTTAGGTGACGAAAAATTTTCGTCGCCTAAGGTATTCAGTGTTGTAGTGGTGGTGGCTCCTTCACTTTTCTTTGATCGAATTGGGTTGCCTCCCAATTATCGCTTTGTGTTTATAGTCCATTGCGTAGACTTTTAACCATTGTAAATCGCATGTGTTCATTGTGTTCCAAACATTTGGAGCTCGGTAGCAAGCAACTGAAGAAGGTGTTGATGGCATGTTGCTTCCGTATCGGTAGAAAATCTCGTATCGGCAGCTTTGTAGGGGCACGTATCGGCAAAACGGGCTGCAGCTGCGCGTGCAGCCTGCATATGGGGGCTCTCGGCATCTGAACTTATATCCAGTGTCTCCTGTGTATCCGTATCGCCAGCAGGACACGTCCTTGTATCGGTGGCTTTGGCTGCAACCGGCATCTCGTTAGAAGGCTGCATCTCGGTCACACTGCCGGCAATGGTAGGTCCTGCATGATGGGAGGCTGCAGCTGCGTGTGTGGGCTGTCGCTCGGCATTTTGTCTCGGTAACATGGCTGCGGTAGGTTGTGGAGGTGCGAGCTGTGCTTGAGGAGCATCGTACAATGAGAGTACGTCGATGGGGCATTTATGAAATGAATCATAATAAGTCTTGAGCCGATGACCATTGACTTTGAACACTTTGTTTGTGCTTGGATTGAGAATTTCGATGGCTCCATGTGAAAATACTTGAGTGACTATGAAAGTACCAACCCATCGAGAACGAAGCTTACCCGGAAAGAGTCGAAGTCGAGTGTTGAATAAGAGAACTTTTTGACCAACCTCGAATTTCTTTCCTCGTATCATCTTGTCATGGTAAGCTCGAGTCTTCTCCTTGTATATCCAAGCGGCATCATAGGCTTCATTGCGTATTTCTTCAAGTTCGTTGAGTTGAAGCTTTCTATGAAGGCCGGCGTTGTCAATGTCCATGTTGAAAGCTTTGATGGCCCATCATGCTTTGTGCTCAAGCTCAACCGGTAAGTGACATGCTTTGCCATAAATTAACCGAAAAGGTGACATTCCTATCGGTGTCTTGTATGCAGTTCTATATGCCCACAAAGCATCATCAAGACGATCACTCCAATCCTTCCTTGAAGGTCCAACCGATTTTTCTAGAATATGCTTGATCTCTCGATTGCTCACTTCGGCCATGCCACTTGTTTGAGGATGATAAGGTGTAGATACCTTGTGTGTGACGCCATACTTCTTCAATAGGGCTTCAATGGTGCGGTTGCAAAAGTGGGAGCCTCCATCACTAATCAAGACTCTTGGAACTCCAAAACGTAAGAATATGTTAGTCTTGAGGAAATCGGCAACCACCCTTGAATCATTGGTGCGTGTGGCCTTCGCCTCTATTCACTTTGATACATAATCAACAGCTAGTAATATGTAAAGGAAGCCTTTGCTAGAAGGAAACGGCCCCATAAAATCAATTACCTATAAGTCAAAAATTGCTACCTCAATGATAGGTTGTAGAGGCATTTGATCTCGGACTCCTATGTTGCCAGTTCTTTGGCACCGGTCACATGTCACACACGCCATATATGCATCCTTAAACAAAGTTGGCCAAAATAAACCACACTCAAGTACCTTCAATGTCGTCCTCTTTGGCCCAAAATGACCACTACATGCCTCTGAGTGACAAAAAGAAAGAATGGATTGATGCTCTTCTTTTGGAACACATCTTCTTACCACTTGATCGCTACATTGCTTCCATAAATATGGCTCATCCCAAAAGAAGTGCCGAGCTTGCTTCTTGATCCTATTCTTGATCTGGCTCGGCATATCTCTAGGAAATTGATGTGTTGTAAGATAATTTGCAATATCGGCGTACCAATGTTCACTTGTTGCATTGATCCGAAATAGTTGCTCATCCGGAAAGTTCTCCAATAAGGGCAACCGATCCTCCTCCTTGAGAATTCTACTCAAGTGATCGGCAATAACATTATCACTGCCCTTCTTGTCTTTGATTTTAATGTCGAACTCTTGTAGCAAAAGAATCCAACGTATGAGCCTCGGTTTTGCATCCTTCTTCGTCATAAGATATCTCAAAGCGGCATGATCACTATAAACAATTACTTTGGAATTCAAAAGATATGATCGAAACTTTTCTAAAGAAAAAATTACCGCCAAGAGTTCTTTCTCCGTTGTGGTGTAGTTGAGTTGAGCATCATTGAGGGTCCTTGAGGCATAATAAATAGCGTGAGGCTTCTTGTCCTTTCTTTGGCCGAGCACAGCCCCCAATGCGTAGTCGGAGGCGTCACACATAAGCTCAAAAGGGAGCTCCCAATCCGGTGGTGCCATGATCGGTGCCGAACACAAGGCAAGCTTTAATCGTCCAAACTCCTCCTCGCATGCGTCACTCCAATCAAACGTCACCTCCTTTTGTAGTAAGTTGCTCAAAGGCTTGGCTATTGATGAGAAGTCCTTGATAAATCGTCTATAAAATCCGGTATGGCCAAGGAAGGTTCTCACATCTCTAACATTCTTAGGGCTCGGAAAGTGTTGAATCAACTCTACTTTGGCTTTGTCGACTTATTCCCTTGATATCCGCTAAGGTCCAACCTATAGCGGTCTTATGTTTCTTAAGCACACAAACTAACTCTTCTTCTTGCTTCTTACTAAGCGATAAAGACACAATAACCGGTAAAGTATCTTCCTCTCCAAGATAAACATATTTCAAAGTGTTAGGGAGCTCTTTGAGTTCTAACTTTGGGGCCTCTTCCACACTTTGACGAAACTTGTTTGTGGCACTAGGGATAGACAAAAACGAGTTCTTTGCATAGATAGGAGCTGCATCAAGCTCGGCGGCAACCACCCTCAAGCTTGGCTCGGCAAAATCTTCTTCTACCTCAACTCGTGCTCCCTTCTTGTCAAATTCCGCCCCTTGCTCAATCGCTAATTGCTATGCATCAAGGGTGGCCGACATGACTTGCTCGGCCTCCTCAATAACTTCCATAAATCGGCATTCTTCCTCCTTAGCAATTGGGAACTTCATGGCTTTGAAAACATTAAACTTGATTACCTCACCATCAAATTCCATTGTTAAATTGCCCGCGGCAACATCGATCTTTGTCCTTGCCGTCCCCATGAATGGCCGGCCAAGTAATAGTTGAGTGCATTGCTCCGGCGAATCCTCCATCTCAATGACATAAAAATTGGCCAGAAAAATCAATTCGTTGACTTGTACAAGCACATCTTCCACATAGCCTTCCGGATACTTATTAGAGCGATCCGCTAATTGTATGATGACATTATCCTTCTTGAGAGGTCCAAGGTTCAATGTTTCATAAACATTTAGTGGCATGACATTAATCGACGCTCTCAAATCCAACATAACATCCTCAAATTTAGTGTTGCCGATCACACATGGGACATTGAAGCTTCCGGGATCCTTCATCTTTGGTGGTAGCTTCCTTTGAATAACGGCCAAAACCGTTTCACTCATTCTTACCTCTTGTGTTTCCCTTGTATGTCTTCGTGTAGTACATAGCTCCTTAAGAAATTTTGCATATTGTGGCACTTGTCTAATGCACTCCAACAAAGGAATGTTCTCTTCAACCTTCCGAAACACCTCCAACACTTCTTCGTCTGATTTCTCCTTCTTAGACTTTGCAAAGCGCGAAGAGAAGGGTATGCATGAGGTAGGCACACCTCCCTTTGTTGGATGGCTCGGCACACTCTCCTTCTTTGATATTGCGGGATCTCGCTCCATGTCATTTTTGCTCAAAGCTCGGTTTGGCCTCTCGGCGGCAGCCCTTTGCTCGACTGCTGCCTCTTGCAATGCCGGTGTGTGCGCCGGCTGCAGCAATGGCTCGGTGGCTCTGTCAGCAAGCTGCTCGGTAGCAACATCAATCATGCCACCGGTTGGGGCTCCAAGAGGCTGCTCGGCAGCAAAGTTACTGCCGGCAGCTCCTCCTCCTCTCCTCTTGTCTTTTGGCTCGGCTAGAGTCTTTCCACTTCGAGTAACGATGGCTTGAGCTTGCTCATTCCTCGGATTCTTTATCACTCCTCCCGGTAACTTTCCTTGCTCGGTAAACTTCCCCATAAAGTCCACGACTTGCCCCATTTGGGTTTTAAGTTTCCCAATATCCTTCGAGTGGGTTTGTTGACCCCTCAAGTAATGCTTGAGTAGCACTCGAAAGAGATTGAATCAATGCATCGTAGTTGGGGTTGCTTGTCACTGCTAGAGGTTGCTGAAAGTGAGGCCGGGGCACAAAGGGTGCCCTAGGTTGAAAGGGTGCAGCAGCCCCTTGATGTGGTTGCATTGGTGCTCTAGGTACATTGTCATTGTTCGCCCACCGAAAGTTTGGATGATCATTGAACCTCGGGTTAAAGTTCCCGTACCTTTGGCCTCCTTGGAAACTAATAGCATTGCACTCCTCTATTCCCTCACTTGATCCAAATTGAGGGCATTGTTCGGTCTCATGGCTCTCGGTGCAAATGCCACACACAATGGCATGTTTTCCTTTCATCATGCTGCTCACCAAGTCGGCAAGCTTATCAACTTTCTCCTGCAACTTGGAGCTTGAAATTGTATCATGAACCTTCTCATTCCTTGGCACATTGTTTCGTGCCATGTCAAACTGTTGGTTGTTCAATGCACGAACTTCCAACAAACTTCTTGCCACTCCAGCATTCAATTCTAAGAAACTTCCTCCCGAGGCCGAATCAAGAAACTCCCTTTCCATAACGCGCAATCCCTCATAGAAATATTGCAACAAGAGTCCATCGCTAATGCCATGTGATGGACACAAAGAAACTAGGGACTTAAACCTCTTGTAGTAGTCGAAGAAAGTCTCATCTCCGGCTTACTTCACACTTGTAATTTGCTTCCTCAAATCCGTGATACGTGAAGTGGGAAAGTACTTGAGCAAAAACTCATCCATCATAGAGTTCCATGAAACAATGCATCCACTAGGCACCTCAAACAACCACTCATTTGCTTGGTCTTCTAGAGAAAACGGAAAAGCCTTCATCTTGAAGTGTTGCATATCGGTTCCTCTCGGACACATACTTTTCGCAGTAAAATTAAACCATTGTAGATGCTTGTTGGGATCTTCACTTGGCATACCATAAAATGATTTCAACTTATGAAGGAAGCCACTCTTCAATTCAATCTCACCGGTCTTGCCGGTCTCTAATGGGGGGGGGGGGGGGGGGGGGGGGGTAAGTGATGTTGGAAGGTGCAGCTCCTCCTCCTCCAGCCACATATCTGTTTTGTGCTCTTATGGAAGTCATTACTACTTGCTCAACAACTGGCTCGGCAAAGGACTCGAATTCAGGATCTTGGAGATCAATTGTTGATGAAATAACTGATGGGGAGCTTGGCAAAGTTGGTGCCGAGCTAGGTGGTGACGATGGTGGCGTACTTGGGCTGGATGGCTCGGATACGGGCAGCGGTACAAACAAAGCAATGGCGAACTCTTGATTCAAACGTTGCAAACGGCCGTGATGATCTCGTGTCCAAATATTAGATTCGGACATGCACTTTTCTGAAATTTGCAACATTTGAACAAGTTAGAACCATCGTAAAGAAATAAAAAATAAGAATATAAATCATTACAAGCCACGGCATTGGTGATTACAAAACAAATTTCAATCAATGGCACAAATATACATGGATCGGCAAAGAAAGAAGCAAGCATCGGCAAGGAAGAGAAAGAATTTCGAAATGATTATGTGCATGTAATCTCTAAGTCTAATTTCTTTTAAAATTTGTTCTAACTCTCAAAGTACGTGGAGCAGAGGAGATAACGGTGCAATGGACTGATGTAGCCCCCGGTAGTATCATGCTTAATCTGATATACCTCAAGAGTTCGAACCACACAAATTGTTTTTATTTTTGAAGGAAATAGATCACATATATCAAGTTATCTTCTAGCGTCTAAAGTGAGGTGATGCTTCGGCCCAAGCTATTGACTAGTTCGAGCGTGTTCTACTTTTCAGAGGCGGTGTCGTTAAGATTCACGGAGGGCGAACCCCCTACAGAAACCAGGCAGGACTCGTTGTTGGTCACCACGGGGAGCGAACTCCCTATCGACTCACTCACCGAGAATGAACATCAGTCTGTGGGCCTTGAGATCCAGTTAAACAAACCTGAGAACCATATCAATGAAACTAACTTGCCTCATACTTTGTAAGACAAACTCGGGTCACTAGCGGTCTACAAGTGTTGATCAAAGCCGCCCTCAACCTCATAAAAATGGGTCTGCCAAATTATCGCTCGTATGCGTGGGGGGAGCGTATCCCACGTTTCCCAGTCTACATAACAGACGGATCTAACATGGCATCATTCGTATGAAGGGTTAAGGCTAAGACCAACAAAAGCGGCTTCTCCCTACATGTTACAATATTTTGAAACTACAATAAATTCAAACATACATAACACTATCAACTTTTTAGAAATTAAACTAAGTTATTACACACATACATTCTTTATACATCATGCAACTTTCGAAATTTAAACTCTACATGCCGAAGCATATTTCTACTTTACAAATCCCAAATAAAACAAAAAATTACAAACTTTACAACTTTACAACAAAAATTTCCAGCAACATTATATAAACAACAATCACATAAATCAAGCTTTTATAATCTCCGGCAACGCCGCCAAAAAATGATGTGAACCGCGAGGCTCACACAAATAATAAACCCTACAAAATATCGTTAGTTGTATGAGCAAGTAAGGATCGTTCTAAGCCGGGGATTAAGGGTACCTGGAACATGAAATTGTTAGATAAATATACACATTTACACATAAAAAATCGTCACTTTAGGGGGGAAGATAATGGCGTCGGCAGCAAGGCTGCCCTCTAACATCTAGGCACGAAAATAAATCCTAAATTACTATTTACAAGTTTGGTCGACATCTTTCACACAAAGCACTCAGCACTTAACTCTTTAACACATAAGAATCACACAAAAGAAAGTAAGGAACAAGTATTTAGCATGCATTGAATTTAAACAAGTTTCGACCTACAACTAGAACGGAACCCGATCTTACCTAGTTGAGAGACTTTCTAATGTTTTAAGATCTAGCGATCCGCATAGTGATCCTAAAAGTTATGCTACCGTTATACAACTCGTAACATTGAAGCTCTAAAGTCTATTAATCGAAGACAAGCAAACAAGTAAGGTCGTCAATCTTCTCATTTAACATGCAAGTCCTAAGGTTAACCACTCTAGGTGAGCACAACAAATCAAAGTGATCATACGTCTACTTAGTTCATTATAACTCAAGCAAATTAAACCTAATACCTAGATCATGTTCAAAGACAACACTAAGTATCGATTATAAGCCCTCACCTTAGTTCTAACCGGTTTAAATCCTCAACATGCTTCTATACCACTGTCCTAATTATCTAAGTGTACAAATCCTACAAGTTTTATATTACAAATTAGCATGCAAAATCATTGTTGCCGAAACTTAAACCTAAATCTAAGCATCAATTCAAAAAATCTTTAACATACAATTTATAAAACCAAGTTTCAAATCGGTTCATATATAGACATATAAACCAAACCAAAAATACATAAGAGTTTCATAGACAAAACTATTCATAACTACATAAAATTTACAAAACCGAAAGAGGGGAGTGGATCACACTTTTGTAGACACCTTGATGACTTCGACTAGTGTTGATCCGGCGGAAGATGGAATGGGTGGCTGCTCGGCAGTAGGTATAAGTTTCGGCAGAAACTTGGTGAGATGGTGGATGATGTGTTTCGGCTAGGGTTTTTATGTAGGATCTTTGGGAAAATTTTGGTAGAATTTTGGCTATGTGTTTTGGCTTGACATGTCACACCTTTTTCTGTGGAAAAGTTGGCTATATATAGGGGGAAAAGGCTAGGGTTTGCCGGCCACACAAGGAAGGGAGTTTTCCTTTTCCTAGTTGGTTTATGTTTCCTTGTGGGACAAATATTGCATTCTTGGACTTCTTTTTCTGAATTTTCTTCATGGCATGGGCTGCATATCTTCATGGACTTCATATGTGGACTTTGACAACTCCATTTGGTGAACTTTGATCCATGAAAAATATACAAAACGCCAAGAACACAGAACCGGCAGCAAGCTTGGTTTTCTCGGCTGGGATGACCTTGCTCCAGTAAATCCAGTATAACTTCCTCCTTAGAGCTCTGATTGATGCAATTCCAATTCCTAGAGAAACTAGACTCGTAGAGCTTTCCAACGGCAAATTGGACATTCTCTGGTTCTAAGCGATTTGTCCCACAGAAATTCTGGAAGTCAGGACAGAGTCTCAGGAAAATCCTGGTAGTCCCTGGTTATCTTTGTTCAAACTGCCAAGTTGCAGCCATCTTTTGGGTGACTTTCCGAACTCCAATTCATCTGAAATTTGGATACAACACACTTTAGCTTACCAACTATATGCATACCAAATTTTATCAAATTTGGAAAAGGATAGGTCAGTTTAGCACGAATCTCAGAACCACGAAAAAGACATGTTTTACATTATTTTCCAAATTTCTATACTTAGTCATTTTTCAGATTATTAAGCATATTTTTCCAAAACTCTTCCAAAACAACACAAAACTATAATACAACTCTATCTTACTCTAAATAGACGTAAAAAATATAAATAGGAGATAATAACACATTAATGTCGTCGCACATTGTGCTCCTATCACTACCCTTAATACCCTTTTATATGATTCTCTCTATATAGTGAATTTTATATCTCTTGATCAATAGAGTGACCCCCTTATACTTACCATACATATGGAGATTTGTCATTCAATTACTATGATTATGAAGATGCTTGGTTCAAGGTCTTCCTTCATCAGTCAAAAGATTTCAGTCACTCTTGGTTCATTAATTTTGATAAACAGTTTGAAAGAAACTTTCCTATGCGGTTTCTTTCATGGTGGTTTACCTATAGATGTCATTATGGCATCCTTCCCCAGTAAATCCAAGAAGCAGTCACCAGATATTCTAAAGTCCAGTCATTTACAAAGTATGAACATAATTGTCCCCCTACATTACACTTTTTATCCAAATATAAGCTCCCTTGGATCTTCAACTGGCAGTACAAGCTCCAAGAAGACCCCTCGTCCTCACTAGGATCGGTCTCCAGGGAGTATTATGTCAAGTGGTGGGATAAGTTTGATATTGACAAAATCCTGGAAAATTTATACAAAGAATTTCCTTCAGCAGCCTCTATGTCTCCAGTTAACCCATTACCACCAGCACTACCTGCTCCTCTTTCAGTCACACCAGTCAAACTCCCAACCGGGAAAACCCCAATACTACAGATCACCGCATCTTCTCAGTTACAACCCTCTTCCAAATCCAGGAAGAAAATCACTAAGGAAGGATCTTCTTCCTCAAAGTCTGTTGACAGTAGCCGCAGAGGGGCTACATCAGGCCCACAGACCCGCAGTAAGTGCACCAGGGCCCGGCCCGAGGCCCAAGACCGAACCACCAGCACCCGGCCTCGGGGTCCAGTAGTCTATCCGGCTACCAGGGACCTTGGACCGGGGGCGCCTGCTTGCCAAAGAGGTCACCAGAACTGCCCTTCGAAGGGAACTAGTCCCACATCGAAGGGTGAGGCCAGCCCTCACCCCCAGCCACCTATATAAGGGCCCCAACTACCCACATTAATAGGTAACTGATCTCACTCACCGCTTACATACGTACTCAAGTTATATATATTCCAACTATACTAACTTAGGCATCGGAGATGAGAAGGCCGGCCCGCCCGGTATTCCCCTTAGTAAGCAGGTTTGCAGGAGATCAAGTTGGATTCATCTGTATCTACCAGGCCCCAGGGTTTGTGCAGAAACAATTGGCGCCGTCTGTGGGAAACTCAAACAAGAAGCCGTGTAAGCATCACCCATGGCTGAGAGTTCGGAAGCAAGGCAAGAGAGAGGTACCGCCGAGGAGGGACGTGTTGCATTAGTGTGAACGCTCACCTCCACCCCGGTCGTCACGCGGGAGCCGCATGGCGCCCAGGGTAACGGTCAGGAAGGAGGAAGCTGTGGTAGGCCGTCCGGCATGCCGGGACCGGGACACCACGACAGCTCGCGCGGGAAAGGCCCGACAGAGGGTGAAGACAGTCCAGTGCTCCGGGGCTTCTCCTTGACGTTCTCGGATGAGCCGAGCGACCGATCTGAGAGCCCGCTCTGCGACAGCGACCGGGACACTACGTGCAGCCCCGACCAAAGCGGTATGGCGGGAAAGATACAGGCAATGGCCGCAGAGGTCAATCGTCTAAGAGAGGAGGGCGACAGGGACAGAGCCAAGTCCAACGCCCGATACGAAGAAATGGAATCGGTGAATGCTGCCCTGGTAGCCGCCCTAGAGAGAGGACAACAGCGTAATGACGCTATGGACAGGGCGCAAGCGGCACCCCCGCCAGTCCGAACTCAGCAGTTTGAGGCAGGGCAGTCGTCGGGCGATCGGCCCCATGATGCCCAGCGAGCAAAGTCACAGGGCGGTGCAGGTCCGCAGAAGAGCACGCCAACCTCTCGCCAGCTCCACACTTCGTCTGTGGATGAAGTTGAGACCCCGACTGCACGGGCATTGCAGATGTTAGCCGACACCGTGTCAGACTTGAAGGCCCAAATGGAGGCCAACGAGAGAAGAGCCGCGCGGCCGATGGAGGGCGCTCGGTTTAATGAGCGTATGGGCCCTTTCTCGCACCGGGTCATAGAGTCGGGAAGGTCTGGCAACCAGAAGTCCCTCAAGCTCACCTATTCAGGGTCCGGCTGCCCGTACCAACATCTGGACAGTTTCCGGTCCCAGACCTGCGCTAAGGGTTACTCTGATGCAGTATGCTGCAACATCTTCCAGGAAACTCTGTCTGGAGAAGCGCTCAGCTGGTTCTACGAGCTTCCGGCGAACTCGATAGAGGCATTCGAGCAGTTAGCTGACCGGTTCGTAGGCCGCTTCATCCTCCTGGTCGGGGGAGCCCGGACGTCGACCATCCTCTTCAACTGTATGCAAGCGCCCGGAGAGGAACTGAGGACCTTTGTCAACCGATGGCAGACGGCCACTGCCGGGGTCCGGAACCTAGACAAGGGCATCGCCGAGATGGCATTCAAGCAAGGGCTCTGGCCAGGGAAGTTTTCCTACGCCATCCGAGTAGAACTCCCGCAGGGGTATGATGAATTGATGGCAATGGCCATCCGGCATGCTCAGGCCGATCACGAGACATATGGGCACCACCTGCTGAAGAGGAAGCAGGATGAGCAACAGGAAGACCATCCCCGGGAAGAGAACCCCCCGCCCAGTCAAGAGGACAAGCCCAGTCAGCGGACCGAGAACCGCGCTGCTCGGCCGAGCCGGCCCAATAGAAACTGGCCACAAAGGCAGCAGAGGCCTTATCCTGACAAGCCCAGAGCGAGCGCAAGCCGGCGCCGTACCGCCAAGAATGTCCCCTGGCGATTATGCCAGCACCACCGGCCGGTCAAGAAGTCTTCACCGCTCTCACCACTTCCTACGAGGATATTTTACTTGAGAACGGGAGCGTCATCCCCCCACCGCCCAAGAGAAGGCACCCGAAGGGGAAACTTACCACGGCGCAAACGGGCAAGTACTGCTCCTATCATGATGAGGCTACTCATCGGACGAGTCAGTGCTGTGCTCTCAAGACAGCGGTGTAGGGTTTGATTAATAACGGCCAGCTCCAGCGGTACATAGGGGAAGGGAGAGCAGATCCCGACCGGGAGAGAGACCAGGCCTGGTAGGCTCGCCCAAGCCTCCTGTTAGTTTGGCATACATCCGGTTCTACCGTTGTAAAAAATATCACAAATATATGCAAACTACTTTTGAGAAAATTTCACCGGCTCCGCCAGTTCAAGTATATTCATAATCAAGCAAGTATAAAAGCAGTAACCGTTCCGGAATGATTACACGGAGGAGCGAGGAAAATCCTAAGGAGCCACGACTCCACCCTCAGCAGGCAATCCGCCGGCGTCTCCTGCGGTACCCTCGTCGTTGACCTCAGTTCCGGCGCCGGCTCTGGCCGGGGGAGACTTGGTACCGTTGGTAAAAGAATCCAAGTCCGAGCAAGTCACTTCTTCTGGCTGCCCCTCCACCGCTTGCTGATGGATGTCCGATTGCTCATGGATGTCTCCTTCAGCAGCGGCATCCGGCATCAGGGAAGTGTCCAACCACCCCTTCCCCGCCCATTCCGTGTACGCATCCGAGATGCCCTCTTCCCTGGCCCTCTCCAGGAACTCCAGGAACTCGTCGCTCTCTTGGTATCGGAGAACGAACCGCTCATATTTTCCTGGGCCCTCTTCCCCGGCAGCAGCAGTGGCAGCGGCGCGCAGAGCGGTGGCTCCCACCTGGAGCTCATCTACCTTGGTTTCTAGCTCGGCCCTTTCAGCTTCGGCCCGCTCCTTCTCCTTCTCCAGGCTCCGGTTCTGCTCCTCCATCTTCTTGGCCCTCTCCTCCGATCTGGCCTTCTCCCGATCTGAGCGGGACTTCTCCACCTCCATGCGCTGTCGGGCCTCCGAAAAAGCAGCTATCTGCCTCTTCAGCTCCGGCAGTTCCTCGCTCGCGTCCGGTTGGTACAGACTGTACAGTAACTGCACAACAACAGAAACAGTTAATCGGGCAGTAAGAGAAACAACCTACAAGCAGTGTAGTGGCACCAGTTAGTGCTTACCCGGAGGACGGATTCCTTGCATTTTGGGCGGTTCCCGCCCGCCAGGGCTCCAGCAACCCCGGGTCTGTCCAGACCAAGGCCGGCCAAGTCCGCCGCCACTTGCCGGACGAATGCACTGTCCGGGCTTCCCCTCGGTGCCTCCGCAGGCGCGGGACTACTCTGCCGGGCAGCGGCAGCCTTCTCCCCAGCGGAGTTAGGTTGTGCACCGCTGGTTACCCTGGGCCGTTTGGCCAAGTTCTCCCGTGATGACCCTCCGGTGAGCGTCACCAGCGCGGAGGGAGGAATGTCCCCGCCCCTCCGTTTCTCTCCCCAGCCTTCCGGAGAAGAAGATCGTGCGCTTACCCAGGCGACACGTGCCACGTGCGGCACAGACACCGGCCGGTTGGGGATCCTGCTCACTCCACCGGGAATCCTCACTGGCCCCCCAGTAGTCTTGCCCTTTCCAGGCACCGCTTTGGGCGCAGCAGGATGGCTCTTCACCCGCCTTAGGATGTAGACGCCGTCATCAACATCCATGACCCTCGGCTCCAGATGCGTCGTGAGCCGGCCGGACTCCTCGTCCACCGACGTCCGCGAGACTGTCTCGCCTTTCTCCTTCAGCTTGTTAAGGAGGTCTTCCCCGTCCATTGAGAGAGTGGTTTCGGGCTTGATGACCGCCCAGGAAGATGCACCTGCAAGGAAAGCAAACAGTTAGTATTTTGCAAGAGCTAGCACAAGTATCACCGCTAAAGCCTGCTACGCACCGGGATCCCGCCCGAGTTGGCAGTATTCCAGCACTTCTCGCCGGATAAAGTTGAAGGAACTCCGTTCCAGATTGTCCCAACATCCGAGTATGGTCGAGATCCTCTCATGCTCCAGATCGGATAGCTCGAACGACTGGTCGCCAATGGGTTGGAAGGCGCCAGGAACCCGGTACATCTTCCTACTCATCTGTCACTTCCCGCCCGCCATCACCACCTTCTTTCTCCAGCTGTTATCTACCCAGAAAGGCATATTGGTGATGATCGGTTGATAGTTCCGGGCGTTGAAGGAGAGGCAACCCCGGGACCCCTGCTTCCTCGAGTAGGACAACCTATACAAGGCCCGGAATTCGTTTACCGTTGGCATACTCATTCCGGACAGCTCATATAAGCAGCCGAGGCTCAGTAGTCGCCTCCACTGGAGCCCAGGAAGCTGCGCGGGCGACACTTGCAGCGCACTGAGCATATACTGCACGAAATCTAGCAGCGGGAGCGAGAATCCATGTCAGAACTGATCCTGATGCACGGCAACCCAACCTGCCTCCGGGTTGCAGGCTGACTCTCCAGGATTCAGGGGCCGCAGCAGAACCTCATCCGGGATACTCCACGTTTCCCGAAGGGCAACTATCTCTCCAGGGGTCATGCTACCCTCCGGTTCATCGCACACCACGGCATCCTTCCCTCTGCCAATGGTGTAACTCACGGCCGGAGCACCCGCAAGGCGCACCCCGTGCGGTATTTCAGTCTCCGAGGATTCAGCCCCGGAAGACGAAGACAAAGCCGGAGACGAAGCCCTGCTCCCGGAGCAGTCAGCGACTTCCGTCTCCAGGGATTCTGAACAGAGCCAATCCTCCAGCCTCTCCACATCGTCCACGATAGGACCCCTGGCAGCCGATTCGGAAGCCCGGTCAGAACTTGAAGAAGGCATCTTAACCTAGGGGAAGAAAACAAAACCCTAGCGCTCGTCAGCAACGGGCTACAACAGCGCCTTCTATGACCTCTCCCCAAGTTTGCCGCAGAGCAATCCAGTCAGCGACAGAGATCCCTCCCCCCCCCCCCCCCCCCCCCCCCCGCCGCAAAACAACAAAACCAAAACAAGAACAACACCGGGGCAAAGAAATCAGCAAACTTACCGATTAATATGCTCAACCGAGGACAATCCGCCCTGCGAAAGCAGCGAGCAATGGTAGGAAGAGAGTAGGGAGCGCTCGAGAAAACGGATCTCGTGGGGCAAGGGGCTCAGAGCTTTCACCGGATTTCTCTCTTTCTCTTAGTTTCTCTAAAGCAAGAAGCAACAGCATAAAGAAGGCAGAGCAGGCCCTTTTTATAGAGAGGTTCGGTGCCCTAGGCGCTTGTAATCCCGCCAAACACGCAATCAGAGCAACTCAAACGCCTGCGAATCCAGGCCCTCCATCTCAAGACCGCTCCCTACTGGCACGTGTCCCAGCATTGGTAAACTGCCCATGCCATCATAACTGATGGGACTGATGGACTTCCTCAAATGCATGGCAGCCACTTGTCTCGCACGCTGGCGACAGGGTAGTTAGGAGCAGGAACCGAGGCGTCAGGCCCCCCTCCACTTCCCTAGGCTTCAAGACCTCTTATCGGTTATGGTTTCCCAAACCGCTTCGAGAGCATTGTCCCGGGTATGAGCCATCCGCCTGGCACCATGGCAGTTCACGGTTATGATCATTCAACCGGCTGCATGGCTTCTTCGCTGCATATCTTGGAGACCTCTCACCGGTTATGATTTTTCAACCGCTTCGAGAGCATCGTTCCGGGTATGAGCCATCCGCCCGGCACCATGGCAGTTCGCGGTTATGATCATTCAACCGGTTGCATGGCATCCTGCTGCATCTCTCTCGGGGGACTCCTCTTGATATGGCAGAACGCCCGGTCGAGGTCAGCCCGGCACCATGGCAGTTCACGGTTATGATCATTCAATCGGCTGCACGCCATTTCACTGGGGGACTCGTCTCGATATGGCAGAACGCCCGGTCGAGGTCCACCCAGCCGCATCTCTCTTGGGGGACTCGTCTCGATATGGCAGAACGCCCGGTCGAGGTCCACCCAGCTGCATCTCTCTTGGGGACTCGTCTCGATATGGCAGGACGCCCGGTCGAGATCCACCCACCGGTTACGTAACATCCAACCAGCTCGAGAGCATTTTCCGGGAACGCGATCCACCCAGCCCCATGGCATTTTACTGGGGGACTCGTCTCGATATGGCAGAACGCCCGGTCGAGTCCCGCCCGGCCCCATGGCTTGACCCCGGTCATGAGAACATTCGACCGGCATGGGCTTTATACACCCGAGTGAGTTTACATCTAACCCATGTACTCTTGTCCAGCAGGATAAAAACCCTGCATCGCATTGAACCGCGATCAACGTGGGGCTGCACAGCGAGCCTTGTCACCTCAACGCCACCCCCCCCCCCTACCTCAACGCTTATTCAACACAAGCTGAGAAGAACTAGCAAGTGTTCACCGGCGCTTCAAACAGCCCGCAACACCGGGGTAATCTCCCAGCAGCCTAGCAATATGGACTCGTACCGATATGGCAGAACGCCCGGTCGAGGTCCCATACTCCTGGACTCGTCTCGATATGGCAGAACGCCCGGTCGAGGTCCAGTACTTAAGTTCACCTGGGACTCGTCTCGATGTGGCAGAACGCCCGGTCGAAGTCCCATGAACTCCACTCCATAGCGATATGGCAGAACGCCCGGTAGTGGCCCAGTGAACTCCGCTGCGTACCGATATGGCAGAACGCCCGGTAGTGGCCCAGTGAACTCTGCTGATAGGAGCACAATGTGCGACGATATTAATATGCTTATGCCCTCATTTATGCTTCGTTTAACCCTTATTTACCTAAGATAGAGTCATAATTTAGTTTAGTGTCATTTTGGTAGAGTTTTGGAGAAAGTGTGCTTAATAATCAGAAAAAAAAAGACTAAGTATAGAAATCTGGAAATAAAGTAAAATATGTCTTTTTCGTGATTTTGAGGTTCGTGCTAAACTCATATATCCTTTTCCAAATTTGATAAAATTTGGTGTGCATTTAACTACGAAGCTAAAGTGTATTGTGTCAAAATCTCAGATCAATCCGAGTTTGGGAAGTCACCCAAAAGATGGCTGCAACTTCGCAGTCCGAGCAAACCAATCCAGGGACTTCCAGGATTTTCCTGAGACTGTGTCCCAACTTCGAAAAATCATTCCCGATGACTCATAAGGAATTTGATCAAACTTTTTCATATGGAGGTGGCTATGTGTGTCTAGTTTCTCTGGGACTTGGAATCGCATCAATCGGAGCTCTGAGGAGGAAGTTATGCCGGATTTACTGGAGTAAGGTCATTCTGCCGGGAAAACAACAACTTTCCCGGTTGCACAAGGAAAGCTTTCCTTTGGACTTTTGAAGCATGGATCGGATATTATGGACCTAAACATATGTCCATACTAACTTAATGAGAAGATTCAAGTCCAAGATAAGGCCAAGAAGAGTCTAGAAGAAAAGAATTCAGATAACAAGAGAAAGAAAAAGAATCCTGATTAATTTCGGAAAAATTCCTGTGCACGTCTCTCAACTTCCACGGACTCTCCCGGACAGCTCACAATGAATCAGAGTTCGAGCCTTATATGGATAGAAAGCTACGGGAGTCTAGTTTCCAACCCAACTAGAATCACCTCAATATCTATTTGCTAGAGAAAGATATTCCATAATCTTCACTCGAAGGTCAAATCTGCCAGCAGGATAAGTTTGAGAAAAACTAGGTTTTGTGAACCCTAGTTGCAGCCACCCTTTGGCCTATATATATTTGACGATTTTCACACAGAAAATATCTTCTTCTCTCTCACTTTTCACTAGCCAAAACTCTGTCCAACTAGCACCACAAATCCCATACACTTTTACAAGCCGAATCCACCATAGTTCATCACCACCACCGATCGCATATCATCACCACCGAATCCTCTTTGCTAATTCCTCTACAAGGTTTCTTTTAAAGTGTGATTCACTCATCTCTCATGGCTTGTAATTTTCTGTATAATTACTTAACTTTGTCTATGAAGTTTGTAAGGATTTGTGGTTTGTTATTCGGTTTTATTAATTTTACATTGGATTTCCGAAATTCTGTTATGTGTTTTGGTTTTCTTTTTGTTTAATTGATGAACATGTATATGACGAATTGATTGTTTGGTAATAGGGCAGTAACTTTGTTGCATGATTTGATGATTTTGTTGGGTTTATTTTCTGAATTCGTATGCACAACAAGTTTTAGGGTTAAGAAAAGTTTTAGCTAGGCTGATCTTGGGTTTAATTCTTTATGTTGCCGAATCAATTTATGAAATAATTTATACACGAAGTTAAGTTATTTTGTATTGATATTAAGGGTAGAGTAATTTAGAAAATATGCATGTTGAAGCATGGTGAGGTGACGCCATACTTGTTGCATGTTTCCAATTCAACTCATTGTGCTTGTGTGTTTCTTGGTTTAATTTCTACACAAAGTGTCTTTAAACTGATTAGCACTATGTTTAGGGTTATGCACGAAGCTAATTCTGAATAATTAAGGAGTTTTGAATGATTAGATGAACCACGAAGGGCTCTAGTTATAATTGGAACTAAATTGCATGAAATCGGATTCAATAAAGTTGCTGCCGTATTATTGTCTTTGATCGGTTTGTTATGTGCATGTGAATTTTTGTGTGATGTGTTTTGTTTGAAAGATGTTGATCATATGTAAATATATAATTTAGGTTTTATTTTCGTAATTTTCAGTAGAATATAGAATCAAATTTCAAACCCCAATATGATTTTGTAATGCTTTATGTGATTGAACGCCCTTGATTTCCCCGGACTGAACGATCCCTACTTGTCCTATACTAACGATGACACAAGAGGGTAATATTTATATGAAGTTGTTTTGCAGGTACAATGTGCTTGGATAATAGCTCCATCCATTTTTGGCGCCGTTGCCGGGGAAATTATAATGTTTTGATTCATGAAGTGTTACTTTGTAACTTTGTAAATTTCGTGTGTCATTGTATGATCTCTTGAATTTTTTTTCTTCTGTGAACAGTGATCGTGAATAGTGACGGTGAACATTAAAATCGTAATAGTGTCGTGAACAGTAATTTTTTTTTAACTTATACATATTACTTCTAACTTATTTCTAACCTATACTCTAACTTATTCTAACTCATTCTTTCTAACCTATACATGTTGATTCTTGTAGAGTTTAATTGTTAGTTGCAGATCATAAGGAAGAGGTGAAGAATTACATTGTTAACAGTTGATTGAAGCTCTCATTGACTTGGGAAGGACGACAAGTGTTGCAAGAAATGAGACTCCATACTCCAAACTTTTGTTCATGATTTACAATTAAATTCTACTTAGCTAATTAATTATTGTATATTTATACACTAACTTAACTTTAGCTAATTCACTAACTCACTACTAACTTATTCTTTGAATTCTCATCTCCACTCTTCTAAATTTCTTTATCTTGATGCGATGCAGTTGAAGAGTGGAGTAATCATGCATCGAGTTATGATAACCATTATAAGGAGGCACGAATTTGGAGTGCGCACTCCAAAAGGCGTCGCCCACAACTTGATTAAGAAGTGAAGAGTCTAGGCTGAGTAGACTATAAACATTAAGCGCTGCATGGGAGGCAACCCATTTCAACCAAAATTGTGAATGAGCCATCAACGAGAGTTTGAATTTTTCTAAATCCCTAAACTCTTTTTGGTTGAATTGTATAAATATGGAACTTGTGAATTTTATCATATGCTTACAAATTACAACATTATTTCTGGTTTACATTGAGGACAATATAATTTTCTAAGTGTGGGGTAGAGAATACATGTTTTACATATTTGTTTTTGTTTTGAGTCTTTGTTTCGAGTCATAAAAAAAAAAAAAAAAAAAACCGGAAAAATCAGAAAAATTAAAAAAATTTCGTTTGTTTTGTTTTGTTTGAGTCTTAGGATGCCCATAAAGAGTCTATGATAATTATATCTTTGAATGCATAGATGATGGTTTTGCATGATCATAAGATTAAATTGTGAGTTTCATGGATATTATGATTGGTATGAATTTGTGAGATTTTGATTGATATATGAGAAGCATGCTTGTTTGAGTTGATTTTATTCTATAACATCCTATGTGAGCTTTAGAGCCTATATTCTTTCTTCATGAGTTATTATAAATGAGCAGAAAATTTTCAAATCTCATTGTTCTATGCATAATCAATAACTATGTGCTATAGCTTTTTTATGGACTCTAGAATGCTAGAACTTGCTCTTGTTGAATTTTGAGACTATTATTCATGACTATGCTATGATTTTGAATATGATTGAAAAGATCTTGTTAGGATTACCACCAAAGCCAAACAAAGCATGTGCCTAATTTGTGCCCGTCGTGGGACTCCTTAGTTTTAACCCCATTGAGCCTATATTCAGCCATTTTCTTTCATCACCATGAAACACATTCCTTGAACTCAGAATAGTTTAACCCTTTCCCTTGTTATCAAGACTTGGTAAACCTGAATTTTATTGTGGAATTGTGAGTTGATGTGATGATTTGAAGCAAGTGTGGGGTGAGCCAATCCAAAATTATAAAAAGAAATATATGTGTTGCCGAAACAAAAAGAAATTAAAGAGATATCGGACAGAAAAGAAATGAAAATAAAATTCGATCCGAAAGAAGAACAAAGAAAAAGTTGCGGCAAAAGAAAAGAAAAGTTTGGATTGAGTTCTTATTGTGAATTTAGAGTTGTGTGATAATTGAAGGTCTATTATTGTTATATTTGACGTTTGTTCTTATTCACTATGTTTTGGGGAAGAAAAGAATGAATTTTGGGTCCAACATGATGAAATTTGGCCCTTTAATTGGAGTCAGAAGGAGTTTTGAGTTTTGCTAAGTCTTGGTGACATTTTATCACCACTACTCTAAATTCGAATTCCTTATGCCTAACCCCATTATCCCCTTCATTTTGATCTTTTCATGATTCTTAAGATTGGTAAACTTTGATTGTGGAGATTTTCTCAAGAGTAAGCATATGGTTTTGGTCCATTCGTGTACATAATTGTTACATGAGATTTTCCAGAAAATACTATTCACAAAGTGCTTTTATTTGATGAAATATGCAAGCTATTTGTTGCCTTACAATCTGTTCTCTTGCATATACTTTGAGTGAATATTGCCATATCATGTGTGAAAATAAGAGAGTATGCCTAGTGAGGAGGATTGGATCAACTTAACATGTTTACATGCTTATTTTTTCTCACTTCTGACTTATTCATATCATGATTACTATCTATGACGCTTGGAATTTTTGTGCTTACATTAGAATGCTTAACTTGAAAGCTATGTGTTTTAAAGATCCTGAGATAATCATTTAGGGGCAGCAGTTTTAGTAGTCTTATATTTTGTTTTGCTAAGGGACTAGCAAAAGCTAAGTATGGGGTAGTTGATAGGAGCACAATGTGCGACGATATTAATATGTTTATGCCCTCATTTATGCTTCGTTTAACCCTTATTTACCTAAGATAGAGTCATAATTTAGTTTAGTGTCATTTTGGTAGAGTTTTGGAGAAAGTGTGCTTAATAATCAGAAAAAAAAAGACTAAGTATAGAAATCTGGAAATAAAGTAAAATATGTCTTTTTCGTGATTTTGAGGTTCGTGCTAAACTGATTTATCCTTTTCCAAATTTGATGAAATTTGGTGTGCATTTAACTACGAAGCTAAAGTGTATTGTGTCAAAATCTCAGATCAATCCGAGTTTGGAAAGTCACCCAAAAGATGGCTGCAACTTCGCAGTCCGAGCAAACCAATCCAGGGACTTCCAGGATTTTCCTGAGACTGTGTCCCAACTTCGAAAAATCATTCCCGATGACTCATAAGGAATTTGATCAAACTTTTTCATATGGAGGTGGCTATGTGTGTCTAGTTTCTCTGGGACTTGGAATCGCATCAATCGGAGCTCTGAGGAGGAAGTTATGCCGGATTTACTGGAGTAAGGTCATTCTGCCGGGAAAACAACAACTTTCCCGGTTGCACAAGGAAAGCTTTCCTTTGGACTTTTGAAGCATGGATCGGATATTATGGACCTAAACATATGTCCATACTAACTTAATGAGAAGATTCAAGTCCAAGATAAGGCCAAGAAGAGTCTAGAAGAAAAGAATTCAGATAACAAGAGAAAGAAAAAGAATCCTGATTAATTTCGGAAAAATTCCTGTGCACGTCTCTCAACTTCCACGGACTCTCCCGGACAGCTCACAATGAATCAGAGTTCGAGCCTTATATGGATAGAAAGCTACGGGAGTCTAGTTTCCAACCCTACTAGAATCACCTCAATATCTATTTGCTAGAGAAAGATATTCCATAATCTTCACTCGAAGGTCAAATCTGCCAGCAGGATAAGTTTGAGAAAAACTAGGTTTTGTGAACCCTAGTTGCAGCCACCCTTTGGCCTATATATATTTGACGATTTTCACACAGAAAATATCTTCTTCTCTCTCACTTTTCACTAACCAAAACTCTGTCCAACTAGCACCACAAATCCCATACACTTTTACAAGCCGAATCCACCATAGTTCATCACCACCACCGATCGCATATCATCACCACCGAATCCTCTTTGCCAATTCCTCTACAAGGTTTCTTTTAAAGTGTGATTCACTCATCTCTCATGGCTTGTAATTTTCTGTATAATTACTTAACTTTGTCTATGAAGTTTGTAAGGATTTGTGGTTTGTTATTCGGTTTTATTAATTTTACATTGGATTTCCGAAATTCTGTTATGTGTTTTGGTTTTCTTTTTGTTTAATTGATGAACATGTATATGACGAATTGATTGTATGGTAATAGGGCAGTAACTTTGTTGCATGATTTGATGATTTTGTTTGGTTTATTTTATGAATTCGTATGCACAACAAGTTTTAGGGTTAAGAAAAGTTTTAGCTAGGCTGATCTTGGGTTTAATTCTTTATGTTGCCGAATCAATTTATGAAATAATTTATACACGAAGTTAAGTTATTTTGTATTGATATTAAGGGTAGAGTAATTCAGAAAATATGCATGTTGAAGCATGGTGAGGTGACGCCATACTTGTTGCATGTTTCCAATTCAACTCATTGTGCTTGTGTGTTTCTTGGTTTAATTTCTACACAAAGTGTCTTTAAACTGATTAGCACTATGTTTAGGGTTATGCACGAAGCTAATTCTGAATAATTAAGGAGTTTTGAATGATTAGATGAACCACGAAGGGCTCTAGTTATAATTAGAACTAAATTGCATGAAATCGGATTCAATAAAGTTGCTGCCGTATTATTGTCTTTGATCGGTTTGTTATGTGCATGTGAATTTTTGTGTGATGTGTTTTGTTTGAAAGATGTTGATCATATGTAAATATATAATTTAGGTTTTATTTTCGTAATTTTCAGTAGAATATAGAATCAAATTTCAAACCCCCAATATGATATTTTAATGCTTTATGTGATTGAACGCCATTGATTTCCCCGGACTGAACGATCCCTACTTGTCCTATTCTAACGATGACATAAGAGGGTAATATTTGTATGAAGTTATTTTGCAGGTACAATGTGCTTGGATAATAGCTCCATCATCCGCTCCATACCGAGATGGCAGAGTGCCCGGTCGAGATTTCATGCACACATCTATTGCATGGCGGATTTCAACGCTCCATTATCATTCCATGCACACATCTATTGCATGGCGGATTTCAACGCTCCATTATCATCCCATGCACACATCTTTTGCATGGCATCATCATCTCATACACTCCGGGTTTCACCCAACTCCATGCTCATAGCACCACAACACTTGAGCACAGTACTACTTATATTACAAACGTACTTATAAACTGTTGCTTGCCATCGGTAAAACAGGTACTCACACCGGTCACGCCCAATCTTCAACGCGGACTTGGGGGACAGAGCACCGTTGGGTTGGTAACCCTGCGGGTCTGCGGGACAAGAGCAAGACAGACTTAAGTCCCCATTCAAGATTGCACTTGACCGGGAACTTGGGGGACTTGTTGACAGTAGCCGCAGAGGGGCTACATCAGGCCCACAGACCCGCAGCAAGTGCACCAGGGCCCGGCCCGAGGCCCAGGAACGAACCACCAGCACCCGGCCTCGGGGTCTAGCAGTCTATCCGGCTGCCAGGGACCTTGGACCGGGGGCGCCTGTCTGCCAAAGAGGTCACCAAAACTGCCCTTCGAAGGGAACCAGTCCCACATCGAAGGGTGAGGCCAGCCCTCACCCCCAGCCACCTATATAAGGGCCCCAACTACCCACATTAATAGGTAACTAATCTCACTCACCGCTTACATACGTGCTCAAGTTATATATATTCCAACTATATTAACTTAGGCATCGGAGAGGAGAAGGCCGGCCCGCCCGGTATTCCCCTTAGTAAGCAGGTTTGCAGGAGATCAAGTTGGATTCATCTGTATCTACCAGGCCCCAGGGTTTGTGCAGAAACAAAGTCCAAGTTAAGAGAGTCTGCAGAATTAAAACAATTGGCACAAAGACTTCTGGCCCAACACTACCAGAAAAAAGGGTTTTCCGGACGAAAAAAAAAAAAACGGCCGACGACTAAAAATTTTCGTCGATAATTCCATAGAATGGCCGACGATTTTATTTTTCGTCGGTGGGAAAACAAAATCGTCGGCCATAGTGTAATCATAGCCGACGATAATGTTTTTTCATTGGTATAAACAAAAATCGTCGGCTATATTATATTTCAGTCGACGATTTTGGATTTTCGTCGGCCTTTCTCTGCAACATTAGCCGACGAAAACTTTTGAAATTTTGGCCGACGAAATTGACATTTTCGTCGGCTATAAGTCTATATATTTTCAGATCTAGACAGCAGCTGCTCATTTAAAAAAACAAACGAAAAAAAAAGGGAGAAAGAGTGAAAAATCTGTGGGTATTGTTGAAATCCGTCCTCTCTTACATTGTGGAGCTATATATAGGTACGTATATGTGTATATATGTTGATTTTGAGTTTTAGTTGAGTTGATTTTGAGTTTTAGTGATTTTGAGTTAGTAAGTGATTTTTTGTTTTGTTATTGTTTTAGTGTTAGAATGTATGTATATATGTTGATTTTGAGTTGTAGTTGAGTTGATTTTAAGTTATAGTTTAATTATGTGTTTTAATTTGATGTTATTTTAATTAGTGTTAAAATATATATGTGTGTGTGTGTGTGCATGTGTGTGTGGAGTTTAATTATATATATATATATATATATATATATATATATGTTAATTAATGGTTGTTGATAGTGTAATTAACTTAAATAATGGTTGATATATAGTGTAACTTAAATAATGGTTGTTAATGGTATATATATATATATATATATATATATATATATGAGTTGATGTTGATAATAATATATATTGTAATGTAATTAATTATTAAGGATTTATATATATATATATATGTATGTGTTAATTAATTTCTTATTAATTAAAGTTATATATATATTATTTTCAGGCTATATATATATGGATCCGGATAAGAGTTGGATTTCGCTTCTAAGGCATGACTGACGATACACTATAGGAGTTGTGAATTTTTTGCAGTTCGTCGAAGAAAATGCAAACGGGAATGAATACCATTATTTCCCGTGCAATAAATGTAGGTGTTGCAGTGATATGTGTCGATTTCCGATTAGGACAGTATGGCAGCACCTAAAGAGTAAAGGGTTTTGGCCAAAGTACACGCGTTGGATATATCACGGTGAGCCATCATTAGATGGCACTACCAGAACGGATAGAATAGCCGACGAAAATTTTTTCGTCGACTATGCCAAAATTTCGTCGGCTATACTTTCTGCCGACGAAATTTTCGTCGACTATAATTCGTCGGTAAAACGCCGTCGGTAATACCAATGGCCGACGAAAATAACAAAATCGTCGGCTATATGCGAGTATGGCCGACGACTTTACCGACCAAACCTTGGCAAAATATCCGACGAAATTCGTCGGGTATTTTCGAGTATGGCCGACGATATCGTAAACTATAGCCGACGAAATTCGTCGGCTATTTGTTCTGAAATATAGCCGACGATTTCATCTATTTCGTCGGTTATTTCGTCGAAATATATTAATATTTTAATAGGCATTAATTAGTTATAGCCGACGAAATAATGTCATTTTCGTCGGCTATAAGACTTATAGCCGACGAATATTGGTAAAAATCGTCGGCTATAGTGCTTATAGCCGACGAAATAATGACAAAATCGTCGGCTATTCTTACATTTGGTGAAAAAAAAATTAAATTATTTTCTAAATTACCATTCCAAGCAACCTGCAAATCACAAAGACAGTCCATGCATTTGCACCAACAAGAAACACGTCTAAATGACTTATTATTTAATTCGTTCCAATATACATAAAATATAACCCTAATCATCACCTAAACCACTAAACTCCACCACGTCATCCCCAGCATCCTGCTCTCCATCATGCTCGTCATCCTGCTGACCGAACTCGGGAGGTTGAGGCATTGGAGGTTCAAGTAACGGCTGAAACGGGGGCGGGGGTTCAAGGTTTTGTTGTTGTGCGGCGAACATATCATACCACCAGTTTTGTTGGTCGGCGTAGTTGTGACGCCGAATTCTCTCGCATTCAGCATGCCAACTGGACAGATCTAAATAATACTGCTGTGTTCTGCGGTGTTGCTCCTGTGATCTGCGTTGTTCCTCCTGTGATCTCTGGAACTCGGCCGCCAACCTTGCATTTTCTTCTGCCAATCTCCGCACTTCCCCCCTCACCTGTTGGCTCTCCCCGCCTCCCTTCTTTTGACCTCCCTTAGTGGTCTTCAGGAGCCCTAGTCCAGAACTTCCCAAACCCCGGCAGTAGTAGTTGTTTGAGCGGTTTGGGAAGGCTGCGTCGAACATCCTCGCTGCCGTTTGGACATTGGACCGGTCGACCTGGCGCAGGGCTTCTATCAGATCTGCCTCTGAAATGTTCGGTTGTGTCTCCCGAACTACTTGCTGGAACACCTCTTCTTCGGCCCAGTTCACCCTCTCCTAATTGGACGGGAAAAAAAAATTAATATTCTAACAAATATATAATTAAGTAAAATTAATAATTAAAATTTTAAAATCGTAATGAACGACTTACGAGCTGTTCTGTCGCTTGTGGATAAGCGATCTTGAACGTCTCCACGTACGGGTTGCTACCAGGATGATCTCTAAGCGCCTCCTCCTGATATTGAGCAAATGGCCTAGAACCACCATGATGGGGGGTTGTGTTACGGCGGCGGTTCGCAGAGTTTATCCGAGACCGTTCCTTCAAACAAATAATAAAATATTAGAAAAATGCATCAAAAAATATTAGTGTAATAATTATAAAATAATTAAACTAATAATTAAAATTTTAAGAAAATAAACATTTGTAGTGAAGTTTAGTATTTACCTGCATAACTGAGTTGTTGAAGTCTACTGTCTTTAACCAACGCCACTCGTACTCCCTGAACATGAACTCTCTGGGAGTACCCATACGACCACGGTTGTCGTATTCGTTATAGAGGGAACGGAGCTCGTTCTTCCACTCTTTGAACCTACGAAAAAAATAAAAGTGCATTAGAAATATTATTAATATCATAAAATATTTCAAATTATAAGATGACGAATTCCCAACACTACCAGAAAAGGGGTTATAGCCGACGATATGGGAAAAAACGGCCGACGAAATAGTACCTCGTCGGCTATAACCCCTTATAGCCGACGAATTACTATTTCGTCGGCCACATCGTCGGCTATAATATTATAGCCGACGACTGCCGACAACTCGTCGGCTATAACTATAGCCGACGAAACGTTTTTGGTTATAGCCGACGAGGAAGGTATTCGTCGGCTATAAGAGTTATAGCCGACGAAAAGTTTTTGGTTATAGCCGACGAGGAGGGTATTCGTCGGCTATAACTCTTATATCAGATCGACCTTCTGCATCAGGGAGCTCATTCGTCGATGAAATCGTCCAAAACGCTCTGAAATCGTCCAAAACCTCGGCCATAAGCTTGAAAGGTACGTATATTGCTGTGTGTGTTGATTTAGTTGGTTATATGCAGAGGTGTGTTAATTTAGAGTTTAATTAGAATAAATGTGTGATTAATTTGATATATATATATATATATATATGTGTTGAGATGAGATTATTAATGGGTTGATATATATGTTGTATTGGTTAGATAGAATTGAAGTTTTGTTGAAGATTAGTGATTGATTGTTGATTTATAGGTGATTTTAGATGAATTTGATGAAAAAATGTATATATATATTAATTAATTTAATTGTAATTAAAAATATATTGTTGGTATATATAAAAAATACATTGTGTTTAATTAATTAGGGAGATTGACGATGTTTTAATTAATTTAGGGATGCATGTGTATATATATATATATGTGTGTGTGTGTAATGATGAATTTTTTAATTAATTAGTACGTGCGTACGTACGTAGTACGTGCGTACGTACGTAGTACGTGCATATATACATATCTATATATAGCTATATTTATTTCTTGAATTTACAGGATGGACAAGAGTTAGATTACCCTTGGAAGATGGGATCAGGCGTATCATGATGGAGTTAGGAGTTTCCTGGATTTTGTGATGGCTAACTGTGGAGACACTACACTTCATTATTGTCCGTGTAAAAAGTGCAAGTGTACCACCCCACGACACCGGTTTTCCATAGAGACAGTGGAGCAACACCTGGCTAGATATGGATTTTGGGTCCTATACACTAATTGGATTTATCACGGTGAACCAGAGTTTGCGGGTCGTCATGATCATGGACAATTTGCCGAGAGAGGGAGTTCCTCCAATGATCCGACAACGAACTGGATCAACGATATGTTTCCTCGTGAGAGCGGTGTCTTTGAGGAAGCACCAGATGTGCAACTCCCACCTCCGGAGATGGAGTGTTTCCCTGATATTGAGCCACTCGAGCCATTACCCCGATCTCCGGTCAACACAAGTGGTATGGAAAAGTACAACAACCTGATCGCATTGCAACAGACTCCGTTGTACCCCGGATGCAGTAAGACTGTCCTTGAATCTGTCATGGGAGTGATGAAGATCAAAACGGAGAACAAAGGCACTGTCAAATCGGTTGATGATTGGCTTCGGCTATGGGGTGGGGCGATGCCCCCCGGACATCGGCTTCCTACCAGTCATCATAAGGTGCGACATATCCTTAAAGATCTCGGCCTTTCCTACATCAAGATTCATGCATGCAGATACGATTGCGTTCTGTTTTACGGGGAAGGACTTGCAGATCTTGAATACTGCCCATTATGCAATACAGAGCGGTATAAGTTCACTCCTAAAGGGAACAAGAAAGCTGTGAAGATACTTCGGTACTTCCCGCTGATTGATAGGCTTGAGCGGTTGTTCATGTGTGCTTTCACGGCCGAAGCTATGAGATGGTGGGCTGAGAGGAATGTGCCTGACGATGACACCTTTAGACATCCCGCCGACGGAGAGGCTTGGAAGAAGAACGTGTTGGAGTTTCCTGAATTTGCATCAGAGGCAAGAAAGAGCTTCAGTACAGTGTGTGGCCAGTTATTTTGATTCCGTACAACTTTCCACCGTGGATGTGCATGAAGAAGGAATATAACATGCTCACATTGTTGATTCCAGGCCCAGGTTATCCGGGAAAGTGTCTCGATGTGTATTTGAGACCCGTAATTGAGGAGCTTCGGTACTTGAGTCTGAACGGCCACCTGGTCTACGACCGGTTCAAAAATGAGATGTTCCGGATGCATGCCATGCTTGTTGGCACGATCAGTGACTTTCCTGGGAGGGGTATGTTGTCGGGCAGCGTCACCAGGGGTTACAGGGCTTGTTCAGAGTGCATGACTGTTGATTGCTCAAGTCCTCATTGCAGCAAGATTGTCCAGATGCGTCACCGTCGTTGGCTTCCGCATGACCATCCATTTAGGGACGATGCACAGGCTTTTGATGGGACTGAAGAAAGGGGCTGGGCACCCGAGCAATGGACAGGGGAGGAAATATTGGCAGTGTTGAATGAGTATGACTTTGGTCCGCTTAGCAATCATCCCGATGTGTTGCGCACGATTCCAGAGAGGCCGGATCGGTATAGGTTCTGGTCACACAAGAGCATCTTATGGGAACTTCCTTATTGGGCCAGGTTGGCTACCAGATACTACCTGGATGTCATGCATATAGAGAAGAACGTGGGTGAAGCCGTGGTTGGCACAGTTTTGAATTGGGAGAAGAAAACAAAAGACACCCCCAAGGCACGCGTTGATCTGAGAAATATGGGACTGCGGGACCATTTGTGGTTGAGAGAGGGCAGGAGCAAAATGCCCCAAGCTCCTTACACCGTCACCAAGGACCAGAAACATGAAATCTTTGGATGGCTGAGTAATGTCAGGTAACTTTTTATTAGGCATGTATTCCCTAAAGAATCCGCCATCTGTTGTTGGACGACTATATATGCATGAAATCTAATTGTTGTTAATGGCTATGCAGGTATCCTTATGGCTATGCGGGTAACATAAGCAAGTGTGTTAACTACCGAGACAACAAGATGTACGGATTGAAGAGTCACGACTGCCATGTACTGCTTCAACGCCTCTTCCCTATTTTCATTCGAGCGTACTTGGAGGATGAAGTGGTTGAGCCGTTGGTGGCGTTG
Source organism: Potentilla sterilis (assembly GCA_963682095.1). NCBI lineage: Eukaryota > Viridiplantae > Streptophyta > Magnoliopsida > Rosales > Rosaceae > Potentilla > Potentilla sterilis. The sequence continues at coordinate 36,632,396 of OY821756.1, forward strand.
TCAAGATTCTTCCAGAAGTTATGCGCTAGAGAAGTTAGAAAATCAGACCTCATGAGAATGCATGAGGAAATCGTTTTTATCTTGTGCAAGTTCGAGAGGATATTTCCCCCAAACTTCTTTGACATCATGCCTCACCTGATGATCCATCTTCCCCAACAATTTTTGCTTACCGGTCCCGTACACTACACTTGGATGTATCCCATCGAAAGGTACATGTTATTCATAAATTTGATTTATACATGTTTTTAAATAAAAGTTGCATGCTCTTAACATGCACTTGTTAACCTTGCAGACAACTTGGAGACTACAAGAAATATGTGCACAATAAATCTGCGCCTGAGGGGTGTATTGCTGAAGCTTACATTGCGCATGAGTGTGTAACGTACGCCAAGTTGTACTTGGGAGCGATGGAGGACCCCCCACAACATCCAAGTCGAGATGACCCCGAGTTCAACCTATCTATCGTCGCCAACTCTGTTGTACCATACGGAAGCTTCAAGAAAAAGGGTGTGGACAAGTTGCCTGACCATGAGGTAGGGATTGCCCACTGGTGGGTTCTAATAAACTGTCCGGAGGTACAATATTGGAAACGTCACCATCTTCACTGCAAGGAAGTTCGCGGTGATGTCGACTACCACAACACGACGTTTGCAGACTATTTTCCACAATGGGTAAGTGTATAAATATATATATTAGATGGCTTTCTTTTACAGTTCCCTATTCTTTAATCATAAACACACCGAGTGATTTAAGTTATATTTTTCAGCTGATGCAAGTGGCTGCGAGTGGTGGTCATACAAATTACTCAGAGGAATTGAGGCTGTTGTCGATGAAGCCGATATCTTCCACAGTCCGCCCAATGTGTGATGTCAACGGCGTTAAGTATATATGTGAAGCTAGAGACGGGGAACGCAAAACACAGAATTGTGGGGTGATGGTGGATGGTGCAGAGGGGGGCGTGGATTTTTACGGTGTCCTACAGTCAGTTGTTGAACTCATTTATGGGAACCGCATGAAAGTCCACTTGTTCAAGTGTCGATGGTTTGATACTAGGCGGCACCGCATACGGATCGATCAGTACGGCATACTTTCGGTGAATACCGCCACTAGTGTGTATGAAGACGACCCCTTTGTTTTCGCCACAGCGGCCAAAAAGGTCTTTTATCTTGACGATCCTTTGAACAAAGGCACGTGGAAGGTAGTTAACCATGTGTCTCAGCGAGACATATACAGTGCTACCACACTTGGTGTGAGCACAGAGTGTCAAGAAGCGACCGCATACCCATCCGCGATAATAATGTGACGCCGGGCAGAGTGGTTCGACTTCCTAGGGGTCAGGTGCCCATGTATGATGTTAATCCGAATCGTCTATATCAGGCAGACGATGACTCAGACGACGAGTACGAGCACCGGTTGCCAGATATTAACTACTATACTACGTCTGACTCAAGTGATGAGGATGATTCTGATTATCATCCTTAGTATACTATTTATGTATGTATTTGTGTACAAAGGTGCATGCATGTATGAAAAAATTTTTTGTCCTTAATTACCGTTTTCCGAATTTGTGGGAAATTGTATTGAATTGTTTGTGCGATATTCAGGAATTTATCAGGTGAAATAGGCAATTTTCAGGCCCTAAATGGCAAATTTTCAGAAACATCAGCATTATAGCCGACGAAATGGACCATAATTCGTCGGCTATAATGCCCATACTGTAGCCGACGACTTACAATTCGTCGGCTATACTGTAGCCGACGACTTGCAAGTCGTCGGCTAAAGTATATTGACCGAAACCATACGTAGACCGTTCAAATGCAAAAGTGTCGTGAAATAAGATACGACCGAAATATTGAAATACAACTACGGTTGAAAAATGGGAAGATTCCGACAAAATCTGTGTGCCGAATGTTGCGGTTAGGTGTTTTTTACTTCCGTTTTCCTACGGGTAGCCTGACGGTCGGTAAATATTTGGAGGAAAATTTTTATACGGTTAGTTGCGTCGCATCGATTTGAAACTATTCTCTGTTGAAGGTCAGGCCAAAACACGTCATTTAAACGGGCCAATTTCCGTTTTAAAGCGTTTAGAGGTTTGACCAAAAGTTTGACCGTCCCGATCGAGCCTTTAACGTTGTCAGATGTAGTTGGATTTTTTTTCATACATGTATTTAATCTTAACGGTGATATCTGACGGTTGGAATAGATTTTCCAAACTTTTAGATTCGAAATCGGAACATATGCACTAATGTTCCTTAACTTATTTACTAAGTGTTTAAGTGAATGTATAGTTTCAAATAGTTACCATACGTAGACCGTTCAAATGCAAAAGTGTCGTGAAATAAGATACGCCCGAAATATTGAAATACGACTACGGTTGAAAAATGGGAAGATTCCGACAAAATCTGTGTGCCGAATGTTGCGGGTTGCTGTTTTTTACTCCCGTTTTCCTATGGGTAGCCTGACGGTCGGTAAATATTTTGGGGGAAATTTTTATACGATTAGATGCGTCGCATCGGTCTGAAACTATTCTCTGTTGAAGGTCAGGCCAAAAACCGTCATTTAGACGGGCCAATTTCCGTTTTAAAGCGTTTAGCGGTTTGACTTTGCGGTTTGACCGTCCCGATCGAGCCTTCAACGTTGTCAGATGTAGTTGGATTTTTTTTCATACATGTATTTAATCTTAACGGTGATATCTGACGGTTGGAATAGATTTTCCAAACTTTTAGATTCGAAATCGGAACATATGCACTAATGTTCCTTAACTTGTTTACTAAGTGTTTAAGTGAATGTATAGTTTCAAATAGTTACTATACGTAGACCCTTCAAATGCAAAAGTGTCGTGAAATAAGATACGACCGAAATATTGAAATACGTTTACGGTTGAAAAATGGGAAGATTCCGACAAAATCTGTGTGCCGAATGTTGCTGTTAGGTGTTTTTTACTTCCGATTTCCTATGGGTAGCCTGACGGTCGGTAAATATTTTGAGGAAAATTTTTATACGATTAGTTGCGTCCCATCGATCTGAAACTATTCTCTGTTGAAGGTGAGGCCAAAAAACGTCATTTAGACGGGGCAATTGCCGTTTTAAAGCATTTAGAGGTTTGACCAAAAGTTGACCAAGGAATAGCCGACGAAATCCTTAACTTCGTCGGCTAAACTCTTGCGATCCGCGCCGTTTCATTGTCCGCCGTTGGATGGGCGAGATCTGACGGCTGCTGAGAGCGTAAAGTATAGCCGACGAGATTCATATTATAGCCGACGATATGCATATTATAGCCGACGATAAACTTAACTTCGTCGGCTATAACCGGCCCGCAAAGCCCAACTTCGGCCCGGCCCGGATTTCGGCCCGGCCCGTCAGAGTATAGCCGACGAATTTCGTCGGCTATGACCATAGCCGACGAATTAAAATTAGATCGTCGGCTATAGTCCTTCGATTTAAACCGAAACAGACGCGCCTCTCCCTCATTCTGCTCCTGCCCTAAAACCGGATTTCGCCGCCCACCGAAACAAAGACGCCGACCGACCGCCGATCTGCTATCCCCGGCCCCACCCGACCCCTCCCCGCCCCGGCCCCCTCCTTCCCGAGCCCTCCCCGACCCGAAAACAGTCCCCGAACGGCAACGCCACAGCCGCCCCTAGCCGCCGTCGCCGCCGTCGCCGCCGCACGTCACCACCTCCCCTAGCCGCACCACCATGTCAGGTAGTCCCCCTCTCCCTCATTTAGGGTTTTTGTTAATTTTGTGGAATTTTGTGATTTTGTGGAATTTAGGTATTTTTGTGAAATTTTATGGTTTTTGTGAAATTATGTGGAATTTAGGGTTGTTGTGCAATTTATGGAATGTTGTGGAATTGTTGTTAATTTTTTATAATTATGTGGAATTTTGTGAAGGATATATATATATATATATATATATATATATATATTTTCCGGAATATATATATATATATATATATATATATATAATTAGGTATATGGAAGTTTGTGGAAATTTTTTTAATGTTGTGGAATTTTTGTTAATTTTGTGGAATTTTGTGAAATTTATAGGAGGATATATATATATATATATATATATATATATTTCGGAATATATATATATATATATATATATATATATATATATATATAATTAGGTATAAATATATTTAGGTATATATATAATTAGGTATATATACATTTAATGAAGTTTTTTATTTTTGTGTGAAATTTATGGAATTGTGTGGAATTTTGTTTAATTTTGAGGAATTAACAAGAATTTTTAGGTATATATATATACCTTTAGGTATAAATATAGTTATGTATATATATAATTAGGTATATATATATATTTAAAAAAGTTTTTTATTTTTTTATGAAATTTAAGGAATTTTGTGTTATATTTCGGAATATATATATATATAATTAGGTATAAATATATTTAGGTATATATACATTGAATGAAGTTTTTAATTTTTTTGTGAAATTTTTGTGCAATTTATGGAATTTATATACTAATTGTGCAGGAAACCGTCGCTTTGTAGACCGATGGCTTGGCAGACGGACCGAGAGCGACCCCGACGCTCAGGCAGGATCCAGCCGTGGGGGGAGCGGATCCAGCGGTCGTCGGGGCCTAGGCCGGCCTATGAGTCGACGAGAGGAGACGTTGATGGGATTGACCCCGAGCGATCCACGTGGGGGCTCCTCGTATGAGTCGACGGGAGCGGGCCCTGACTCTAGTGTCGGAGGAGGACGCAGAGCCACCAGACCCCAGTGCACTTCAGCACTGTTCCAGGATCGGCAGCCGACCCCACCGCGCGCCGATCTGGACCCTCCAGAGATGCTCCCTGTCCCCCCACAGCGACAGCGTCCACAGCTACGGGGCCCACCGTCAGGGGGAGCAGGCCCCTCAGGGTCCACGCCCCGTATGTCTCCGCCATCGGGGATGTACATGTTCCAGTTCCTCCCTGCCATCCCTAAGTACGACGCCAGGGGGAGGCAGATTTGGAGGCACGACCGGCCCCACGAGATTCCCTGGGAGGAGGCCTACTTCTACAGTCCTTTCGACTCAGAGGACTGCCGCGGCCTGTGGGCCGTTCGTGAGAAGGACAAGCAGTACAACGACGCAGGTAATTGATTAGTTTAATTAATTATTTAGATTGTTTAATTAATTATTTAATTAGTTAGTTTAAATAATTATTTAACTATGTATTCATTTTAATGATGAAACAGGCGTCCTCGTCAATAAACCCGCGGGGACGAGACGGACCAGAGGGCCAGCGAACATGTCGACCCTGGAGAGGGAGCTGGCCGGTGGGATCAGAGAGATCCTGCCCGGTCCCGGTGAGGATGGACGCCCGATTGAGCGGAGAGACACCACCACCAAGTACATCAACGCGACGGGCATGCTCGTGCGGGACAGGGTCCCACTGTTGTGGCCCGACTGGGGCTCTGTGCCCGATGAGATCAAGGCGCGAGTGTACAATGCACTGTCGGTGAGTTAAATATGATTTTTATTATAGAAAATAAATATTTATGAATTCAGTCCTTATAACTATATAAAAATATTTTCTAATTAATTTATAATATTGCAGCAATGGTTTAGAGTCCATCCTACCTTGGACTGGTGGAGAGACGAGCAGCTGAAGAACAGGTTATGTGTTTTGCTTTTTTTTTTGTATAAATATATTTATTGGCAGTGTACGAATATATCTAACAGTTGTGTTTTGTTAATATAGGTACTCCGAGTGGAAGAACGAGCTGTCCACGCACTACAGGACGTACCATGTGGAGCAGCGCTTGGGGCGAGGTGCAACCCCCCACGAGTTCCGGTACAGGGAGTACGAGTGGCTATGGCTGGTAGCCTACTTCGGGAGCGACGGGGTCTCGGTAAGAAAATTTAGCCTGCTAGTATATAACTTTTTAATGTTATTTAATAATTAAATTACGTAGTTACTTAATTAAATTAATTAGTTAGTTAGTTAGTTATTAGTTATTAAATTAAGTTAGTTGGTTAGTTACGTAGTTAGTTAGTTCGTTACTAAATTAAATTAAATTAAATTAAATTAGGTAGTTAGTAAGTTAGTTAGTTACTAAATTAAATTAGTTAGTTAAGTAGTTACTAATTAAATTAAATTAGTTAGTAACTAAATTAGTTAATAATTTTATTTTGGTTAGTTCGTAATATTTTAATTTAGTTAGTAATTTATATTTGCGTTTATATGTTCGTTCTTATAATATAGAAAATCTCGCGGACGAACAGCGACAACCGCAGGAGGAACGAGCACCCCCACCACGGCGGCGCCCGCTCCTGGAGGCAGTGGGCAGAGATGGCGAGGAGGGACCGACCGCTGAGGCCGTTGTCGTGGATTCATGCGCAGATGTATCCGGGGCGTCCCGACCAAGTGGTAAGTATTCGCCCATCTTCAATAAAAGTGTTTCATTAAATTAATTTATATAAATTTTTTTTAATTCGTTTATTATATTTTCTTGTCAATTAGGCGGAAATCGATGCGGAGACCGACGCGATCACCTTCGGGATCGCGCGAGACACCCTGGGAGACGGGGCGTCCGACGAGGCGATCGCGGAGTTTGCCTCCACGATCGACACCCTTGAGCCGCGCTTGGCCTCTCAGATCATGCACGCGGCGGTAGGGACGGGGAACAACTACTTCTACCAGAGAGGCCTAGGCGCGGCGGGAGATGGGGTTCTCAAGTACACGCCGGCCAATCCCAGCACGCAGCGTGCGGCTTCGACGAGAGGAGACTTGCAGACGCAGCTGCAGAGGACTCAGGCGGAGTTGGCGAGGGCGGTGGAGGCGCTCCAGCAGGCGGAGTTGGCGAGGGCCGTGGAGGCTTCGGCGCAGCAGGCCAGAGACGCATCTGTGGCGGAGATGTACCGATGGATGCAGCAGTCTTGGGAGGCCCAGCAGGCTGGACTCCAGCCCCCGCCTCCGCCACAGATGCCCCAGTTCGTCGTCCCCACTCCCCCCCCCCGCATCGGAGTACGCCAGCCGATCAGGACAGCCATAGCCACCGGAACTCGAACGATCCGGTCGACGACGCTACGCGTTTAGGGGGTGATGATGAGTAGATAGTGGGTTAATTTGTACAGTATGTAGGATATTAGGGATGGATTGATGTGGATATTTGTTGGATATTTGGATGTTTGTTTGTGCATTTTCTGCAGCCAAACCGAAGACGAAGTGAAATTGGGCCCGAGTTAAATTTTTAAATTTTTTTAAATATTTAGGGGTGATAGCCGACGATATTGTAATTATTTCGTCGGCTATAATGGCTATAGCCGACGATGTTTACCATATGTCGTCGGCTATACCCTCCCGGCTTCAGGCAAAAAAAAAGCCGTTCCTGGTACCGGCGATTGTTATGACCGACGATAGTGTCGTCGGCTATATTGGACGTATAGCCGACGATAGTGTCGTCGGCTATACTTCGGTTTAGGGGCAATTACGTAATTGTTGAAGCCGACGATCTTGTCGTCGGAAATGTTCGAAGTATAGCCGACGACGCTTTATTCGTCGGCTATACCCCGCGGTTTATAAGCCGACAACTTACGCCTCGTGTCGTCGGCTATAGTATAGCCGACGGAGCAGTCCCGACGAGACTATAGCCGACGATACTTCGTCGGCTATGACTATAGCCGACGAATTAATGGTAACGGCCGACGAGATGGCCTCGTCGGCTATAAGGCCTTTTCTGGTAGTGCAAAGTACCTCAAGTTCTGCACGGATTACGCCCAATCCCGCTTGTGTTCGGCAATCTCGAAGAATGTCTGAAAGATAATATTTTATTAGTTTTACAATTGTAATAATACCGAAAATTATTAAATATTACGATAAATAAATTAAATTTTTTAAATTACTCACCGACGCGGCGTTGTTCACCTCCCTCTTTATCTCTTCGGGCACATCAGCCCACCAGGTCCACAACATAGGGACTCTGTCCCTAATCAGTGCCCCCACACAACCCGAGTAGTCGCGTTTTTTTTCCGCTGAACCTCCTGATTAAGAGGTTCGTTGATCTGGATCCTCCCCCTCAGATCAACAGTTCTCCTGAGCGTGTCAAAACATATGACACCTCTCGTATTCCTTGTTGAACTGCTAGAGGCTGTCCCTATCACATAAACAACGATTGGTTAATAAAATTAAATATTAGTGCGTTAATTTTAATAAAACATTTAATTAATAAAATCGAATGTTACCTGAACTCGATGACCCGTCTGTCGACTTTCCTTTTGTCCTCGCCGAAATCATGAGGTCAGGGTTCTCAAATGGCTGCTACTGGTATGCCTCCGCAGCACTCACGTACAGAGGCATATCAGGCCATATGGACACACCACGATAGTCGACCTCCGGTATCGCAGGAATGTTGTACGGGAGGCAGAGCTGATTTGGGAGAGTAGGACCCTCAGTCGAGTCAGCAGCAGACGTCGTCAGACTCGTCATCGGCTCCTGATGAACCTCAGGCATACGAAGCTGAGGAACGTCTGCAGCTATCTCGTCCTGAAATAGCTGCCGACTGAACCTCGGAGCATCTGGCCCGACAGGCGGAAGTGAACTACTCGACAGCCGCCCCGCCTGGAGAAGGGTCTGGTGCCGAGAACTCACACTCCTCCGCGGCTGGGATGAATCCACAATATGCTCTTATGTGTCCAGAATTTGTACTCCTCAGGTCTTTTAGGTATTTCCGCTACAATATCGGGATGATTGCTGAGGGGCCCAAAATCGTACTCATTAAGCACTGCTAAAATTTTTCTTCCCGTCCATCTTCTGGGAGGACCACCGTGTTCTTCGGTTCCATCAAATGCAGCGGACTCGTAACGCCAGTGGTGATCCGCCGGAAGGAACACACGATGACCCATTCTGCATATCTTGTTGTAGTGAGGGGTGCTCCTATATCGCTGAGGCACTCTGGACAAGCCTTGTATCCCCTAACAACGCTGCCCGACAACATCCCATAAGCAGGAAAATCACTGATGGTACCAATAACCATGGCATGCATCTGGAACGTCTCCTTCTTGTACTTGTCAAAAGTGGGATGACCAACGTACCACAATACCTTAAGCTCTTCAATCAATGGTCTCATATACACATCGAGACATTTCCCTGGGTAACCAGGCCCCGGAATCAACAACGTCAACATATTATATTCCTTCTTCATGCACATCCATGGAGGAAGGTTGTAAGGTACCAAAACCACCGGCCATATACTGTATGAAAGACTCATGGTGCCGAAAGGGTTGAACCCGTCGGTTGAGAGCCCGAGCCTGACGTTTCTGACATCTGACGCAAAATGAGGAAACTCATTGTTTATATGCTTCCAAGCCGCTCCATCAGAGATGTGTGTCATGATATCTGCGTCTCCCGCGTCCCGCTCACCGTGCCATCTCATAGCTTTTGCGGTGGTTTCTGACATGTACAACCGCTCAAGCCTATCTCTCAACGGAAAATACCGAAGCACTTTCACAGGTTTCCTATTGCCTGCTCCCGTCAACTTATATCGGTCAGACTGACATATCGGACATGCGTCAAGGCTAGCAAGGTCATTCCCTTCTGCATCTTTACCCCAGAAGAGAACGCAATCAAATACACATGCATGGATCTTAATGTAGGAAAGCCCTAGATCTTTGAGGATACTTCGGACCTTACGGTGATTGGTAGGATTACGATGACCTTCCTCCAACAACGAAGAAGTGTACTGTAGATATTCATCCACTTGCCTGATGCTCGATTTTGTCTCGACTTTAATCCTCATTACCTCCATCACACTTTGAAGAACTGTCTTCTCAGAACTTGAAGACACAGGGGTCTGTTGCAATGCAATAAGTTTGTTGTACTTGTCAAAGGCAGTAGTGTTGACAACTTGTGGGAACGGCTGCACCGGGTCATGCATATATTGTTCCCCACGTACACCGCTTTCAAAAGGAAACACGTCGTTGACGAATGCCATTGTTGGATCGTTGGATGTACTACTACTGCCCGCCTAAAAAAACTGCCCATGATCATGCGATCCATCTAATGATGGCTCACCGTGATATATCCAACGTTTGTACTTCGGCCAAAACCCATTACTCTTTAGGTGCTCCCATACTGTCCTAATCGGAAATCGACACATATCACTGCGACACTTACATTTCTTGCACGGGCAATAATGGTATTCATTCCCGTTTGCATTTTCCTCAACGAACTGCAAAAAATCCACAACTCCTGTAGTGTATCGTCGGTCATGCCTTGGAAGCGAAATCCAACTCTTATCTCGATCCATATATAGCCTGATAATAATATATATGTATAACTTTAATTAATAAGAAATTAATTAACACATATATATTACAATATATATTATTATCAACATCAACTCATATATATATATACCATTAATTAACAACTATTATTTAAGTTCATTACACTATCAACAACCATTAATTAACATATTTATATATATATATATATATATATATATTTTAACACTAATTAAAATAACATCAAATTAAAACACATAATTAAACTCTAACTTAAAATCAACTAAACTACAACTCAAAATCAACATATATACATACATTCTAACACTAAAACAACAACAAAACAAAAAATCACTTACTATATCAAAATCACTAAAACTCAAAATCAACTCAACTAAAAGTCAAAATCAACATATATACACATATACGTACCTATATATAGCTCCACAATGTAAGAGAGGACGGATTTCAACAATACCCACAGATTTTTCTCTCTTTCTCCCTTTTTTTTTTTCGTTTTTTTTTAAATGAGCAGCTGCTGTCCAGATCTGAAAATATAAAGACTTATAGCCGACGAAAATTCCAATTTCGTCGGCCAAACTTTCAAAAGTTTTCGTCGGCTATACTTTAAGAGAACAGGCGACGAAAATTTTAACTCGTCGGTCATTCTAGGGGTATAGCCGACGAAAAATATTTTTTAGGGACGAAAGAAAAAATCGTCGGCCATTCTTGTGGGATAGCCGACGATTTATTATTTTTAGCAACAAAAGAAAAAATCGTCGGCCATTCTCGGGAATAGACGACGAAAATAGTATGTCGTCGGCCGTTTTTTTTTTTTCGTCGGTAAAGGCTTTTTTTCTGGTAGTGTGGATCGCATGATCATGGGCAGTTTTTTTTAGGCGGGCAGTAGTAGTACATCCAACGATCCAACAATGGCATTCGTCAATGACGTGTTTCCTTTTGAAAGCGGTGTACGTGGGGAACAATATATGCATGACCCGGTGCAGCCCTTCCCACAAGTTGTCAACACTGCTGCTTTTGACAAGTACAACAAACTGATTGCATTGCAACAGACCCCTGTGTCTTCAAGTTCTGAGAAGACAGTTCTTCAAAGTGTGATGGAGGTAATGAGGATTAAAGTCGAGATAAAATCAACTATCAGGCAAGTGGATGAATATCTACAGTACACTTCTTCGTTGTTGGAGGAGGGTCATCGTAATCCTACCAATCACCGTAAGGTCCGAAGTATCCTCAAAGATCTAGGGCTTTCCTAAATTAAGATCCATGCATGCGCATTTGACTGCGTTCTCTTATGGGGTAAAGATGCAGAAAGGAATGACCTTGCTAGCCTTGACGCATGTCCGATATGTCAGTCTGACAGATATAAGTTGACGGGAGCAGGCAATAGGAAACCTGTGAAAGTGCTTCGGTATTTTCCGTTGAGAGATAGGCTTGAGCGGTTGTACATATCAGAAACCACCGCAAAAGCTATGAGATGGCACGGTGAGCGGGACGCGGGAGACGCAGATATCATGACACACATCTCTGACGGAGCGGCTTGGAAGCATATAAACAATGAGTTTCCTCATTTTGCGTCAGATGTCAGAAACGTCAGGCTCGGGCTCTCAACCGACGGGTTCAACCCTTTCGGCACCATGAGTATTTCATACAGTATATGGCCGGTGGTTTTGGTACCTTACAACCTTCCTCCGTGGATGTGCATGAAGAACGAATATAATATGTTGACGTTGTTGATTCCGGGGCCTGGTTACCCAGGAAAATGTCTCGATGTGTATATGAGACCATTGATTGAAGAGCTTAAGGTATTGTGGGACGTTGGTCATCCCACTTTTGACAAGTACAAGGAGGAGACGTTCCAGATGCATGCCATGGTTATTGGTACCATCAGTGATTTTCTTGCTTATGGGATGTTGTCGGGCAGCGTTGTTAGGGGATACAAGGCTTGTCCAGAGTGCCTCAGCGATTATGGGAGCACCCTTCACTGCAACAAGATATGCAGAATGGGTCATCGTGTGTTCCTTCCGGCGGATCACCACTGGCGTTACGAGTCCGCCGCATTTGATGGAACCGAAGAACACGGTGGTCCCCCCAGAAGATGGACGGGAAGAGAAATTTTACCAGTGCTTATTGTGTACGATTTTGGGCCCCTCAGCAATCATCCCGACATTGTAGCGGATATACCTGAAAGGCCTGAGGAGTACAAATTCTGGACACATAAGAATATATTGTGAGAACTCCCGTACTAGTGTGAGTTGCTGATCCGTCACTTCCTAGACGTTATGCACATAGAAAAAAATGTTTCTGAAAGTATGGTGGGCACAACGCTGAACTTGGAGGGGAAGACGAAAGACGGTCCTAAGGCTCGCACTGATCTGCAAAACATGAATATCAGAAAACAACTATGGTTGAAACAAGGGAAGAGAAAAATGCCTGAGCATAAATCAGAAATTTTCCATTGGATAAGTCGGGCCAAGTATCCTTCAGGCTTTGCTGGAAATATAGCCAAGTGTGTGAACAGATAATTCAACAATCTTTACGGGTTGAAAAGTCATGACAATCATATCCTGCTACAACGTCTCTTCCCTATTTTCATTTGACCATTCCTTCCCCGTCACGTTGTGGAGCCGTTAGTAGCGTTGGCAAGATTTTTCCAGAAGGTATGCACACGGGATGTGAGAAAATCTGACCTCCGGGAAATGCAACAAGACATCGTTCAGATCATGTGTAAATTTGAGATGATATTTCCTCCAAATTTTTTCGACATCATGCCTCACCTCATGATCCATCTTCCTTGGCAGTTGTTGCTTACTGGTCCTGTGCACTTCACTTGGATGTATCCGATGGAAAGGTACGTATTTTACACCTTATGTTAATTTCCTCATCAATATATGTGATTTAGTATTAATTTATTTTCATAACACTTTAAAAACTTTATTTATAGGCAACTTGGACAATACGGTGATTTTGTCCAAAACAGATCCGCACCTGAAGGATGTATAGCTGAAGCATATATTGCGCACGAGTGCGTGACCTACATGAAGCTGTATTTAGGAGCGTTACAGGAAAACATACCAGAAGATGTACCTTCACAGTTCAATCTTTCCATACTCTCCGACGATGTTGTACTCGGTGGAAACATGCCAATTTCTTACAAGTTGAAAGATTATGAGGTAGCCATTGCACATTGGTGGGTACTAATTAACTGTTTAGAAGTTCAGTTTTGGAAAAACATGCATCTAAACTGTGAACAAGTAGGAGGTGATCTCGATTACCACAACCGGACATTCGCAGAGTATTTCGGCCGCTGGGTACGTAACTTTAACATTATTCTATACGTATTTATATATTATTGTGTATAATTATTCATATTTATAGTTGATTCTGATGGTTGCAGATGGACCTCATTAAAAATGATAATCACCAAAATTGGTCGAACGAACTCAGACTGCTAGCGATGAAGCCGATCTATTCAAAAGTTTATGCGACGTGCAAGGTGAATGGTATGTTATTTCGATGTGAAGAGAGAGACGTCAGACTGAAAACACAAAATTCAGGGGTTATGGCACATGGTGGGGATGATGGAGTTGACTATTACGGTGTTCTCCATTCAGTTGTGGAACTGCATTATGGGGAAGGCATGAAAGTGCACCTTTTCAAGTGTAGATAGTTTGACACACGGCCGCAGAGCATGAAAACTGATCAATACGGCATAACTCCTGTGAACACTAGTACATCATGGTATGAGAATGACGCGTTCGTTTTAGCCACATGGGTGAAACAAGTGTTTTATCTTGATGATCTCGCCAAGGGTGACCCGTGGAAAGTAGTCAACACTATCCACCATCGCAACATTTACCGGGCGTCTACACTTGGAGTGGCTGAAGAGAACGAGGAAGGTGGCACCGCGTATCAAGAGCCCAACTCAAACGGTATCCCTGAATCCTCTTTTATTCGCCTAGACACGCCGGTGCGAATTCGACGTGAAGAGCCACTGCTTGTTGATGTTGATCCAAATGAAGAAACTAACGAGGACTCTAGTGGTGAGGAAAGACATAGATTACCCCTATCGAGCAATTCAGAAACCGAAGAAGACTCATCCGATGATTCCGATTACAATCCGCCGGATTAAGTAATTTAGATGATGTAATACTTTCATTTGTAATCCACTAATTTCTAATGAACGGGCGTGGGGATGAGCCTCCTAGCTAGGCTGGGTTCCAAACCCCTTAAAAAAAATTTGAAATATGTTGACTGCTGGGTTTCTGTTTTCTTGATGTTCAATTTTGGTTATGTATGAACAGGAAATAGGAATACGAGAGGTTTAAACCTACTGAATTTTTTAACCTTTTTCATATAATGGCCGACGAAAAACACGTTATTTCGTCGGCTATACTAATAATAGCCGACGAAAAATTCATTATTTCGTCGGCTATACTAAGAATAGCCGACGACTACGAGTCTCTCGTCGACTATGATTTTAAAGAAAAAAACAAAAAATGACCATATTCCATTTTCTATCACTAACGATAAACCATTGCTTCATCCTTCAAATGCAAAAATGTTGTGAAATAAGATATGCCCGAAATAATGAAATACGTCTACGGTTGAAAAATGACAAGATTCTGATAAAATCTGAGTGGCGAAAGATGCGGTCAAAGGTTTTATTCCTTCGTTTTCCTATGGGTAGTCTGACGTTCGTTAAATCAATTTTGTAAAATTTTTATACGACTAGTTGCGTCTCATCGATTTGAAACTATTATCTGTTGAAGATCAGGCCAAAAAACATCATTTAGACAGGGCAATTACCATTTCTAAGCGTTTAAAGGGTTGACTCACCCGGTTGACCGTCCCGATCGAGCCTTTAACGTTGTCAGATGTAGTTGGATTTTTTTTCATACATGTATTTAATCTTAACGGTGCTATCTAACGGTTGGAATAGATTTTATAAACTTTTAGATTCAAAATCAGAACATATGCACTAATGTTCCTTAACTTATTTACTAAGTGTTTAAGTGAATGTATAGTTTCAAATAGTTACTATATGTAGACTCTTCAAATGCAAAAATGTTGTGAAATAAGAGATGACCGAAATAATGAAATACGTTTACAGTTGAAAAATGACAAGATTCCGATAAACTCTGTGTGCCGAATGTTGCGGTTAACAGTTTTTTACTTCCGTTTTCCTATGGGTAGCCTGACGTTCGTTAAATCAATTTTGTAAAATTTTTACACGATTAGTTGCGTCTCATTGATTTGAAACTATTATCTGTTGAAGGTGAGGCCAGAAACCGTCGTTTAACTAGACTAATTTCCGTTTTTAAGCGTTTAGAGGTTTGACTTAGTGGTTTGACCAACATTTTAGCCGACGAAAATTATATGTCGTCGGCTAAACTCTTGCGATCCGCGTCTTTTTATTGTCCGCCGTTGGATGGCTCAGATCCAACGGCTGCTGATTTTCCAAAGCATAGCCGACGAAATATTTTAAATCATCGGTTATGCTTTAAGTTTAGCCGACGAAATATAATTTTCGTCGGCTAAACTCTTGCGATCCGAGCCTTTTTATTGTACGCCGTTAGATGGCTCAGATCAGACGGCTGCTGATCTTCCAAAGTATAGCCGACGAATTTCATAGAATAGCCGACGACATTCAAAGAATAGCCGACGAAATATTTTAATTCGTCGGCTATTCTCTCTGCTATAAAAGCAGACAGCCGCAGCAGCCCGACTTTTTCAACCCTAAATCCGCAAAAACTCCTCCTCCGCTCCTCAAATCGGCCGTGCATCTCCTCCATTCCGATAACGTCGTCGTCATCCTCCTAGACACGCCGAAATCCGGCCTCCTCCTCCTCCTAGACATCCCGAAATTAATCCGGCCTCCTCCTCCGACCGGCCTCCTCCTCCTTCCCGTCCTCCTCCTCCGCCAAAACAGATCCGAAGGTTTTTTGGTTTTTTGGTTTTTTTTTTCAATTTAGTTTAATTTTATAATTTAGGTATATAAATTGTTATATATTTAATTTTAATTATATAAATTGCTATATATTTGTTAATAAATTTAATTTTAACAAATTTTTATATATTTGTTATATATTTAATTTCAATTATATAAATTGTTATATAATAAATTGTTATATATTTGTTATATATTTAATTTTAATTATATAAATTGTTATATATTTTTTATATATTTGTTAATAAATTTAATTGTTATATACTTGTTATAATTTAGGTATATAAATTGTTATATATTTAATTTTAATTATATAAATTGTTATATATTTTTTATATATTTGTTAATAAATTTAATTGTTATATACTTGTTATAATTTAGGTATATAAATTGTTATATATTTAATTTTAATTATATAAATTGTTATATAAATTGTTATATATAAATTGTTAAATTAATTATATATATAAATTGGTAGCCTAATTATATAAATGGTTATATTTTTGTTAATATATAAATGGTTCTTTGTATTTATATATATGTTAATAATGAAATATAGTTATATTTGTATATAAATAATTATATTTAGGTTAATGGTTAGTATTATTTAAAATTAGTTAAAATTGAAATATTAATTTGTTAGTATGTTTTAAAATATGTTAGTATTATTGGTTATTATATTAATTAAAATTTGTTATTTAATGTAATATAATTTAATATTAATTAATGTATTAATGTCTCAAGCTCCAAATGGCCGATGCACCGAGACAGTTATTCGGAGGCCGTCGTTCTTCCAGATCTAGGGGTTCTGGAAGTTCTGCCGGTTCCGCAGACTCCGACAGGACCCTTAGCCAGCCTGAGAGGACCACCAGCCAGCTGCGGAGGAGTGTGGATTCATCCCAGCCACGGAGGACTGTGGATTCATCCCAGCCGCGGAGGACTGTGGATTCATCCCAGCCGCGGAGGACTGTGAGTTCTCGGCACCAGACCCTTCTCCAGGCGGGGCGGCCGTCGAGCAGTTCACGTCCCCCTCTCGGGCCAGATGCTCCGAGGTCCAGTAGGCAGCTATTTCAAGACGAGATAGCTCCAGACGTTCCTCAGGTCCGTATGCCTGAGGTTCATCGGGAGCCGATGACGAGTCCGGCGACGTCTGCTGCTGACTCGACTGAGGGGCCTACTCTCCCAAATCAGCTCTACCTCCCGTATAACATTCCTGCGATACCCGAGGTCGACTTTCGTGGTGTGCCCATATGGCCTGATATGCCTCAGCACGTGAGTGTTGCGGAGGCATACCATCAACAGCCATTTGAGAGACCTGAGCTCCTGATTTCGGCGAGGAGAAAAGGAAAGTCGACAGACGGGTCATCGAGTTCAGGTAACATTTGATTTTATTAATTAAATGTTTTATCAAAATTAACGCACTAATATTTAATTTTATTAACCAATCGTCGTTTATGTGATAGGGACAGCCGCTAGCAGTTCAACGAGGAATACGAGAGGTGTCATATGTTTTGACACACTCAGGAGAACTGTTGAGAGCAGGGGGAGGATCCAGATCAACGAACCCCCTAATCAGGAGGTTTAGGGGAAAAAACGCCGCGATTACGCGGGTTGCGTGGGGGCACTGATTAGGGATAGAGTCCCTATGTTGTGGACACGGTGGGTTGATGTGCCGAGAGAGATCAAGAGGGAGGTCAACAACGCGGCGTCGGTGAGTAATTTAAAAAATTTAATTTCTTTATCGTAATATTTAATAATTTTCGGTATTGTTATAATTGTAAAACTAATAAAATATTATCTTTCAGGCATACTTCGAGATTGCCGAACACAAGCAGGATTGGGCGGACGTGATGCAGAACTCGAGGTACGTTGGGAATTCCTCATCTTATAATTTGAAATATTTTATGATATTAATAATATTTCTAATGCACTTTTATTTTTTCCGTAGGTTCAAAGAGAGCAAAGAACGAGCTCCGTACCCACTTTACCGAATATGACAACCGTGGTCGTTTGGGTACTCCAAGAGAGTTCATGTTCAGGGAGTACGAGTGGCGTTGGTTGAAGACAGTAGACTTCAACAACCCACTTATGTAGGTAAATACTAAACTTAACTATAAATGTTTATTTTTTTAAAATTTTAATTATTAGTTTAATTATTTTATAATTATTACACTAATATTTTTTTATGCATTTTTCTAATATTTTATTATTTGTTTGAAGGAACGGTTTCCGATAAACTCTGCGAACCGCCGCCGTAACACAACCCCCCATCATGGTGGTTCTAGGCCATTTGCACAATATCAGGAGGAGGCGCTTAGAGATCATCCTGATAGCAACCCGTACGTGGAAACGTTCAAGAAGGCTTATCCACAAGGGACAGAACAGCTCGTAAGTCGTTGATTACGATTTTAAAATTTTAATTACTAATTTTACTTAATTATATATTTGTTAGAATATTAACTATTATTTTTTTCCCGTTCAATTAGGAGAGGGTGAACCGGGCCGAAGAAGAGGTGTTGCAGCAAGTAGTTCGGGAGACACAACCGAACATTTCAGAGGCAGATCTGCAAGAAGCCCTGCGTCAGGTCGACCGATCGAATGTCTAAACGGCAGCGAGGATGTTCGACGCAGCCTTCCCAGACCGGTCAAACAAATACTACTGCCGGGGTTTGGGAAGTTCTGGAATAGGGCTCCTGAAGACCACTAAGGGAGGTCAAAAGAAGGGAGGTGGGGACAACCAACAGATGAGGGGGGAAATGCAGAGACTGGCAGAAGAAAATGCAAGATTGGCGGCCGAGTTCCAGAGATCACAAGAGCAACAATGCAGATCACAAGAGCAACACCGCAGAACACAGCAGTATCATTTGGATATGTCCAGTTGGCATGCTGAATGCGAGAGAATTCGGCGACACAACTACGCCGGCCAACAAAGCTGGTGGTATGATATGTTCGCGGCACAACAACAAGGCCTTGAACCCCCGCCCCTTTTTCAGCCGTTAGTTGAACCTCCAATGCCTCAACCTCTCGAGTTCGTTCAGCAGGATGACGAGCATGATGGAGAGCAGGATGCTGGGGATGACATGGTGGACTTTAGTGCTTTAGGTGATGATTAGGGTTATATTTTATGTATATTGGAACAAATTAAATAATAAGTCATTTATACGTGTTTTTTGTTGGTGTAAATGCATGGATTGTCATTTTGAATTTGCAGGTTGCTTGGAATGGTAATTTAGAAATTAATTTAATTTTTTTTCCCCAAAATGTAAGAATAGCCGACGATATTGGCATTATTTCGTCGGCTATAAGTGCTATAGCCGACGAATTTTACCAAATTTCGTCGGCTATAATCGTTATAGCCGACGAAAATGACATTATTTCGTCGGCTATAACTAATTAATACCTATTAAAATATTAATATATTCTTACGAAATAACCGACGAAATAGATGAAATCGTCGGCTATATTTCAGAACAAATAGCCGACGAGTTTCGTCGGCTATAGTTTACGATATCGTCGGCCATACTAGAAAATATCCGACGAATTTCGTCTGATATTTTTCCAAGGTTTGGTCGACAAAATGAATTTTCGTCGGTAATATCGTCGGCCATACTCGAAAATAGCCGAAGATTTCGTTATTTTCGTCGGCCATTCGTTTTACCGACGCCGTTTTTCCGACGAATTATAGCCGACGAAAGTTTCGTCGGCAGAAGGAATAGCCGACGAAAATTTAGCATAGTAGACGAAATTTTTTTCGTCGGCTATTCTGTCCGATCTGGTAGTGCAAGCAGCCAGTCTAACAAACAGTTCAGACAATTCCAGAGATGAAGAATCCTCTCCTTCCGGATCATCATCTTCTTCCTCTCACAATCATTCACATACCCAATGGAAACGAGTCAGTTCCTCATCAAAACCAAAAAGATGGGCCGAATCTGAAGGCAGTCAAGCTGAAAATGAAGACTATTATCAAGACGGCCAGGATTCTTATGAATTTTGAAAGTAATGAGTAGTAAAATCACTTTTTACTATTCATCATCGAGGCAAAACATAGCTAATCGTGGTGCTTCCTGGTTTGTCCTCTCATGAGTAAAACAACAGTTAAAGCACCATTCCATAGTAAAAGCAGATTTCCCCAACAATAAAAGCATTGTTCCTTCACAGTAAAAGCAGATTCCTCCAAGGTCTTTATAAGGAGTCTCTCTCCCATATTCTCGATAGACTCAACTTTCCTTTCACTTCAATTGAGAGCTTAGTTCAGAGAAAATACTCATGTGTTGAGAACTCTACTGTTTTTAAGTTTATCTCCTCCCTCATATATGCCTTCATGCATTTCTAATTTTGTAAGTTATCTTTATTAAACTCTTTGTATCAAGTTCTTCACTTTTCAAATAAATATGTATTTCCTTCCTCTGGGTTTCCCATTTCTAATTTTGTAAGTTGTCTTTATTAAACTCTTTGTATCAAGTTCATTACTTTGCAAATAAATACGTATTTCCTTCCACTGGATTTTTGGTATATATATATATAGCTCCTATCCAGAACGAACTTTCGCTCTGAAATTAACGTGCGAAATTTCTTTTTTAACTCACTTTTTGGTCATATTTTCACATCTCCACCGTTCAGGTGTTTGAACCTAATGTATAGATCATTCATGCAAAATTTCATCTAGTTTAGTTACCGGTAAGGTATCAAACCTATATTAAATCAATGAACATATCGAATTTGTTCAACCTGAACTGTTCGTGTAAATCACCATAACGAAAGGCCAAACAATGCAAGTTGGATGAAATTTTGCAGAGAAGATCTATACATTAGGTTATAATATTTGAACGGTGGAGATGTGAAAATATGACCGAAAAGTGTGTCAAAAAAAGAACTTCGCACGTTAATTTCAGAACGAAGGTTCGCTCGGGATATATACATTTCTACATATATATATATATATATATATATATATATATATATATATGTAGTAACCCCAACTTTAAATTCATTTTCTTGTAAATTTCTCGAGATTAATGGAAGGGTGATTTATGGAATTCATATTTCGTACCCTTTTAATTATTCACTGGTTGACGTCGGAAGTGATTTCGAGAGTTAAAAGTTGAAAAACGTTTAAGTTTCAATGGGTCAAAAGTTGACTTTTTGATTCGTCCTGTTTTTCAAAAAGTTTTATTCACGAAAGTTGTAGAGCTCGACGATATGAGTTCGTAGAAATGCGGCATGCGTGAAACGGACGTCATTTGAAGAAGTTTCGATCTGTTGAAGTTATTTTTACTATTTCGGAAATAACTATAAAAGTCAAAGTTGCCCATTCCGTCGAATTGTTTTTACTGTAGCAAAAATTATTGTTCATTTTTGTTGTTCGGTCTCTCTCTCCGTGATCCGATCGCCCCTCCGCCGATCTCCGCCGTCCGGCCACCACGGATCGCGTGCCACCCCACAACGTGCTCGTCTCCCTCTCCTCTTATGTTTGAGCCAAGGTTTGGCCTAGGGGAGCCGCCGTGCGCGACGCTGCAGCGACTGGAAGGTTTCGGCCACCGTGTGCAACGGAGCAAGGCGACGCTTGGCTTGAGCCACCCACCTTTATGCTCGTCTCCTCCGTGCCCTCCTCCCTGTGGAGGTGGTTCTCACTGTTTCAAGCTGAAACGAGCGGAAAAAAAATGACCCGTTTCCAGCAGTCGACCCGACCGGGAACAGTAGCGACCCGCGTTAACCCTACCCGACCCGAGTTGACATACCCAACCCGAAACTGTAGCGACCCGACCCGACCCTGTAGTATTCCAAATTGACCTGTTTCCTCCAAGGCCCGACCCTAAACGGATATTTACCATTTCTGGTAAATTAAGGTGAGTAAACCTCACAGTGTTCGTATTTAATACGAGTTAATTTATAGTATATAGATCGTTATTTACAAAATTATTTTATAGAAATGATATTTATTTTAAATTGAATGAACTTGATCGACTACAGTTCATTGGTAAGTAATGATTTTAATATAAAAATAATTTTTTAAGTATTTTATGAGCAATGATTATAGTTGGTATTAGTGGACTATTTATGAGTGAATGTGTACTTATATATATATATATTTACGTGAAATATGTATTGTGAGTGTGCAATTGGGTGAACTTATCTTGCTATGAAATCATCATAATTGAGTATATGTGTGTGGTGTGATATGTGAATGAGTTTGTACAGAAACCAATGACCAATGAGAGATCCTTCTGTGCTTGATGGGGATTTCTCATGTGTGGCGATTAGGGTCCACCCTGTGTTTGATGGGGGATCGCTACTGCAAATATATCGGGAACCAAGGCTTTGGCTGGGTAATTGATTACGATCAGTTAGAACTCTAGTCTGTCTGCCTTTGTGTGAGTTGGATGGGAATGACAAACGTCATTTGCCCTGAGTTTGATTCTATTGATTCATTGTGGTTGGTTTGGAAATGTGATTTCCTATTTGTTGCTTTAATTATATTATCCTGAACTTGTTTGTTTTACTCATACGAGCTTTGAAAGCTTACCGAGATCGTTGTTTACAGCCCGGTGCACCAATTGTTGGTGTAGGGGTTAAATATGCAGGTGAGGATCAACAGTCTGGAGGTGGCGTCTGAGTCGCATAGTTAGTAGATGCGGCATGGTCTAGCTTGGGCTTATTTTGGGTTAGAGAGTGATAGCATGAGACTCTATTTTACATATGTTTATTTATTGATATAATATTTTGAGTGTTTGAGCCACGCACTTGAATTTTGATATTGTACTTAGTTATTTGTATCATAAATTTTAAGTATTTGAGTTTATTTGTGAATTTTCACATTGTCGAATTTGGATTTGATCCCAGATGACAAAATCTATTTCAAGTTTTGTACTAAAGAGAAAAAGGCTTGAGCAACCAGGTCTCTTTTTTTTGTGCTTGGTTGTTGGATCTATGTTTCCCTAATAGAACAGATAAATGGACGTATTGAATGTATAATTTGCATTTATGGTATTTTCAATAAAATAACTATACTTGAGCATCAAGTGGTAAAGAACACCATTACCTAAGAAATATGTTATTAGGTCCTGCATTCGAGTCACGATAAGGGGGTAGGTGTGAAACCCTTAGATCGTCTTAAAAAAAACCCCCTATAGTTAGGCATCATGCTCACGTGCTGGCTTTTTATTATTCTTTTCCTTGTAATTTCAGCACCACATTCACCACATCCTGTGAGAATTTTATTTCCATATTTTGTTTGGCTTCCAATTTTACAGCTACCAATCATGTTAAATGTATTCTATACTAGCATTTAAGTCGATGTATATTAGCTCATAAGACTAGTATAAATAAATCAGAATAAAGATTGCGAGTATTACTGATGCTCAAATAATACAACATCATACATAGGATACACAAGCTACTCTGTATTTTTGAGGTTTCATCAATTCAGTCCTTAAACTTCTAATTTAATAAAAAAAATCTCGTACTTTTCAATCTCAGCAAATCGATCCATTATGTTACCAATCCGTCAAGTTGATATGTCATAGGAAATACAATTGATGGGGTATTTTCGGAAGATTCTCTGTGAGAAGGTCCCCACAAGTTGATTTGTCAGGTCTGCACTTGCTCGGTTAGCAAGTTGATAGAGACACTGATGGATTGGTAACAGACTGGATCGATTTGATGAGATTGGAAAATACGATGACTTTTTTAATTAAATAAAAAGTTGAAGGACTGAATTGATTAAATCCTAAAAGTACAAGGTAATAAGTAAAATTTAGTCCTTTAATTTTCTTTCTACTTGAGACATAACCTGGATGTCCTTGCTTCAGGGTAAGAGCCAATTGTAAACTTTATCACCCTCACAAGTAGCAACCAGGCTAGTACAAGAGTGCAAACTACTTTTTGAAGTGAAAAATACATTTTATTTTACACTCTGATTTAAAGTTCTCAAATATCTTTATATCAAGTAACATTTTTACGGGTAAACTTCGATGAGAGACCTAATACCCATTGTATGAGTAATTTTATAGTGACTGAATCCTGCAGCCAAAAACAACTTCTCTCAATCCTTTTCAGTGCGTTCTTGAAAGAAGCCCAAAGTCAGCACTCATGAAGTTACGAAATATGTTGCCAAACCTTGGTTCATGAGCCTCCAAATCGTAAAATGACATGTAAGTTTTGGAACCAGGTGCCAAATAAGTGCCATGGCGAATTCAACAATGGGTGGAACTAGAGAAACAACATCGTTGTGGATGGCCTGTCCTTGAGGAGAAGCTCAGAAGATAAGATTAGAGAATAAACTATCCCATGATGAACGTCATTGTGTTTGATGAAGCATCCGAGTCGAGCTAAAATGCACGTGAGGGGATAGAGGAAGCGAGATTTTGAAGGGTGGACATTGAATGTAGAAGTAAGGTCAGAAAGGTTTATGGGTTGAGCATGACTGAATAATATTTGGGATTTCTAACTGAATTGCACAGTAAAATACCATGGATTTTATGAACTACCATATGCGATTCCGCACATGAAGATGAGTTTGAGCAAGCTCATCAGTACCACTCCAAGTAGCACTAGCCACTCCAAGTAGCACTAGCCACTCCATTATCAGCCAAACTCATGTATGCTTGTTAAAACTAAGCTTATGACTTTGTTTTTTTTTTTTGTTCCTTATGCTTGTGAAAAAAAAAAAGTCATAAGCTTTTTTATTATCAGCCACTCCATTATAGTTAACCTTTTCTTTCCATCTCCCTCTAGCTTCATGCATATCTGATTTTGTAAGTAAATTTTATGTTTTGTATAACAATTATTAAAACAGATTTGTTTTATATTTAAATCAAATTTCATATCCTTTATGCTTATGTTATCTTGTTTACTTCCGCGCTAAGTTTCTGGTATCAGAGCCATAAGCGTTACGATTAAATATTAAAACTATCTCAACTATCTCAAACTCACTACAACACTGAATATCTTAGGCGACGAAAATTTTTCGTCAGCTAAGAAGGATTTTCGTCGTCTAAGCTTTTTGGTGACGAAAATTTTATCGCCTAAGTTTCGTCGTCTAAAGTTTGTGGTCTAAGTAAGTAGGCGACGAAAATAAAATAATTTCGTCGCCTAAGATAATTCTTAGACGACGAACAAATTTCGTCGTCTAAGAAAAATGGTGACGAAAAAAAACTCTGAGAGGACGAATTTTTTCGTCGGCTAAATTCTAGCTTAGACGACGAAAAAAATATTTCGTGGCCTAAGATAATTACTTAGACCACGAAACTCAACATTTTTCGTGGTCTAAGTATTTATCTTAGGCGACGACAAATAAAATTTCGTGGCCTAAGATGGATACTTAGTCGACGAAACTAAATGTTTTCGTCGCCTAAGCTATATACTAAGGCGACGAAATAATTTATTTCGTGGTCTAAGATAGTTTCTTAGGCCACGAAATAATATTTTTTCGTGGCCTAAGAGGTTCTCTTAGGCGACGAAATTATTATTTTTCGTGGCTTAAGCAGATAGCTTAGACCACGAAACAATTTTTTCGTCGACTTAGTATCCAGCTTAGGCGTCGAAAACATTTAGTTTCGTCGACTAAGTATGTATTAAATTTAAAAAAAAAAAATAAAAAAAATTCGGATACTGAATATTCAAATAAATTAAAAAAATTATCCATAAAAATTAAATACCGAATATTAATAAGTTTATTCATACATTTGTTCAATAAAAATATTACATCAAACAATATCGTAGGCAGAGTGAGGAGTCTGCAAGCTACTGTGGTCGGTTCCTAAACAACTGGAACTGTTCCTCCAACCAGCTAAGACGGTTTTCACTATTCTGGTACTTCTCATTTGCCAATCGTGTCTGCTCCTCTGCAAGTCTGATACGCTCTCGGGCCTCCTCCTCTGCAAGTGTGATACGCTGTCGGGCCTCCTCCTCTGCAAGTGCTATACGCTGTCGGGCCTCCTCCTCCAGTCGTCTCATACGCTCCGCATTTGACGACCGACTGCGTCCAGTGGAATTTTCCCCTTGCGATGATTGGGAGCCGACACCGAAAGTGACTCCTCCTAACCCCCGGATCTCACCGCTGTTTCGCGGTCCCAGTGCGTTGACAAGCACTTGGGCTTGAGTCGGCTCGTCAAAATAGTGAACGATCTGATCTTCCGGAACATCGGGGTGCTCCTCCCTCACAGTGGTCATCACCCTCTCGAGCTCGACATTGATACGGCGCTGCAGCAAAGACCAAGTAAGTAACATGCATATGAATAATGCATTCTAAATAATCCAAACATAATCGGCAGATACTCTTCATCAAACCACAACGGTTAAACATAATCCAAACATAATGCATTCACTAGGAGTTTTGAGATCGCATGATTAGAATGGTTTTAACTTGAGTAAATACACAAAGTTAGATAACTTAAGGGAAATATTAAAGAGCTTATGCATATGCTTATGAATTTCTTTTGATAACTTGTGTATTGATCATATTGGTGATGGATTTCCAAATTCGTAACATTCTATCCTGCTTGGTCTATTTTCTTATAACCGGCCATGTCTAGTTATGGGATAAGGGAAACTTACTATATTTTATGCCACTTCCGGGTGCTCAGGAGGGTACACCATCTCATAATTCTTCACCAACGGGAATGGTTCACCTTTTTGCTTCAATTCGAGCGCCTCGTAGATGAAAGGCTTTGAACCGGACCGATGGTGCAACGTCTTCTTCCCCCGGTTGAGGACGTTGGCGGTCGATCGTCTCTGTAGAAATATGATTAAATATGAGACAAATAGTTAGCATTGAAATAAAACTAAAATGAAAAATGTTAACATTTGAAAGCACAGACTACTATTAAAAAATTATATACCTGAAACTCATCGCTATCGAAGTGGTGAAGCAGCCAAGACCACTCCTCCTGCCTATCTTTGAACTCTTTCAGAATTTTCCCAGGGTTGTCAATCCTAAGCCTGTTGAGCTTGCTCTTGAAGGCTGTGAAGGTCTTGGCGGCATGCTTGTAAACCCACTTGACCATCTTCTTATCATCCCAAGGGATGTCATAAACAAGCTAGTACAAAAAAAATGGAATTAATATGGAAGCTGATAGATAATTAAAATATTAAAATTGTAGTTAACTTACGTCGAGTTCATTTTTGAGCTTCATGTGATCATCCTCCTCCAGATCCCACCAACTTGCAGCAGTCATGGGAATGCTGTCCCGAATGATATGCCCGATATCATGAGTCAGCCAACTGTTCAGTGCACTGGTCTGCGGTCCGTGCAAGAACTCATCATCCATGACGATCTTCACCTTCTCTCCGTGCTGCACCCAAGACGTGTAGGCCTTCAAGCCTTTTACCAACCCTCGTTTGTGTTTGGGAGGAGGTGCTGCCAAAACAAATTCAAATTTAATTAGAGAGTAATAACACTCATTTATAACTAAATGACTTAATTAAAAGTGTTGGATTATGTTTACCTCCATCAGGCCGAGGACGAAATGTGCGCCGACAGCTGATCTCACAATCACCATCGCTGTCTTCGACGTCAGGTGCGGTGTCTGCTACTGAAGGGGCTGCAGTATCTTCCACCGGCAACGGGGGCGGGGGGGGGGGGGGGGGGGGGGGGGGGGGCGGGCTGCGAACCACTCTCTTCAGAGTTATTTGACCTGTAGAAGCGGTCAAATAACTCCTGCCTCTTCTTCTTGAGAAATCCATGAGTCGGCGGCATATTTTTCCTGTAAAGAAACACAAATTTGTATCACAAACACAACAGTCATATGGAACTAGCCTATTATAGATTAATAATGATCGATTTTGATATCAAAGTTGATATACTCGATATTGAGTTAATGCGAATTATATAAAATATTCATTACACCATCAAATATGAAATCATATACATAGAGATTAACTAATAGGGGAACAAGTCCACAGAGATTAAGTGAGACTTTATAGTAAAAACAAACTTCTATCACTCTGAAGTTTTGAACATATACCTTTTTCTTTGTAAGTGAGACTTTAGAGTGAATGTAAAACATTTATGTATGCTTTCAACAGGTACTAGCTCAACCAATATCAAGTTCATCCGCCGAAAGGACAAACAATACAGTTATATAAGAAGTGATAAATTGGTACATATTCATACATTCACAGTGTCGAGAGAAATCGGTTCACAGTGAGCACATATTCATACATTCATATATTCATACATTCACAGTGAGCACATATTCATACATTCATATATTCATACATTCACAGTGTCAAGAGAAATCGGTTGAATTCTATAAGAACTGATAAATTGGTTTTTATCCGTCTCTTATAATCCCCATTATCATAGTCCTCAGACAAACGTGAAAGCAGACTTATTCCAACAATAAATTTAGAACTGGTTCAGGCAGGAACACATCAACTTCATATGTCCAGATATGTAAGATCAACAGACTCAAATTATAAGTAATACATGAATGAGTGTGATGAAAAAAACAAAAAGCAGGTGAATATTACCGATCGACGGGGAACGGTTCTCAGACGAGGGCAGACACGGAAGCGAAGGCAGGGACCGAGGCAGGGGCCTAAGGCGGAAGCTGGGAGACGGCCGGCGGCCTGAGGCGGTGAATGAGAGAGAGAGAATGGAGGGAAGGCTGGGGCGGACGAGGAGGCTGGGGCGGAGGAGGTGGCTGGGGCGGTGAATGAGAGAGAGAATGGAGGGAAGGCTGGGGCGGAGGAGGTGGCTGGGGCGGACGAGGAGGCTGGGGCGGTGGAGGTGGCTGGGGCGGTGAATGAGAGAGAGAATGGAGGGAAGGCTGGGGCGGAGGAGGTGGCTGGGGCGGAGGAGGTGGCGGGGGCGGACGAGGAGGCTGGGGCGAAGGAGGTGGCTACGGCGTGAGGAAGAAAGGGAGAACGAAACAGATCGACCGAAGATGAATCAGGGATTGCAGATCGGGTATATTTACCTGACTTAGGCGACGAAACAGAATTGTTCGTCTCCTAAGAGAAAACCTTACACGACGAAATAAAAAATTCGTCGCCTAAGATAATTTCGAAATTTTCAATCAATTCAAATCAGGCCACCAATTTATTAAAATAATTTCCACTTAGGCGACGAAAACAACAGTTCGTCGTCTAAGTATTTACTTAGACGACGAAACAGTTGTTTTCGTCGTCTAAGTAAATACTAAGACGACGAAACTGATGTTTTCGTCGACTAAGCCTAGTTCAAATTTTCGCAAAATTTGTTGGCGGAAAATAAAGCCAAATTTTTAAAAATTATTACCACTTAGTCGATGAAGTCAACAGTTTCGTCGTCTAAGTATATACTTACTCGACGACAATAATTTTATCGTCGCCTAAGTAAATACTTAGACGAGGAAAAAGTCTGTTTCGTCGACTAAGCTTAGTTAAAATTTTCCCAAAATATTTTAAATTCCAAAATTAAAAAGTCAATTTTATAAAAATAATTTCCACTTAGTCGACGAAATAATTAGTTACGGCGTCTAAGTATTTACTTAGTCGACAAAAGTGATTATTTCGTCGACTAAGTAAATACTTAGTCGACGAAACTGATTATTTCGTCGACTAAGTGAAAATTATTTTTATAAAATTGACTTTTTAATTTTGGAATTTTGGGCCATGTTCATATAGGTGCATTTGGTCGACGAAAGACCCCAAATATACATATTTTAATATATATATATATATATATATATTAATTAATTAATACAAAAACAAATTATTAATTAATCATGTTTTTCCCATTCGTACACACCATTCATGTATTTTTAATTATAAATCAAAAACAAATTTATTGAATTTAAAAAAATAATTTAAATCTGATCATGGTTCTCCATCATAATCGTCATCGTCTGTATCGTCTGCCTCTTCAATCGTATCAGTTAAGCCATCATTGGAATCGTCATCGTCGTATGTTTCCTCATCATCGTCTGATTCCTCATCATCCTCGTCATCAATGAAGTTGTGATTGGCTATGTTTTGAGATGTAGATGCATTTGGGACTGCAATGAATTCATCAGAAGTGACGAAAAGTAAGCGGTTGTCGTCGCGAATAGCCTCTGCATTAGGGATTTGAGGGGCCGAATGCTCTTGATATGGTTCATCAGTGTCGCCGTCATCTTCATCATCATGTTCTTCACCCCCTTCAATTGTAGACGCACTCCATATATTCCTATGTGATATCGGGTTAACCACTTTCCAAAATCCACCTGCCTTAGGATCATCGAGATAAAATACCTGTTTCGCCATGCTAGCAAGAATGAACGGCTCATTTTCATACCAACTTGTGTTTGTATTCACCGATAACATGCCGTAATCCATCTTTGTACTCCTAGGAACACTTTCATTAGTGTTAAACCATCTACACTTGAACAAGACAACGAGCATATTTCCATATACTAGTTCGACAACGGCGAGTAGCACTCCATAGTAGGTGAAGTCGTCACCATCTACCATGACCCCGCAATTTTGTGTTCTGCGGTTTACATCTCATTGAAGTGTCACAAACATGACGCCGTTGACAAAACACATCGCGCGCACCCTGTGGGAAATTGGCATTCTAGCCAAATGGTGCAATTCGGACGAGTACCAATCACTGTTCTGTATTTGGAGATTTTCCACCTGTCACATTGCGATAAGTTATTATTTAAATTGAACTGACTAGCTAGAATACTAATATTGAAATGGAGATATTGTAACATACAAAATATTGTGACGTACCCATTTGCGAAAGTAAACAGGAAATGTTCTTTTGTGCGTCTCTTTCGGCCTTCGGTCTCGACGATTTGCTTCAATCAGCTTCAAATGCTCACCCATGAAATATTGTGCTTCGTCACAATGTTGTAGTACACACCAATGAGCTTCAATTAGCTCAGCATATGTCAGTCTTTCTGAAGTTGGTAAATTACCAAGCGGACGTACAACACTTGAAAGGACTGAAAGTTTTAACTCTGGTACTGTAGAGGCTGCTGTAGAAGATTCTGCAATGTTTTCGTCACTGTTACGGAGATATAAGTTGCAGTATGTTACACATTCATGTGTAATATACGACTCCGCTATCGATCCTTCAGGGTGACTCTTGCTTTTACATAACTTTTTGTATTGAAACAGTTGTCTGAAATTACACGTACAGTTATTAGTGAAGTATATATACAAGAGAATATTATAATGAATGGGGAAATACGAATAATAAATAGTACCTTTCTTGCGGATACATCCAGGTGCAATGAACTGGACCAGTAAGCAGTGCTTGATCTGGAAGATGGATCATCAGATGAATCATACTGTCAAAGAAAGCAGGGGGGAAAATCCTTTCCAATTTGCACAAAATGTAGATGATGTCTTCTTTGAGAATGAGAACATCTGACTTCTTCAGCTCTTTAGCGCATAACTTC
This sequence comes from Potentilla sterilis, assembly GCA_963682095.1. Taxonomy (NCBI): domain Eukaryota; kingdom Viridiplantae; phylum Streptophyta; class Magnoliopsida; order Rosales; family Rosaceae; genus Potentilla; species Potentilla sterilis. The sequence continues at coordinate 36,663,975 of OY821756.1, forward strand.
TGAAAGAACCTACACAAGGCTATTATAGGTTCGACCACATCTGGATGCAAATAGGGTCGGATAACCACTGGAATAAGACGTTGTAGCAATACATGACAGTCGTGGCTCTTCAATCCGTTAAACGTATTAAGCCCCAAGTTAATACACCGAGATATATTTCCTGCATACCCATAAGGATACTATACTCCTTTAAACCATATGAAAATCTGCTTCTTGAAAGCCGGTTTAACTGTGTAAGGTGCAACAGGTATGAAAGTCCCTGACGCCGTCTTCACTGGCCACAAGTGTTTTCGTATTTTCTTTTCCTCCATATATTGACGTGCTTTCAGAGTGTCCTTACTCTTTCCCTTAATATCAAGAATTGTTCTCACAAGGCTGTCACTTACTCCCTTTTCTATGTGCATGACATCTAGGGTGTGCCTAAGAATGGATTTCGACCAGTAAGGCAAATCATAGAATCTACTCTTGTGTGTAAAACACTTGTACTCGTCAGGGCGTTCCGGAACTGGTATAGATAAATCACCGCTCAACACCCCGAAATCGAAAGAGTTCAGCTTCTCCAAAATTTCATCACCGCTCCAGGGACGGGGTTTAGGATGAAGCTCTACTGTTTATCAAATGCTTTAGGACGAAATCGCCACTGGTGGTCAGCTGGAAGCCATCTACGGTGACCCAAGTAACACACCTTCCCAGCGCACCAAACAGAATGGACTTCGTTCAAGCAAACAGGACAAGCTTTATAACCTTTAGTCGCCTGAGACGACAACATCCCATAACCAGGAAAATCACTTATGGTAAACAGCAGCATTGCTCTCATTATAAATGATCTTCCACTGTGCCTGTCAAAAGTAAGAACTCCATTTTCCCATAAGTCTAACAGCTCGTCGATCAAAGGTTGCAGATACACATCCAAACACTTTCCTGGAGACCTTGGGCCGGGAATTAACAGAGACATCATACTAAATTCCTTCTTCATACACATCCAAGGAGGCAGGTTGTACGGCACAAGAATAACAGGCCATGTACTATGACTCAAACTCATATTTCCATGGGGATTGAATCCATCTGAGGCAAGGCCGAGTCTGACATTTCTAACATCTCTTGCAAAATCAGGGAATAATCTGTCAAAGGACTTCCACGCCTCGCCATCTGCAGGGTGTCTGAGAGTATCATCATCTGTCCTTCTCTCTCCATGCCATCTCATTTCTTTTGCTGTGTGTAAAGACATGTAAAGACGCTTCAATCTAGGAATTAAAGGGAAATGACGAAGTACCTTCACAGGAACACTGTTTTCTTTAACTGTGTCTTGCTCCCACCTCCACGCGTGGCATATGGGACATTCATCAAGCTCGGCTTTCTCTTTGTAAAACAAAACACAGTTGTTCTTGCAGGCGTGGATTTTGTTATAACTGAGACCGAGATCGCACAATATCTTATGTAGGGTGTAATAACTATCAGGTAGATAGTTAGGTTGTGGAAGGTGTTCCTTAAACTGTTTTAGAAGACTATCAAAAGAGTCATTTGTCCACCTACTCTTGACTTTCAACTGCGTCTGTGAGATGATGGTCTCTAAACAGTGTGAGGACTACCCTCGAATAATGGGATCTGCACTTGAGCAAGTAGTCTGGTATACTTATCATAATCAGCACTTCAACAAGAGGAATTGTGTCATCCTCAAAAACTGCCTCTTGGAATTCCTCTTCCTCGCGTACTGGAGCAAAAGTAGGAAAAATGTCATGTAGAATGTTCATAGCCGGGTCCGTATAAGGCTCGAAACCACCAGCAGCTGTTCGGTCATGGTATCCAGCCTGGATTTCGGCAACCGTAGGTTCATAATCTACTGCTTCACTGTGTTTACTCCATGTTGTATAATTCTACATAATACCTCTGTTACACAGGTGATCGTAGATTCGGCCGATCGTCTTGCGCTTAGTATTCATACAACTTAAGCAGGGACACCTGTGTGTTTTCTTTCCTCCACCATGTTCACGTACAAAATTTATAAAAATTCCTACTCCTTCATGGTATTCTTCGCTCTGTCTTGGGTACTGCATCCAACTCCTATCTCTATCCATCGATCACCTGTTATATATATTAATTAATATAAGACAAAAAATAAATAATCACAAATTAACAAATAAACAATTTATATGCATGTTTTTTCTCGACCTTATGCCTCCGGTTAGGGTCCTAATAATCCCATTCAGGAGCACAAGACTTTGTTTCACAGTTTGTAGATCTTGTGTATTCGTTTTCAGTCATGGGAAAATTTCGGCAGCATCTCCCCACAGTTCCTCAAATGCACGAATATCTATACACCTAGTATGCACTCGAGGAACAGTGATGGGAGACCTCGTCGAAATATATACCCATGACCGCAAACGAATACACAAGACCTATACAAACTGTGAAACAATGTCCTCTGCCCCCAAACTTTCCAAAAATGGGACAATTCAAGAATCTCTCCATGATTCTCGAACGGGATTTCTAGTGATATATATAAATGCATGTATATCAGTGAATAAAAGAATGACATTCTTTTATTCACCGCTAATTATAAATCATATAACAATGATTTTCGTCAAATAATTATAATTATTAATTAAATTAATTAAAGCATTATTAAAATATATAATTAATATATATAATTCACTAATTTCACAAAAACCAACAATTTAATTGAGTATATATATGTATGGATCAACAAAAGCAACATATATACTAGCTATCACCTCACAATATACACACACAACAATATATATTTCTATAATTCTCTACCTCAAAAATGAAATATTTCAATGGAAAAAATTGAAATTATAGTTGAAAAAGATGAATAAAGAGATCATACCAAGTTAAAAATCAATGGGTAGTAGTGGAGAAGGCTTAGGAAGACCCGATTTGAAGCTTTTCACATCCAAGAATGAAAATCGGTGGAAAAATTTGAGGGGAGGAAAAATTTTCAGTTTTTTGCCTCTGTTCCCGATCTGGAAAACGAGTGCAGGTTTTATAGTATGGATTTACTTAGGGGACGAAACTTAATTTTTCGTCGCCTAAGAGCCAAACTTAGGAGACGAAACTAATATTTTCGTCGCCTAACTTTTACACTTAGGCGATGAAAATTAAGTTTCGTCGCCTAAGTTTCACACTTAGGCGACGAAAAATATGTTTCGTCGTCTAAGAATAAAACCTGCCGACGAAAAAAATAATCGTCGTGCTCGTCATTTCTTAGACCACAAAAAAAAAAGTTCGTCGTCTAAGATTTTTGTTAGGCGACGAATTTTGATATTTCGTCTCCTAAGTAAAAAATCTTAGGCGACGAGTTTATTTTTTCGTGGTCTAAGATAATGCACGGACGACGAATATGTTTTTCGTCGGTAGGCTTTTGTCTTAGACCACGAAAAGATGAGTTCGTCGCCTAAGACTGTTCTTAGACGACGAAAATGTTTTCTTAGGTGAGGAAAGTTTTTAAGTTTCGTCGCCTAAGGTTTTTTTCCTTGTAGTGACTCCATGTGACAGATTACCGCCTAAGTGTGGTATTTGGGATCACTTTCAATTTCACTTTACAAAACTACTTTCTCAAACCCCAGGAGGTCGGTTTACCGCCCAAGAGAGGTGTTTGAGATTGATCTATTATTCTATTTATATTGGGAAATGATTGTGTTCTTGACCCTTTGTTAAGTTTGCCAGTTTTTCTATCTTTTTTGTTTTGCCTTTAGCCTTTATTTTCTCCAACCAAACAATAAGTCCAGGTCAAAACACTAAGTCCCGAGTGAGGCATGAACGGATGCGGCATGAGCGGAACAGAGAAAACAAGAACTGATTTTATAGTTGAATTCTTCAAATTTTAATATTGTAACATTACAGCCCATACACTTGAGATCTTGTCCTCTTTGGGCATTCTCCTCTCTGGCCTTCAGAGTTTTGTCTCTGGGAGCTCACGAGCAACTTTCCAGTAGGTTACCCATCCTGGGATTGCTCTGGACTCAACAAGCTTAACTTCGGAGTTCCCATCCCCTCCGAAGCCATTGAGCCCCCAAAACGCGTCTCTATGTATTGAGTTAACTCTGCACATATAAACACAACATCCACTCTTTCCCGGGCGATGTGGGATGCGTGACCTGCCTGCCTGCTAGCTTCCCTAACCAGGTCAGATTAGAGTCATCACAATCCACCCCCTTTAGGGTCCGACGTCCACATATGGCACATTTCCGGCGGGGGACAGGCTCTGATACCATTTGTAAATGTTTAGGGTTTCCACTTTTAACCCTTCTATTTATACCCCTTTTTAAAAATTAGAAATAAATTTAACAGGTCGTAACTTTCTCATACAAATTTTGTTTCACGCGTGCCGCGTGTCCGCAAACTCATATCGCCGAGTCCTACAACTTTCGTGAATGAAACTTTTCGAAAATCACGACGGATCAAAAGTCAACTTTTAACCCATTGAAACTTAAATGTTTTTTCGAATTTAACCCTCGGAAACACTAACTTCTAATCTAATAATTTCCAAATAACATTATAAATTATTAAGAAATTTTCGGGGTATTACATTTTACCCTCCTGATAGGAGCACAATGTGCGACGATATTATATGCTTATGCCCTCATATATGCTTTGTTTAACCCTTATTTGTCTAAGATAGAGTCATAATTTAGTTTAGTGTCAATTTGGTAGAGTTTTTATTAAATGTGCTTTAGAATCCGAAAAATTACTAAGTTTGAGAAATCTGGAAAATAATGCAAAATATGTCTTTTTCGTGATTTTGAGATGAGTAAAAATGCAATCTATCCTTGTCCGAATTTAATGAAATTTGGCGTGCTTATTATTCATATACTGAGGAATGTTGTGTTAAAATTTCAGATCAATCGGAGTTCGGGAAGTCGCCCAAAAGATGGCTGCAAAAAAGCAGTTCGAGCAAACCAATCCAGGGACTTCCAGGATTTTCCTGGGACTGTGTCCCAACTTCGAAAAATCATTCCCGATGACTCACAAGGAATTTGATCAAACTGTTTTATATGGAGGTTTCTTTGTGTGTCTAGTTTATCTGAGACTTGGAATCGCATCAATTGGAGCTCCGAGGAGGGAGATATGCCGGAGTTACTACAACAAGGTCGTTTCTGCCGATTCCAAGAAGCTACTGCCTCCTTTTCACAATTACTGTTTTCAATGGACCATATGGTGTACAAATGCATATGTGAAGATGGTCCAAGCTTAAGGAAGGAAGGAGGATGACACCAAGCCAAGGCATTGAAGAAAAATACGAAGAAGAAGTTTTCCTCGTCAAGCTAGGAGAAGCTGCCGGAAAAGGGCAGATTTGTGCCAATTCTGTGAATGGCCGGCTGGGGCATTTTTCCATGGATCAAGCTCACCAAATGAAGATGTCAAGACCACATTTGAAGTTCATAAAGATGTGAAACCCAAGCCTTGAAGAAAAATCAGAAAAAGAAAACCTAATTAGACTTTGAAAAGGAAGGTTTCAAATCCTTAACCAACTTGGTTTTCTGAATTCCTCTTGCACTAGGGTTGCCGGCAGCCTCTCATCTATATAAAGCCTCACTTCTTCATTCTGAAAATCATCTCATCTCAAGCTTTAACACAAGGCCTAAACTCTACCAAAATTCCCCAAAGATCCTAGACAAAAACCTAAACCGAAAACCACCTTCACCTCACCTCAACCAAGTTTCTGCCTTGCCGAAACCTTGGATTTTCTGCCTCCATAACTTACTGCCGACGTGACTCACTGCCATGCAGCCTCACCCCAGCCTCCATACTTCGCCGGATCCACACGACGTGAAGCTCTCAAGGTGTCTCAAAGTGTGATCCACTCCCTTCTTCGGTTTTGTAATTTTTGTTTAGTTATGTTTAGTTTTGTCTATGAAACACTCATGTATGTTTGGTGTTGGTTTATATGTCTATGTATGAATCGATTTTGGTTTTATGAATTGTATGTTAAAGATTTGTTTGAATTGATGCTTAGATTTAAGTTTAGGTTTCGACAAGAACAATGATTTTTGCATGCTAATTTGTAATATGTAACTTGTAAATTCATGTGTTAGATAATTAGGGCAGTGGTATTAGAAGCATGTTTAGGATTTAAATTGGTTAGTAATCTAAGGGTGTGACTTAAAAACTGAAGCATTAATATTGGCTGGAAGCATGTAAATCTAGATGTTAGGTTTCATCTAACCCGAGTTATAATGAATAAAACTATAGGTCTGACGGTTGTTTTGATTTGTTGAGCTCACCTAGGGTAATACCTTAGCTAAAACTTGCATGTTAAATAAGATGATTGACAACCTTGCTTGTTTGCATGTTTTCGATTTAAGACTCTTGTGCGATATATGTTAATTCTTAATCGGATTAGCATAAAAATCTTTAAGGCTAGAACGGAAGTTTGTTCTAAAGAACTTGAGGAGTCTAGTAACTAGGTACAGAGCGGAAGCTCTAGTTATGGTCGAAACTAATTTGAGTCTTGAACATGCTGAATACTTGTCTCTTACCTTCTTGCATGCGAATCTACTTGTTAAAAAGTCTTTGGTGCTAAATGTTTTGTGAGAGATGATGATCACTTGTATATAGTAAATTAGGACTTTAATTTCATGTCTAGGAATTTAAAGGCAGCTTTGCTGCCGAGCCTTTTATCCCCCATAATTTCGTGTGAATATGTATATATGTATATAAGTGTGACAATTGTGTGCATATGTATTTGTGAATATTTGTATTAACATTCTCATATTTTAGGTATATCCTTAATCCCCGGCTTAGAACGATCCCTACTTGCTCATACTACTAACGATATTTTGTAGGGTTATTATTGTGTGTGAGCTTAGGCTCCCACCAATTTTTGGCGCCGTTGCCGGAGATTATAAAATCTTGATTTGTTTGAATGTTAGCTTTGTAAATTTCTGAAAATCGTTTTGAGTCTTTAAAGTTTTGAGGTATATCGGATAAAGCATGACCTTACCGTGGGCTGCACAAGTCCATTGCACAGTTGGCTCCTCTGCTCCACATACCTTGAATCTTTGATGTTGTGTATAGCTTGAAAAATTCTTGTAGTACCTTGAAAAATTTGTTTAAGTAATAGATTTGTGTATTCTTGCATTATAGTTTTTGTTTTTGTTCGTTTTTATGTGTTTTGTGTGTGTGCAGGACGGACATGAAAGAAAAAGTGCAGAAAAGAGGAAAGGTCTGCCCAAACAGAAATCGGGCAGTGCAGTCAGTCGACTTTGAAAGGCTTCCGTTTGCTGCTCACAAAACCTGGGAAAGTGAGCCATATGCCGTTGGAAAGATCTATGAGTCTAGTTTCCGTAGGATTTTACAGAAGTGGATTTGGAGTCTCAGCTGCTCCCAGTTGCAATTTGAGTGCACGAAGGTCAATCTGGCGAAGCAGAAAACTGGGCAGATCAATAGGTCCGATTAAAGGCCAAACAAAGAGTACTTCTGCTGGTCCAATTGAGGCAAACTTTATATCGTTGGAAAGCTCAGTGTGTCCAGTACAACATTACTTCAGAACAATTTTGTATTAGGATAATAGAGCATACCCAAATTCGGGCCTTAAAAGATACAGACACATCTGCCGATGCTGCCCAGAAGCTGCCTGCAGCCTGCTGCCTGCCAAGAGCCATCCTGCTGAAGAAACCCACAGCCTGCCGAGCTCCTGGATATCAAAGGTGCCACTGACGAGTGCCCACCTGCTGACGTATCCACGTGTCTTGCCAAGCCGTATCCTGCCGTATCCAAGAACAAATCTGACACGTATCTGACCAAGTAGCCGTATTCGATACGCATGTCGATACGCCTGTGCTACTGATAACCGTATCTGATACGGACACAGATACGCCATCCGATACGCTGCCCAGAATCTTGACCACTGCCGTGCAGCCTTGCCGTTGCCCTTGCGCTGATGCTGCCCCTTCGCACATGCCATGCTGCAGCCCAGTGTTCCTGCCGATATGCCAATAATGCTGCTGCCCTGCCGAGAGGACTGCATGCTGCCTATGCCACTGCCATTGTTGCTGCCCTTGCTTATGCTGCTGCCCCTGCTCCTACTGTTGCCGAGTTGCTGCAGCATGTTCCTGCTGCTGCCCCTGCACGCTGCACCTGCACATTACACACTGCCGGGCAGCCCTGCTAAGACCCTGTGCACCCTACTGCACGTTGCCGATGCTGCAGCCTGCTCCTGCGATGCTACTGCCCTGCTGCTGCCCCTGCACCATGCCATGCTGCCGAGTAGCTATGCTACTGCCCTCTGGAGACCACTGCCGAGAGCCTCCCTGTCGATACCTTGCCACTGCAAGAGAGCAAGGTACTGCATGCCAAACACTCCAAATGAAAGGGCTGCTGCCCCAACTGCCGAGCAATGCACACGATGAACACATACAATACACGGTGAAAAGTCTAAGCAATGGACTATAAATACAAAGCGCTACTTGGGAGGCAACCCAATTCGATCAAAGAAAAGTGAAGGAGCCATCACCGGGAGTTTGCAATTTCTTAACCCTTCTCTTTTTCTTTGGTTTGTGATGATATGTTGGAATGTGTTAGACTATTGTATGCTTAGGAAATTCGTTGATATAAATTTGTGCTTACATTGAGGACAATGTAATTTTCTAAGTGTGGGGTGGGATAAAGTATTCCGTTTATGTTTTCGTGTGCTTAGTTTAGAAAAGATAATTCAGAAAAATGTTCCACAAAAATAGAGTGTTTAAATTTGTTTGTTTCGAGTCTTAGGATGCCTCTAATATGTCAATGATGTTTTTCTCCTCTTTGCATACATAGATGATGGTTGTGCATACAATTAAAATTGTGAGTTTCATGGATTATGTGCATTGGTAGGAGCATGTAGGACTTGTTGATTAATAAGCATGCATGTTTTAGCTAGTTTGTTTCCATAATAACCTATGTGAGCTTTAGAGCCAAATTGCTTTCTTCTTGAGTGTTTAAAAAGATAAAATTCGATAGACATATAGGAAGCATGAACCTCATTATTCTTTGCATATTCAATAATTATGTGCCATACCTTCTTAATGAACTCTAGAATGCTAGAACTTACTCTTGTTGATTTTCGAAACGTTTATATCATAAAATACCTTGATTTTGAATATGATTGAATAAAGATCTTTTAGGTTTACCACTATTGCCAAATAAAGCATGAGCCCTATTGGAGCCCGTCGTGGGACACCTTAGTAAACCCCTTTGAGCCTACAATTAGCCTTTTCTTTTATCACCCTTAAACACTTTCCATGAGCTTAGTATAGTGATGTCTTGACCATTGTGTGTCGGCAAAGCTTGATTTTTGAAAGCGTTTTTGCGTGAAGTGATGAAGAAGAACAAGTGTGGGGTACACTTAGCTAAAAATTGTGAAAAATTGTATGTGAGCCGTGCCTATGAGAAAACAAAAGAAGAAAAATTGAAATCGGACAGAAAAGAAGAAAAAGAAAACTCAAGTCCGAAATAAAAGAAAAAGTGTAGGCACTGTTTCAAAAGAAAATTGCTAAGTCTAGTATTGAAAAAGGGTTGTGAATCTGGAGTTTTGTATTTATTTGAAGGTCTAACATTGTTATATTTTGACATTTGTTCTTATTTACTATATTTTGGGGAAGAAAAGAATGAAGTATGGGTCCAACAAGAAGAAATCCGACCCTTGGTGAGAAGACATAAGGAGATTCGAGCTTTGCTAAAGCGCACGGCGACGTTTTGAGCCTCCTTATCCAAATATCGAATACCTCTTAGCCTAGCCCCATTACATCCCTTTTATTAATCTTTTCATGATTCTTAAGATGGTTAAATTTGATTTGTGGAGATTATCTCAAGAGTAAGCATATGGTTTTGGTTCATTGGTGCACATAGTTGTTAAATGAGGTTCTTCTTGAAATTCACAAAGTGCTTTCGATTTTCACGACATATGCAAGTTACTCTTCGTAATTCATTATCTTTCGCTTGCATATACTTATGAGTGAATGCCATGTTTCGAGTGAAAAGAAGAGAGTATGTCTAGTGAGGAGGATTGAATTAGCTTAACATGTCTGCATGCTTACTTTTGTTCTTATATGTTCTTATTGATGTTACATGTTCATGAAGCTTGGAATTTTCGTGCTTAGCATTCTCATACATTAACTTGAAAGCTATGTGTACATACGAGCCTGAGACAAATTGTTAGGGGCAATAGTGTGTTTAGAGTCTAGTTTAATTTAGTTTGCTAAGGGACTAGCAAAGGATAAGTGTGATATAGTTGATAGGAGCACAATGTGTGACGATATTATATGCTTATGCCCTCATTTATGCTTTGTTTAACCCTTATTTGTCTAAAATAGATTCATAATTTAGTTTAGTGTCAATTTTCGTGAATGAAACTTTTCGAAAATCACGACGGATCCAAAGTCAACTTTTAACCCATTGAAACTTAAATGTTTTTTCGAATTTAACCCTCGGAAACACTAACTTCTAATCTAATAATTTCCAAATAACATTATAAATTATTAAGAAATTTTCGGGGTATTACATTCTACCCTCCTTAAAGGAATTTCGCCCCGAAATTGAATCACACTACTCCACAAACAATTGAGGGTACTCGGCCCGCATATCCGACTATAATTCCCAAGATGCATCACCCTCAACTTGGTGACCCCACAATACCTTGAACGAAACTACCTTATTCCCTGGACACCTCTCGTCGACCTATTTAAAATATAAACAGGTTCAACCACAAGGTGACAATAGCCCCACAATCGATTCCATGATTCCATGACTCATACTTCATATACCTTCACTTCATAGACGAAATGACGACATTAAGGCGCTAACAAACAATCAAGTTAGACGAAATAACATCCAACTCTGCTATCTTTTCTAAGATAAGGTCAAACACAAAGCAATGCTGACCTTCCCTTTCCTTGAAACTAAGCACACCAAATATGGGTGGGACCATTAACAAAATAGGGTCGCCAACCACAAACTCATTTGCTCTCACATCAAATCAGCAAGGATTTCAGTGAGAATACCACATGACTGGACCTTTAAAAGATAAGGTAGACGTAAACGTCAACTACTCAAGCTTCCACAAATCATCCCAAGTTCAAGTGAAACACCAAAAGGAGATATGACACACAAGGACCCAACAAGAGGCATAAGAGTCAATCCCAATACTTCTACCACAGAACTAAATATGAATGAATGATCGAGGTATTACTTCTACCACTTCTAAAATATAACCACCCTGACTCCAGGAGCCACCTGCTCCCCCAAAAAACAAACATCTTCCACAAGAAAAATAAGAAACTCAAATTCAGGAAGATAAAATAGAAATAAAAACAACATAACAACTAGTGTAGTCGGGTCTTAACTCGTAAGTAAACAATAAGAGCTTACAACAACACTTTATGGACATCAGAGCAACTATAAAAAGAAAATATGATACAAGTAGGTTAAACAGGTAACCTACGATATCTGATAGCGGAAGATGATCTCTATGTCTTGCCTCCTACTAGTACCGAATAACTCTGCAAGCTGGGCAGTTTAAAACGAAGAGCCCAGAGAAAGTAATTTAAAGTGCTAGCATGAGTAGACAAAAATAAATATTTAAATATCATTTTAATGAAAAGTAATTTATATTACTTTCCTCATATATCATGAATAAAACGATGAAGCATGCATTAATGAAACATTTATTTCCATATACTCTTAATATAAAAACCCCAGCTCCGCTGGTTCGGGAATTTATTAAATAAAAGAAAATCTCATAGGAGAAAATATTCCCGAGTGGTAAGTATATATAATTCGGCCAATCTCATTGGCTGTTTAGTGAAATTGAATAAAAATAGGAGAATGTCGATCACCATATAATAATGAGCCTTTCAGGCTAAGGGTTAGAGCCTCCAAGACTCTACAGTGTCCCACGCTAAACCTCTACACATCTACGTGGACCATTGAGGTGAATCTGACCTATATGGATTCACCTCGCATGGTATGAGGTTGATAAGCTAGCTAGGAATAAACATATATGGACCTTGGTATGGTGAAAAATCCTAAAACGAAATCAAAATACACTTCCCCTAATAAATCGTAAATTAGTTTTATAAATATAAATAAACACAATAAAAGCTTCGTAGAAAAATAAATGAAATTGACATGTTCCACATGTCGTAATATTCGTAAAAAAAAAATCGTACAATTCTCGAAAATCTCATTTCTAGTCTAATATCAATATATATATATATATATATATATATATATATATATAAATCAGTCAAATTAATTGACTGAATTTGTAAACCCTTAAAAATCAATCAGAAAAGAAATCATCAAATAAAATAGATTATTGACCCTCGATAATCCATATCATTCTCGAAATAAAAATACTAAATATAAACTCCATAATATTTAAATATTGATGCATGCATCAATTTAAAATAAAAGTCCACTCACTATATAGCTAAGCCTGTCATTGATCCGAGTCCTCCTCAAATCGAGTCTCCCATCAGCCTGTAAAGAGATATATTTAGAAAACCCCGAACTCGAAAATTAAATTATAAAACTTAATTTACAGGCGTCCTCACTCGTACAAATCTCTCAAATAAAAATTACGCGTCAACTCCAACTTGTTTATGACTGAAATTACTCAGTACACCCAGTTCAAAACTATTTAATCTTTTACTGGTCTTTTCATCGTAAATTCTATTTACTCGCATTTAATCTTCTTTTACCGCAAGTTTAATAGTAAATAAATTAGTTAAACAGTAACTTTATAAGTCTGATAGTAACTTTCAACCTGACAATAACTTTCGAATTTACAGTTTACCTTTTCACATTTACTTTCTTACTTTTACCATTTACCATTTAGTAATTACTAAGTTACTGTTTACCATTTACCGTTCACTATTTAATCTTTTAACCTTCACTTCTACCCCTCCGCCACCGCTGCTGCAGCTCTGCCATAGAGCCAAAACCACTTTTAATTCGCCTAACACAAACGCCACCACCACATGGAGTCATTCCCACTACCTCAACCGCAGAAAACCGTTGCAGCCACCTCGAATGGCGGCCGACACGGCGGCCAAAAACCCCCAAAACATGCAATTCACTAAATTCCAACAATCCAGACTTCAAATTATACTAATTCGACTTTAAACAACGTCCTGAATCCAATTCCAACCTCCAATTACACCAATTTTCCCATTTCAATCACCCTTTTGGCCTTTACCGAAATTCCCAAAACCCTAGTAATTCCAATTTGAATTTCTTCTTACTTGGGTGGAATTGATTAAATTCCTTTAGTGGAGTGGTTGTGTGAATCAAGGCCTTCCTTTCCCCTTTAGAATTGGGCCAAGAGGTGGCCGGATGAAGGAGTTCCAGTTCAAATGGGTTTGGGCTTCTCAAGCAAAAATTAGCCAAACGACTTGTAATAACCTAATTTTTTAAAGTTGGTAAAATTCTATTTTTCTTATCATAAATAGAAAGTAGAGGTCACCACGAGTTCGTCGTATTTTTCAGTTAATTTTTCAAAGTCCCGAGCTATTTTTAACGATTTTTAGAAGTTTCATCGAAATTATATCAAGTGGTGACGTGACAGCTCATGATTGGTTCTTAAATTAACTTGGTCCTCACGTTGTAGCAGCCCATGTGCTGATCCACTTGAGTTTATCAAGTGACACTTATCAGAATGATGAAAGTCATCAGCTAGGTGAGCGACACGTAGCTAGTGGAGAGGAAAAAACTTATCACGTTTTGACAAGTGGAATCCTTCTATTGGTTCAATTCTTTGACCGACTCTTTTGATTGGCCATATTTCCCTATAAATAGGGATCAGCCCCATTCAGTCCGTATCAATTTTCAGAGAGAATTTTTTCTCTCTCTAGATGTTCTTAGTTAAAATTTTCGGTGGGTCATAACTTTTGATCCGTAGTTACGATTCTAAATCCGCGAGCGGCTACAGGTTCGTATCGATGTGATCTTTCTATTCATGGTGGTTGGAGTTAGATCCAACGGTGATTTCTAGATTGCTCGTTTTAGAGTCTCGATTTACTTTTGGTAATACGGGGGTGGCGTGTTGAGGTAAGTGGTTTATGTAATGTGTTTCAAATATTCTTATATGTTTTTAAAATAGTCGAAAAATATGATTTTGATATATTTATGAAATATCTCTCTATTTTCAAGTGAAGCATGTTGAGATATTTCGTCTTTATATATATTATGAGCTGGACATTGTTTGGTAAATCATGGAACATTTGAACTTCTTGATTGGTTATGCCGAAGTAAGGATGTGTCACACGGATGTATAGAGCTGTATGCATTAAGTGCCCGTGGTGATCACTAAATTGAAAGATATCCAATAAGAAGGGATTGTGTGATGTGATGAATTGTTTGTAGTTGACGTGAATATGATATACGATGTACGTATTTTATAGCGTGTGTAAAATTGATATGGCTTCACTGACATATTACATGATCTACTCACTGAGCGCGTGATTTTGCTCACCCACCCATTTACTTGTTGTTTTGCAGAGAAGTGTTTAGTATTTGTCGAGTCGAGGTGTTGGACGAGCCTATAATAAAGAGCGTAGAAAGAAGTTGTTTTATTTTTTTTTATTTACATTCCGCTTTGTAACACTTGATCACACCTCGAGATTTGCGCTGGGTGCCTAAACCCTACCGACGCCAGGACCGGGGCGTGACACAGCAGCAATTCGTGCCACACCACTGCCACAAACAAGAAGAGGGAGGAGAGGCGAGTCAAATGGAACCAATAACGCTTTGATTGGTGGCCTGATAGGAGCACAAAGTACTATGATATTAATATGTTTATGCCCTCTTTTATGTTTTGTTTAGTCCTTATTTATCCAAGATTGAGTCATAATATAAATTAGTGAAATATTTGGTAGAGTTTTGCAAAAATGTGCTTAAAAGCTGGAAATTTACAGAAAATTAACAAAGTGCTGAAAATCGAAGTCATTATATGATTCGTTGATTCTGTAAAGCTTCCATGTTGCTTTTGATGAGTGTTTCTTCTCTTATGAGCAGTACATACATATATGCTTGAGCAATGGAAAGAGTAAGAGTAATTGGAGCTAAAGAAGCTGCCGGAAATTGCTATGCAAATTCGGATACAGTAAGTTCCAGAAATTTTCTGGGCACATCACTCAATTTCCAGAATTTCTCCAGAACAGCTCATTTGGATGACGTGCTATATATGCATGGAAATATCTCTGAGTCTAGTTTCCACAGAATTTAGAATCGCATCAATAGCTAATATCTGGAGGGAGTTATGTTCAATTGAAGACGCAAATGTCAAATCTGCCGAGAAGAAAACCAAGTATGGGACACTCAGCAAGCCAGCGTGCACACTCGCGAACAGCAGTGGAGCATGGACACCAAGCCGCCGAGACGTATCAGACACGGACATCTCGTCTCCGACTCGTATCCAAGAAGGGCCCAGACGTATCTGAAGGCGTATCTCAGGCGTATCTCAGGCGTATATGCCGAGTCTTTGGCCTATGTCACCACGTATCGGATATCGGCACCTCGTATCCGATACGGGCAGACAATGCGCAAGTGTTCCAGGCACGCACGCACGCACGCCTTGCTGTCTACCGTTACTGCCGAGGTCCCTCCTGCATGCCAGCCTCGCACGTATCTAGAAGTTGCCGAGGAATCATGCAACATGTGCATGCCAGCTTGCGCAACCTTGCCGAGAATCTTCCCAGTCCGCACGCTCGCGCGCCAAGCAAGCGTGCAAGCACCCTGTTGCCGAGAAGGTGCAGTTCCTACCGAGAGAGCTTCCGATGAGTTTTCAATGCCTTTTTCTGCCTTTGCTTGCGGCTGCAACTGGCTGCAACTCTTCGCAGAGTTGCTAGGAAGCTTTAAAGACATGAGAAGACCAGGAAAATCCACGCACGCACAAGCAAGTCATGAAGAACAAGGAATCCAGTCGGAATAGGGAAAGGTTTTTTCGGGTGAGCTAGGGAAGGCTGCAGTCGAACTTTAGACTTTAAATTCATCAAAGTTTGGGCTGCAATCCATAAGAGAAGTCCAAGAAGAGCAGCCGGTCAACAAAGGAAACGCACGGAAGATTCTTGAAGAAAACAGGAGTGGCCAGCAAGTATCCTAAACCAACTCGGTTTAGGTTTTGCATTCCTTATTGAGGCCGGTTTTGCCCTAGTTTTCCCTTATATATAGAGGCTAATTTTCCCACAGAAAACTTCTCACATTCTAAAGCAAAAACTCTAGCAAAAAGCTCTTCCAAAATTCCCAAGAATCCTACAAAGAAACCCTAGCCGAACCTCCATCATCATCATCGGATCAACACGACTTGAAGCTCCAAAGGTGTTCGAAAAGTGTGATCTACTCTCTACTTTCAGTTTTGTAATTCTTTCTTTGTAACTATGTTAAACTTTGTCTATGAAGTTAGCATGTATTCTTGGTTTCAAACTTTATGTCTATATTTTGTTTGGATTGAAGTTTGGTTTTATAAATTGAATGTTCAACTAGTTTTCTATATTTTTAATTGATTTTGGAAGTAAAGAAATCGGACTGCATGTTAATGAGTAAAGGAAAGATGTAACAAAATAGTAAATAGGATAACCGGCAAGCATGTTAACTTAGTTGTAGTTTCGGTCTTGGTTTATTCATTAAATTCGTGTGCAATAAAGATTACTGCCTTATACAAACGCGATGTACTCGGGGTATCGATCTCATTAGCCAAAATAATCATAGGTTAAATCGAACGTTTAGTTGCTTAACTTGTGGTATTTTTTTAGAGATAGAGTGATTTAAAGAATTTACATGTCGATGTGAGAAGAGTGACGCCTTACTTGCTAGCATGTTTCTGACTAAAAAGATTTTGTGCTTAATACTTGTTATGTTTGTTTTCTTCGTTTAGAGTTCTCAAATATGACTAGTACAATTTGAAAGTTAGGCGTTTAGTCACTTAAAATACATAAGGAGTCTTAATCGATTAATCACTTAAAATACCTAAGAGCTAATTAGGTTGGAACTAAGTCGAGTCTAGAACACTTTAATATGTTGCCGTGAGTCTTGTTTGCTAAATTGTTGTGTGTTTTGATTGCTTTTGTGCTATTGCTTTGTTAAAGAATGTCGACCAACTTGTAAATAAGTAACTTAGGATTTAATTTTGTGCCTTTATTTCATGCCTAGTTTAGGGGCAGCCCTATGGCTGCCGAACCTCCCTCTTCATTCCCCCATATTTTCGTGTGATGATATGTATATAAGTGTGACGTTATGTGCATATGTGTTCGTGTTTTATTTAACATTCTCATGTTTCAGGTACCCTTAATCCCCGGCTAGAGCGATCCCTACTTGCTTATACTACTAACGATTTTTTGTAGGGTTATTATTTGTGAAGTGCTTAGGCAACTCGTCATTGCCGGACGGCGGAGTTGGCTGGAGACTGTGGCAGTGTCGGTGGGGGGGGGGGGGGGGGGGGTGTGGTGGGGGTGTGGTATATCGTCGGAGAAGAAAAGAGAGAAAGGAGAAGGGAAGAGAAAAAGGAAAGAAAAGAAAAAGAAGAAAAAGATTACCATTTCAGAAAGTTTCATTCCCGACTATTTGTACTCGACCAAAATCGGAAAGTTACGTGTTTTACATCGTAACTTTTTAATTTGAACTCTGAATTAAACGTGTCACATGTCCTTAATGCATGTGGGGTAATTTTATAGGAGCATAAAGTGATATGGTCTTAATGCATTGTCTTACCCTATTTAGCTATGTAATTCTTTTAACATTATTCTTTTTAGCTTAGTTTTTATTTTTAGGTATTTTAGAGGTGCTTAGAGGTAAAATGGTGCACAAATGGCTTTCCCGGTTGAATTAGGAGAAACTTGGAAAATGATATTCATTTGAGGAAACTTTCCTGATTTGTTTTGGGAAACTTTCTTGATTTATTTTGGGAAACAGTCTTGATTTGTTTCGGAAAACTTTCTTATTTTGATTATGGAAACTTCTCTAGTTCATTATTTCTTGATTTCATTTGTAGGGATTTCCACTTTAGAACTATCTTGATGATGTGTCGATATGTGGGGTTCAGTTGGGATCTTAGGTGGCAACATACAATGAACCTAGACATGATTTATTACTTTGAACACCCTTGGGATGTTATGCTTTATGCTTTGAAAAATATTAAGAGGGGGAATGCAGGTTATATGTGAATTCAAGGAAACTAAAGTGCATTTATTTATAATAAAATCAGAATTATGAGTTACTTAGTGGAGGATTTCAAAGAGAGTTGGAGAGACTTTCACTATAAATAGGAAACATCCACAACAAAATTAGACATCACTTTCTTACCAAAAACCATATCAAGATTCTGTCAAAATTCCTCCAAGTTCATACAGAAAAATACAATCCAAAAATGCCATCACCACCTCCAAAATATCGCACCATACGTAAGCCTCCACCCGATTTCACCACCCTTTGCCGAAAGTTTGCAAAGGTTTTCTTCAAACTATGATTCATCCTCTCATGGCTTTGTATTTTTTCTATAAATTTACAATTTTTGTAATGAATATTGTTTCGATTTTGATTTTGTTTATCAAGCATGGATTTCGGTTTCATTGGATTTCTATGTAATGGTTGTACAAACTTGAACATGTAGTCATGATTCGTGTACTTTGAATAGGGCAGAATATGTTTGTATGAAACTTTGATTTATTTAAGTAATTTTCATGAGTTCGAGCATCACAAATCGTGTGCTTGAGGGTTGTCTTGGCCATGACAGTACCTTAGGTGCCAATTTCATACACCAAAATAATCTAAATTATATCATATGCAAAGTTGTTGTGGTCTAAGTTATTTAATTAGAGCTGTAATAATTCTGAAAATTTACATGTTAATAAGGTGAGGTGACGCCATACTTGTTACATGTCTTCAATTAGGCTTATTGTGCTTATGTGCTCTTTGTGTTTAATTTCTACGCAAAGTGTTTTTAAACCGATTAGCACCATGTTTAGGATTATACGCGAAGTTAATTCTAAATACTTTTAAAGTTTTAATGATTTGATAAACCGCGAAGGACTCTAATTAAAATTAGAATCGAATAAACCTAGGATGAATCAGATTTGCTGCCTTGTTATTGTATATGCATTTGTATGTGTTCTTGAGCGAATTTGTGTTTTGTTTTGTGTTGTGAAGTTGATCATTTGTATTTATATAATTTAGATTTAAATTAAGGCAGTACGAATATTATGTGAAAACTTTAAAAACCCCTCATTTTATTACCTTAATAGCTTAGGGTACTCTACAATCCTCAGACTGAACGATCCTTACTTACCTAAACTAACGATAACATTTTTTTAGAGTTAATTGTGTGGCTAATTTTAGCCGTATCACACCTCAGTAAGTTCACATAATTTTTAACAGTAGACTGACAGAATGGACTAAAATGTTGAAGAACAAAAAATTGAGGATATACCAATTTAATTTGAAAGGTCAGAATAAAACTGTTTTTAAGTAAAGAATTTAGTTTGGAAAGATTCCGAATAATTAAGGCTGGAAAATGAAATTATATTTAAGTTATATTTTATATATCTATATCTTAATTTTTTTATTAATCGACCGCTTTTAAAAGAAAAGAAATAAGAACTGGTGAATCAGAAACAATTAATTAAGATAATTTTTTTATTTATTTTTATATGGAATATACATATCAATATTCATGGATCATACCGTTCATTCCACTTCCAGTTCCTATTGCAGGACTTCTACTTTTTCCAACAGAAACTAAAAATCTTCGCCGTATGTGGGCTTTTCCGAGTGTTTTATTATTAAGTATAGTTATGATTTTTTCAGCCCATTTCTTTATTCAGCAACTAAATAACAATTCTGTCTGTCAATATGTATGGTCTTGGACCATTAATAATGATTTTTCTTTAGAGTTCGGCTCCTTAATCGACCCACTTACTTCTATTATGTCAATATTAATCACTATATATAATAAACAACACTGATACAAGTACATGATATCAAAATAGTTGATATGACAAGCAAACTAACGGAAAGGATGCAAGTGCATGATAAGGACCAAGTGGTTCTGATCAAATAATTGGTTGATAAAAAAAAAACTTATTGATGTTTAATTTTCTTAAATCCTAACTAATGCAAAACAAAGGATAACAAGATGCTTACATGCATGAATTCTTTATGAAACATGCATTGCACGACGGCAAAGAGTACATAAGTGATGTCTTATCAAATCATTTAAGGAGAAGAATTGGGTATAGATCTTCAAATCTTACAAAGACATGGGACCAATTTTTCACAAGGAACACGAGAACCATAATTTATATCAATATTAAACATGTGATCCCGACAAAATAATTGTTCAGATAGCATAATATCTTGAAAATATTTATTCGGTTTATATAAACTGATTCACTCAAAAATTACTTTTATTTTTGTTGTTGGATGCTTACCTTTCGATCTAATGTTCTACAATTATGTGAGATCATACCCAGCTCAGTCGATTCTTTAATTCCTACTTGATACGATTCTGCCTTCACTTGGGCATATATGGCAGTATTGGTTATGGACGAGATTTCATTGGCATCCATGGAACACTATTTCCCACCTCATTTCCCTACCCACATCTCCAGTAATATAGAGCTATATACATTTTTTTAATTTTATTCTATGACATCATATATAGTTAACAATATCCGATAAAAAAAGAAGAAGAAGAAAAGGTTAACAATAAATAGTACCGGTGCTTAAGAATCAGTTTTCAAGCTTGGTGTGTTTAATTTGTATAAAGTTTTCGTTTTTGATCATTTTTTTTTTTGAATCAAGAAAGAACTTTATAAATTAAAAGGGTTTCACCGGAAGTGATTACAGTCATACTGAATGATATCAGTAATACAAGTTGGAATATGGTCAAGCCAAGTATATCCATCAAGACACTCTAAACCAATACTAATAAGTCTATGAGCAACTCTATTTCTCTAAGAACATAACTAATAAAAATATGTTGAAATTTACTCAACGCATGTTTAATATCATCAATTAGTGCACCATTACTCTGAGACGAGGTTCCTGCATAACTGTAAGGCAATCACTTTCTGCAATCACGTTTGATACAAGAAGAGAGTAGAGGAGATCAAGACCATCTCGAAGAGCCACTAGTTCACTTTGCTTAGCTGAGGCTGAATGAGGGATCAGGTTAGCAAAAGCAGCAATGAATGTCTCATTGTGATCACGTAGAACCCCATCAATTCCTCCTTGATTAAGAGCAGGGAGAAAAGCTGCAACAATATTAAGTTTGAGAGTTCCAGCAAGAGAATGTTTCTAATGCTTTAGAGTTCTTTTAGCTGGCTTGGCAGCTAGTGACCGAGCTCTTTGGAATTCTCCAAGCCAAGCAAAACTACTCATAGTGATATCAATGGAGGTCTGTTGAGAATTAGACCATAACTTATTGTTTATGTTCTTCCATAAAGACCAGATGATCATGAGCAATTGTTCAAAACTCTTGGCCAACATAGAACTACCTCGCTCAAGCATCCACTCTTTAAAATTTATAGAAGGCAGTAGAGTATTTTTGAGATCAAAAGGGACACTAGTAAGGATATTGTAAGCAGTAGAACACTTACAAAACAGATGACTCACATCTTCTTACGTATGAGTGCAGAGCATACACCTTACCTCTCCATCATATCCTTTAGTAAGCAAACGATCTCTGGTAGCAAGCAAATTCTGACAGACACGCCATGCACACACTTGCACTTTACTATGAACATTAGCTTTCCAGAGTAGTCGAAAGGAATCACTTGTGAAACTAAAAGCAAGAAAATTATGCAGGACATCAGCACGGGCAATCCAATACACAGTTTTAACAGAAAAAAAAAAAACCATGTTTCTCAGGCAACCAGAGAAGGCGATCCTCAGCATTATTACGAGCAAGAGGTAGCAATATCAGCTGGAAATAAATTTCGCACAATCTCTTCTTTCCACTGTTTGCGATTTTCATCAATAAGATCATAAACATACTTATATGGAGTGGAAGGAGGCTTGGTAGCCTGATATGAAGGAGTCATGGGGATCCATTTATCCTGTCAAATATTTATAGCCATTCCGTTACCAACTTTCCATTGAATTCCTACCTTAAGAATTGGTAGAGCCTGTAGAATACTTCTCCAAGAGAATGATGGTCTATCCCAAAGTTCAGCCTCCCAGATTGTTGAATTAGGATAGTAACGGGCTTTGTATAATCACGCCAGTAATGAATGAAGATTTGAAATCAACCTCCATCCTTATTTGGCAAGCATTGCCAAATTATGTGCATATAAGTTCTTGAAACTCAAACCTCCCTATGGCTTTGATAAACATAATTGTCCCAGCTTCTCCAATGAATTTTCTTTTTTCCATTTGTATCCCCCTAGAAGAAAGAAGCACAGAGTTGATGTATTCACATAGACCCTTAGGCAGTAAATAACAATGCATGACATAAAGAGGCATGGTCTGAGCCACAACTTTTGTAAGGATAGCCTTTCCTGCACTACTCAAATTTTTTGCTTTCCAATTAATCAGCTTCCTTGTTAGTCTCACTTTAATGTAGGCAAATTTTACAGTTTTTGATTTACCTATTCGCAAAGGCAGACCAAGGTACCCGTCATGCTCCTCCACACACTTTACTGCCAGAATAGAAGCTAGATGTTGTTGGACCTTTATGGAAACATTCCGACTGAAGACCACACTGCTCTTGTCAAGATTGACCCGTTGACCCGAGGTCAACTCATAAAGCTTGAGAATATGCATGTAGGCCTCACATTCGGTTTCCGTAGCCTGACCAAAGAGTAAACTATCATTGGTAAAAATTAAGTGATGCAATTTAGGTGCTTGAGGACTCATAGACAGCCCTGTAATGATATTCTGATTAGCTGCAAAGGGTAAGAGGGCAGATAAACCTTCAGCACAAAGAATGAATAGATATGGTGAGAGGGGGCCTCCTTGCCTGATTCCTCTTGTTGGGACAATACAAGGAGATGGCTCCCCATTCTGTAATATAGAGTAACTCACAGTTGTAATATTATTCATAATCATCTGAATCCAAGTAGCATGGAAACACAATTTATAAAGAATAGCCTATAAATATTTCCATTCCAAGCGATCATACGCTTTGCTAATATCAAGTTTTAGAGAGAAAAAACCAGACAGTTATGTAGTAAGTTTGTACATGAAATGAGCTACCTCATTCGCAATAAGAGTATTGTCTGAAATAATTCGCCCGGCACATAAGCGCTTTAGAGAGGAGAGACGATTTGAGGCGGCCACATCTTCAATCGATTGGCAACAACTTTAAAGTAGAGTCTGCAATGACAATACTGAGCGCTATGGGGCAAAATTGAGCAGCTTCTTTCAGTGCTTTATCTTTTGGGATGAGACACAAGTAAGTGTGATTTTTTTCCGGATGCATCTGGCTTGATTCTAAAAAACTCCGGACTGCCGAGCATACATCATTACCAACAATAGACAAATTCTTTTGAAAAAAGAAGGGGGACATATCGTCAGGGTCAAGACTCTTAGAAGGGTGCATTTGGAACAAAGATGCTTTGATCTCGTCATCAGAGTAGGGTTGTACAAGATTATCATTCATCACAGTTGTTACTTTTGTGGGAATAGCATTCAAAATAGTATTCAACACTTTAATATTGATTTCATTTGTGGTGAAGACTGAAGAAAAATATTGAAGTAACAACTGCTAAATTTCACCTTTGTCCACTTGTCATTCTCCTTGCTCATTATTCAGTCCCAGAATAAGATTCCTGCTTTTCCGATTACTAGCTTTGCAATGAAAGAATGCCGAATTACGATCACCATCTTTAAGGCAGAGAGTTCTCGGCCTTTGTCTCCAGTACTTTTCTTGGCTCGTAAGAGTCTGACTATGTCTGACATGTAATTGGCGTTGTTTCTCATATTGTTCAGAAGAAAATGGACGCTTCATAATGTCATTGAGTTTCTCTTGAACCACACATAACTCAACCTTTTAATTATCAAATTCGGTAACATACCATTGCATTAGGGTTTGCCCAGTACATTGAATTTTCTCTGCCAGTTGCTGCATTGTATCTCCCATAGAGTTGGAATTCCATGCCTACTGTATGATCTCACTGCAGCGAGGGTTGTCTTGCCAATACTTCTCAAAACGAAATATTTTTCAACGCTGATTCCGAATGATCTTTTTAGCATAAACTTTAACTAATAGAGGATTATGATCGGACTCCGACAGATACAAAGTAATAACCCTGCTATATGGAAATAAAGAACACATACCATTGAGGGGTTTAAAAGCCTCTATCTAACTGTTTCCTCGTGGTTTTGTTGGACCATGTAGAGCGAGATCCAACAAATCCCATATCAAGAAGATCACAACTCGCCATAGTTCGATGAAAGGTTGCCATAGGAGTAGGAACCCGAAGAGGTCCTCCCGATTTGTCCCGATTAGACATTAGCTCCTTGAAGTCTCCTACCATAAGCCATGGCAGATCACACTGCTATGCAGTTAGGGTTCGTATTAGAGTCCAGGTATGGTGCCAACCACTCCTAGCAGCCACGCCATATATACCGGTGAATCGCCATTTGCGATGTCTAGGTATTTCCACGATAACATCCATATGATTAGTTGATGAGGAGCGAAATTCAACATGAATATCATCATTCGAAAGCACTGCAATTCCTTGTGCTTGCCGGCTGTGAGAAAAGACGAGATTGTCTTTGAAACCAACTCGTCTGGTCATGTCATCGATAAGGTCTGTTTGAGTTAGGGTTTCTGATAAGAAAATAAGGCAGGGTTTGTGAGATTGAATCAAATCATTAAGGACTCTTTGAGTTTTACCATTTCGGATTTCCCGACAGTTCCATGAAAGAATCTTGCCGTGGAATATGATTTAGAGGCAGCAGTTGCTTAGGGGCAGCGGTGCTTATCGGCGCCGAGAGAGGCAGCGCTTAGGATGTACCAAAACAGTAATCACGAAGCAAACATACTCCAAATATTCAAGTTTCATTCTGTGCAACTAACCATGTAATATGGTCTGCAATTCTCAATAGGACTGGAATAAAAGAAATAAAGATCAAGCTTCACCAACACCGTCGAACACAACAAACCCTAAATTCCAAAACCTCAATTTCTTCAATTCTCACCAAACTGAAAATTAAGCATACGGACATGTAAAGCTCACCAATAAGGTCATCTTTGATACTCGAGTCGATCTCGAAGGTCGCCAGAAAAACACGACGTTGACCAAAACACATAAGTTCCTTCTATTTAAATCTCAGTCACCAGAGCTTGAATGGGCAAAACATAAATTATGAGGAGAACTGCGACGTCATGGAGAAGCCGTATCCATTATCACCGCGTCGAGAAAACGACCGGAAAGAGGGAGGAGGAGCAGAGCTTAGTCTCTATAGAGCCACTCGAAACCGAGGAAGAGCTAGGTCTTTTTTGAGAATTTCTCTCTCTCTCCCTCGTCTTCGTACACGCAAGTTTAAAAGAGTCCCCGAATCTCCGTTTTTGATCATATAAAGTAAGCATTTGATGATTATTTAGTTGAGGAATTAAAACAATAAACACACAAGCTTAAAACTGATTCTTAAGCAAGTTATAGGCCCAGTTTGGGATTGCTGTGCTGTGAGCAGAATTGCTTTTGAATTTGCTGTGAGCAGAATTGCTTTTGAATCTGCTGTGAGTAGAATCAGCTGAGGTGTTTGGTAAACTGTTTTTAAAAGTGCTATGAGAACTAAAAAACAATTTCGTTTTTGGTGAGTTATAAGTAAAAATTATTTTGGATGGGTATAATGACAAAAATAGGCATTGTTATAAATTGATATTAAAATAAATAATTGTTTCTTTTGTATGTAATTATAAAGTTAATCCACAATATTACATAAGATTTCTTAACACCATAGTAAATGATTGATTATGATTTAATTAGATTAGTATATCACAATCTAAGAAAAATAAATATTACAATTTGTTATAAATATAACTAATTCCTGCAAAAGCATCTCTTACCCTGCTTTTCCAAAATCCACTTTTAAGAGAATCAATTCTTCTAAAATCAGTTTTATGTGATGTTACCAAACACTTAAGATTAGGCCCAGAATCACTTTTGACCCTAAAAGCAGTTTGGGAAGCAATCCCAAACTGGGCCATAGTTTTAACCTAAAATTTTAAACTGAGTCATTAAAATAAAAATATTACTTCTCAATATTGTAACTGAGTTGTTAGAGTTTAAAACTTTATATTTAACAGATGAGTTGTTAAAATAGTAATATTAGTACTCAGAGTTGTAATTAAATTCTCAAAATTGGAATTACGACTTTGATGACTCAATCACTAGCCTGAGTACTAATATTACTACTCTAGCAACTCATGTGGTAATTGTATATTTTACAACTATATATAACAACTCAGTTACAATTTTTAACTAATATTACTACTTTAACTACTCATTTTATAACTTTAGGATAAAACTGATGCATGGTATGCATCAATGCACTTTAACTTTACCTTAAACTAAAATGCATCGTTTAGAAATAGCTTAATTAACAAATTATCACCATCAACACTGATATCAAGTGATTAAGTGAGCGTGTCTGCCAGCAATATATTATATATAGTCTTGTAGAAAAATATAGACGGTACAAGACTAAGTGCATGCTTCCTTGCTATAATTCTGTATGATTAATATTGACTAATTCATCTTTTGCCATGCATAATGCAACAAGAACAACTGTTAGTGATTTTCTTTTTCTTTTTTCTTTTTTCTATTGAATAATGCCGTTGTTCTTATTGATCCTGCGAGAGGATATTATTTTTGTAGGTTTAATTAAGGGCCTCTGCATTACTGTTTTATGAAAAAATAGATAAACTACCTGCTCGATGTCTATATATAGTCCTCATTGTGCTCTCACATATACAACTGCAGTGAGGGGATCAATATGGAAAGCCAAAACAGCTTTAGACACATCAACCAAAAATGGTCAAATGGAGAGCATTCCGACAAGCTACTCCATGCTCAAGCCCACATTTGGAACCACATCTTCAGCTTCATAAACTCCATGTCCCTCAAATCTGCAATTCAACTTGGCATACCAGATGCCATCAACAAACACGGTCGCCCCATGACTCTTTCTGACCTCACATCTGCCTTGGCAATCCACCCAACCAAATCCCACAGCGTCTACCGCCTCATGCGAATATTGGTTCACTCTGGCTTCTTCGATAAGAAAAGGCTGAGTAAAACCGATGATGAGGAAGGTTACACGCTTACTGATGTCTCCCAGCTCCTTCTGAAGGGTCACCCTTTCAGTTTAACACCCTTGTTAAACGTCATGCTCGACCCTGCTCTTGCCAAGCCATGGGAATACTTGAGCACCTGGTTCCAGAACGATGACCCTACGCCATTTGACACAGCGCATGGCATGACATTTTGGGATTACGGGAACCATCAGCCAAGTATTGCCCATTTATTCAACGATGCCATGGCGACCGATGCTCGGTTGGTCACCAGCGTTGTAATCGACGAGTGCAAAGGGGTGTTTGAGGGATTAGATTCATTGATTGATGTTGGGGGTGGTACAGGAACAGTGGCCAAGGCCATTGCTGATGCATTCCCTCTTATTGAGTGCACTGTACTTGATCTCCCTCATGTGGTGGCTGACCTGCAAGGAAGTAAGAACTTGAAATATACTGGAGGTGACATGTTTCAGGCAGTTCCTTCTGCCGATGCAGTTTTACTCAAGGTAAATATCAGATATAATTTTACCCTAAAAGATGTTTTGGATATTCTGTACGTGTGGTTGTTGCTCAATTTTGTAGTAGCGATATATCTTCTAATTGATATTCTCCTAATGACTAAATTGCTATTACTCTTGACAATTATATTCAAAACAGAAGATTAACGTCCACTTCTACTTCTAATGCATTGATTAATTAGCCAATACTAGATCTAATTAATGTTTATCGTTATATATCTTATGTCACGAGCAGTGGATATTGCACGACTGGAATGACGAAGAATGTGTCAAAATACTTGAGCGATCGAAAGAGGCCATTACAAGCACGGGCAAGAAAGGCAAGGTTATTATCATAGATATGATAATGGAGAACCAGAAAGGAGATGAGGAATCAATCGAAACGCAGCTGTTTTTCGACATGCTGACGATGGCCATCGTCACAGGGAAAGAAAGGAATGAGAAAGAGTGGCGTAAGCTCTTCACTGATGCTGGTTTCAGTGACTATAAGATAACTCCCATTTTGGGTTTAAGGTCTCTCATTGAGGTTTATCCTTGATATATATTGTTAATTATATATCAGCATGTAAACAGTAAAGCCAAGGGCTACTGATCAGAAAATTAAGAATGTATTATTGCTCCCCTTTGCTTTTATCAATAAGTAAAAGGTCTCATTACTTGTTATATATATAACCCCAGAAACTCTCAATTCATGCTCAGCTATCGATTCCTGAATAATCTCTAACTTGATAACCAAGAGACGTGGGTTTAAAAATCATTTACTCTCATACCAGTTATTTGTTTTTCCATTCCAGTTGTCTCTTTTTCATGACTACGTACTCCCATTACAGTTGTTTCCAGTTGATAACTTCTCCCATTTTAGTTAGTTACGATTATGATTATTTTTATTTTTTCTGATATGGGTTCGATTCATGACTTTTCAATTCCGTATATAATCGTACCAATGGAAACTCAAGACTAGTTTAGATCGCCCTCTAATGTGACAAAACGTACGTAAGAGGATGGCCAAACCATCAATTAGCAACCTACAAATGTTTAACTTTGATCAAGGGTGGGGCTGTTAAGTTTTCAGAAGTAAAAACGAAATACTTTGCGAGTAGCCAGCAAGCTGAATGCTAAATGACATCTAGTTCCCTGCTCCTTCAACACATGTTTTTCACCTTGGTTCCATAATTTCTATGCTTAAGCTAGCTGCAAATCTTTATAATGCCCTACAAATCAAAGTTTAGATCTCACCTGCTACCACTGCTCATTAATATATATATATATATATATATATATGGAGGAAAAGTAAATAAAAAAATATTCCACTAGCAAGCCTATATAAAGTGCTGTTGTTATGTATGAAGGAACAAACAAAACTGCCAATCAATATGGAAAAACTGAATAGCTTTGAGCACCTTAACCATAAGTGGGCAAGTGGAGAGCATTCCACCCAGCTTCTTCAAGATCAAGCTCATATTTGGAACCACATTTTCAGCTTCATAAACTCCATGACCCTCAAATCTGCAATTCAACTAGGTATACCAGATATCATCAAAAACCATGGGCATCCCATGACTCTTTTTGAGCTCACATCTGCCTTACCAATTCACCCAACAAAAGTCCCCAGTGTTTATCGCCTCATGCGTGTATTGGTCCACTCCGGCTTCTTTGTCAAGAAAAAGAGGAATGAAATGGATGAGGAAGAAGGTTATATACTCACTGATTCTTCTCAGCTTCTCCTTAAGGATCACCCTTACAGTATAGCACCATTTATAATGGCTATGCTCAACCCTATGTTCACAAAACCATGCCACTATATGAGCACTTGGTTCCAAAATGATGATCCTACGCCATTTGACACGGCACATGGGATGCCAGTTTGGGAGTACAGCCACAAGGAGCCAAAAAATTGGCAAGAGTTCAATGAGGGCATGTCTAGTGATACTCGTTTGGTGACCAGCGTGGTACTTAAAGAGTGTAAGGGTGTATTCGAGGGCTTGGGGTCATTAGTTGATGTTGGTGGTGGTACAGGAACAATGGCTAGGGCCATTGCCGATGCATTCCCTGAAATTGACTGCACTGTACTTGATCTCCGACACGTGGTGGCCGATCTGCAAGGAAGTAAGAACTTGAAATATACAGCAGGGGACATGTTTGTGGCAGTTCCTCCTGCAGATGCAATTTTATTGAAGGTAGTATATTTTCAGAGATGCTCTTTTTTAAAACATGTTATGATATTGTAATTATGGTAAAAATCTTAACTGCATATTATAATATTACAGCACGTCAGCACTCTAGGTACTGAAGAACAATGAATTATAGTACTACTGGTCACTGTCTGTACACAATAACTGCCAAGGCTTGCCGACTGTTTTTATCTTCATAATTTGTTGCTATGTTTGACAAGCAGTGGATATTACATGACTGGAGTGATATGAAGAATCTGTGAAAATACTTAAGCGATGTAAAGAGGCAATTACCCTTAATGAGAAGAAAGGCAAGGTGATTATCATAGATATGATTATGGAGAACCAGAAAGGAGATGAGGAATCAGTTCAGACACAACTCTTCTTAGACATGCTGATGATGCTGCTGTGCACTGGAAAAGAAAGGAATGAAACAGAATGGGCTCAGCTCTTTTCTGATGCAGGTTTCAGTGACTATAAGATAACTCCCATGGGAGTAAGATCTCTCATTGAGGTTTATCCTTGAGATTGATCTCCTGCTTGTGCAACTGCCAGTGCAGAAACAATGAGATTGTTTTAAAAATATAATGTTTGGGATCCATCATTAATAAGCTTAACTGCTTAAGCTAAATATCAGCTTGGCTATCTACATTACAGTACTCCATCATGTTATTGTATCACAGTGATCAATATAAGGTTTCATTGCTTGTTACACTTTGTCCTTTTTTCTTTTCTAAAACAATAGTGACTTGGTGAGTGAGAGCCAGACCATGGCTGCCGCTACCATTGCCCTTTAAAATGGTCAAAAGAATTTTCCTTGGTTGAAAGTCTTCTATATTTGAATTACAATCAAATCGCACATCAAGCTTAAGAAATTGAGATATGTTCAAACCGCTCCTTTTCCTCATATTATAGGATATAGCCAACTTTGAAGATTAAGAGCTTGTGTGAATCAGTTACTCCCTTTCCCGTGTTAGATTAAGCCTGATACATTAGCCAGTTTAGACTTTGATTTGAGAACATCTTTGGCGACTGCCTAATGTTGTATGGGGCCGGTCATTAAGCTTCGTTCGTATCAAAATGTTTAAATTTTTAGGCTTTTCTACGAGGCAAGTAAATGTCTATCTACTGGCAATGTAATGAAAATGTTTTTGTAAAAACAAGGCTCGCAGATTCCAGACCAGTCCCAACTTGAGACATAATGGCAGAGCCCAAGATGCTGTTTGCATAGTAAAAGCAATTCTAACCCGATATTTGTACATTAAGAACGGAATACAAACAGCAATGGAACCATTAGTTAACAGAACAGAGTCACACTAGTGTTCTATACAGCATAATTCTAGCAGAATTACTGGAGGACAAAGGTTTTTGTTGCTGTAGAATTTAGAGTTTCAACTGAATAGAGCCATATAGAAATCTTGCTTCTAGCTAGGAGCTCTCAAACTACTTTTGGTGCATGTGTGCAACTTACCAGGCAGAATATTTAAGTCTAAGTCAGAAAACGAAGAATACGATGCATAAACTCTCTTCCCTGATCCACAAATGCTCTTCCTTGCATGCTTCGCAGCATTCCATCCAACATTGCACGGTATCTTGATGCAGCACCAGACAATGCTTAACGGGCATGAAATGCACAGCAGGCAAGAACTGCAAAGGATATCTGTGGCTTTATCACAGCATTTCAATTTTCCTCCCCTAGAGGAAGTGGACTGCCTTGCCTCCATATTGCTTGTTCTCACCTACCTGTATGATCAACATGCTGTATATATGGCTTTGGACATTGACGACTCATCTTCCTTTTTTCTATTCTAACACTTTATATATGTCCTTTTTCACTTTTTATCATCTTGGCCACTCAGAATGTGTGCAAGATGCCTTCTGATATACATTCGTCAAGGACCACCTTCTTGGTCCTCTGAGTAAGCCATAGCCTAACAGACTTTCCATTCCGACTTCAAAGTCTTATAAATTCTCTCTGTCGGCCACCCCTCTTATCGTCCTTAACTTTTACTCTACACATATATTCTAATTCAACAAAACCATTATACCTCTATATCCATACATAAACAGCGTTATAAGATAGTATGCTTAGGGATTAGGGAACCATTAGAATCTTACTCTAACCATATCAATGATGCATGTATACACAAACAAGTCTATTCACATCACAGGATCAGATTCTAAAATAGCACATCTGATTAAATTAAAGCATATATCTATATCTATACGGACTAAACTTTGTCTAACCACAACAGCCAGAAACCAACAGAATACTAGGATAAACAAATGTTCAAAGGGTAATTTGAGTTGCTAGCCATTAGTAAATTAAATATAAAAATAGAACATATTCTACTATAACATTAGTAAAGTAACCCACCACTCAAACAGAAATATTTCTAGCGCAAATGTTAGCATTGTTATATAGAGGGTACCCTTAAATATAACTAATACATTTGAAGATCTCAATGAACAAAAATGATCTTGAAAAAGGAGATACACCAAGTTTCACAAGAAGTCTAGAACAACACCTTCATTCTTAACAAGTTTCAGGACAATGGCTGCAAGAAACTAGCAGAATCTACTGATGCCTGAATGCTGACTTGCAATATAATTTTCTTGGGTCAAGGTCAAAATCTCAAACCTGGAAATTTATTCTCAACAAGTGCCTGCAAATCAAGACCTCAAGCCATCACTGTGGAATGCCCTTGCAATCTCATTGTCTTGTTACGCAGTCTCTCCATGAATACAGGATTTGCTCTTAATCTTTCCTTGACATATGAAACTCGAGCATCCTCGGCCAGCTTGTTAGCTTTCTGAGCTTCCTCAATGAGGGAAAGAAGAGTCCTAAGGCAATCCTTTCTATTTTCCTCTCGGTGTTCAAACCTTCAACAGAGAAAGAGACAAAAATTATTTCTTTTACCTAAATGAAAGTTCATCAGGAAATATAAATAAAAGCAATTGCATGAAATCCACTAGATGTTATAATTGAAGAATGTACGAGCAGTACAACCATCTATAAATCACTTGCATTATGCTTTATTCCCATACAGAAGTGATTAATTATTTCCCTGTCATTACATCATCTATGGGTTTACAATCTCAAATTGGTAAAGGTTGATTTTCAAGCATTGTCCAGAAGAAGTAATATTTTAAGGACTAACCAACACAAGACAAAATAATCTTGCCATACATTCCGCAGGGCCTAGACATAGTAAAAATACCCATGAAAATCTCACTTAATTAGGGGATGAGTGATTGAAAGAGGGAGTAAAATTTCCAAGTGTATAAACTATCTTTCCACAGTTTAAAAGAGAAATCATACTCTAATTTAGTCTTTGATACAAAATGCACCTTCATTATGACCATGTTGACAACCCATAACAAAAGAAAGACTGCATGAAGTTACTTGTTTACCTCTCACTAGTAATAGTGAGCTCATCTTTCCCTGGATTGTATCGCTTTCCAACCAATTCTCTGAGCCGACGGAATTGATGCTTTGAAAGTCCAAGTTCTTTTACCGAACAGACAGCTTCACTTTTCTATTCTTTGGGTGCCAAGCATCACCACCCGGAGCAAAGACCACCCGTGATTGCCATCTAAGGATTGGCCCTTCACCTGGTGGGTCATCTATGACCCTTTTCGTGTTTGGTACAGCTATCTCATCAGATTGTGAGGAGTCCTGCACTTCCACCTTCTTTGTATATTCCATGACAATCTCATCCTCAAACACCTTAAACAACTTGTATGCGTCTTCAGGTTCAAGCTCCCCTCTTTCACACCTATCCCCTAGGTCATTGAACTTCTCCTCTACCTTCTTCTTAATGTCATCTGGAAAATGACAAAATTCGGTGCAATAAATTCAGAAACTACCAGTTTGTACCAAAGGCATGTGACTGTCATAACATAGAAACAGCTCGGTACTGAATCTGTTTATGACAGAAACCAAGGATACTTAAAAACTAAAGATTAAACGCTCTGATAGTATTGCCTATGGTCTAGCCATATAGTACTACCAACAATAATCATCAAATGGATAAAAATTGATTTGTTATA
Source organism: Potentilla sterilis (assembly GCA_963682095.1). Lineage (NCBI taxonomy): Eukaryota > Viridiplantae > Streptophyta > Magnoliopsida > Rosales > Rosaceae > Potentilla > Potentilla sterilis. Next base: position 36,697,952 of record OY821756.1, read on the forward strand.
ACAATGTACACAGAAAACAACATATATTTCATTACATTCTCTTTCGTCACAAACATCCACCAAGTTTACACATAAACAACTTCAGTACACCAAATTGAAAATGCAGAAAATAGAGCTTCATATAAAACTGAACTAAGTGCACGAAATCGAGGCATATACCTGGCAAGAGCTTGTCCCAGCTAAGCATATCCTCAAGAACATCCTCACACTCTTTCATATCCTTCATCAACCCGTGCTTAATCGCCTCCTGCACCATACCATCCCACTTCTTGTCATCCATATTAAAAAACTCATCTTTCACCATCTTGTTCACCACCACATCCCTGGCATCATACAAGTCATCAATCTCCTCATCCGTGTCGTGGAAATCTTCGAAATCGTCTTCGAAATCCTGGTCCCTGACATTGTCAAGTGGCTGCATTCTCAGATCCTCCACCAACTCATCATCCGTCTTCCCAGCCATCTTCCTCTGCAGAATCGCTTCCAGGATCGACGGCAGCGCCTCCTCCTTGCCTTCCTTCAAGTACTCCTCCATTCTCGTTTTCATTTCTATTTAATCCCAAATCCAATAAACAAAAAACAAATTAAAATTACTAAAAATAATACAAGCAAATTGAGAAGAGAGAGAGAGAATGGTGAGACCTTTGTTAGTGATGTGCTGGAGTTGAAGGGAGGAGTCTTTCTTCAAGACTTCTCTGAGGGCGGCCTCGGGGGAGGGATTGGGGGTTTCTGAGGAGGAGGAGTCATCGGGGGACGACGTGTCGTTTTTGTCGGAGGAGAAGAGCCTGGTGGTAGTGGAAGCGGCGAGTGAAGGCCTAGGGTTGCGGGCGTAGAGAGAGAGATTTCTCAGCAGAGCTCGCCTCATGGTTCAGGGTTTATGAGAAGAATTGAAACACTGGAACTTGAAAATTGAGGACAGGGTGAGGTGTTAAAAAGGGCGCGTGCGCAGCACGCGGCAACCCTGTTGGACTTAAATCAGAAGTGACTAGACTACTCCAGTGACCCCACAGTGGTTTACATATTTTGATGAACCAAAAAGCTTTTTTTTTTAAACCCAAAATCTTGGTGAAACCAAATTGTGTAGAGGTATGATCCTACCGGCGGTGAAGTTAGGAACCCTAGCGCTGAAAACGTTGTGCAAACCCCTCGCCAATCGGCTCAAGAAGGAGGCTGGCTTGCACCCCAGGTTCAGGCAGATGATCATCAACATTGCCCAGGTCTTTTTGTCATTTACCCAACTCTATATTATTGTATTCGTCTTTTGATTTCTGGCTGTTCAAGCTTGGGTATCTCTTTGCTTGAATTGGGTGTTTTATACTGTCATCATTGCTAGATGGATGAAACAGGTGATTTTGGGTATGAATGTCGGTGCTTGATAGTGTAGTAGCATAGCCGCTTTCTTCAGTATTATACTATACGCCACATGCCTTTGTGTTTAGAGTAAGTAGGTTGATACCAGGATTTTGATCGGACGACACCAGGCAGCAATAAGCTCCTAATGAACTTACAGTCAGTTTTTGTGATCTATATGTGTCAGAGAACTTGTCATTATTATGCTGCATTTCATCATTTCCATTGAATTCACTGACTTCATTTCTCTCACGCAAATGGGCAATACACGTTAATTCTCTCATATTCAGGTCATGTCATTGTTTAGTTCCTCAGAATCAATGAAACAATCGCCTAGTTTCATGTTTTCTCCATGGATGTTTTAGTTTTGTTGTCTCCATGAATGTGAACAATCTATGAAATATCCCAGTAGTGTTCTCTTATTTGATTTGGTCAGTGAAGGGTCACATTGTATGTTTGCCATAATGCCTCTCTAGTTAGATGCTTATATTTTGTCTCGTCATTTGGACATTTAATCAGGCAAATCATCGATTCACAACTAATGTGCAAAGACGGATTTATGGTCATTCAACTGATGTTGCGATTCGTCCACTGAATGAGGAGAAAGCTGTGCAAGCTGCAGCAGAACTTCTTGGGGAGCTCTTTGTGTTCACGGTACTATCAACCCCCAGTTTCATTCCTGGTCTAAGAAGGTTATGTGGATGTGAGTGGCATACGAGATTGCAAAGTGATTGAGCATATTATGTTGCAATTTGTTAGGTTATACAATTATTGCTAAGATAAACATGCATTCCTTGGCGCGTCTACTCCTACTAGATAATATTGAAAATAGGCATTTACGCTTCCTCAAGTCTACACCTATTCCTTCCGACCAAATAGACCACCACAAAGATGAAACCAGTTTAAGCATTCTCTTACTCTTCCTTGCATTACCCTGTAGAAGACCTTTTAATACTCTCAGGATAGCAACACTCAAAATATATCGAAAGAGTGAACTTAAAAGCCGACTGACCAGACAGAAAAAAACAACACCACCCCTATAGTCATTATGTTGAGATGATTGTCCAAGGTTTGAATTCTACCCACACCTGCTGTCACAACCACACAAACCACAAAGGGCGGTTCCCAGATTCACCTACGTTTTAATATGGTTCATTATTCCTATTAAGCAGCTAGTTGGTCTTGAGTCTTGACTGAGTATGCTAACATGGTCAATATATATAAGATAGCGTAAGCGTTTAGCAGTCACTTGTGCTGAGCTCTTGCCAGTAGCATAGAAATTCCAGCTGTACTACATAGTATTGTTACAATCGTATCCCACTTGTACGAGTATGACCCCTCTAGACACATTGTCATGGCGCTATGAGCCTATGAGCATTGGATACGTGTTGAAAGTCGGACATCTTGTGGTTACACATTGATATCGGGAATTTAGGCAGAAGAGTTTGTAGCAGACCAGATATGTGTCGATCATTACAATATTAAATATATGAGCAACCTCAGAATGTTTGTGCACTCTAGTCCCTCATGTTGCAGAATTTCTTATCAAAAATGTTATAATGACATAATGCACGTTAAGACATTTTAAAGTGTTTTCCTGCAACTCTGTAAGGTTATAAGGTAAAGTTCAAGAGAAGGAAATTTGGACTAATCTTGTAAAGATAAAAGTATTCATCATCCCTGAAATGTTTTGGAATTACTTTGTTCTCAGCTGAAAAGTGATGGACTACGAAAAGTCTATTCATGAACATTTTTTTTCTTCTTCTTGCTTCTAAATTTAAGAGGAATTTTTTTTTCCCGCTATCTACTAGCCTGAAATATTCTTGTGTGATAATGGTCTTACTTGCGTCTTATAGTTATATTATTAAAAAAATATTATTTCGGCTATATAGGTTGCTGGAACTGCACTTATATTTGAAGTTCAAAGAAGTTCGAGATCAGAAGCAAGGAAGGAGGAGCTGCGGATACAGGAATTACAGGTATGCATTGTTACCATTCTAGAAAGAGGAGCCATTGTAGGATCCTGCTAATATCTGCTCTTTGTTTTTCATATAATGCTGGGGGAGAGGCAAGTTTGATTGTGAATTACATTGTACCTCCATTGTAACCCCTTCTAAGTGCAATGGAGGTCACGAGTCTAGGCCATGAGCCTTCTTGATCGCCCATCAACATTCAGTCATGTCAGAATGGATAATCAAACCGATTTCTCGATTCAGTAGAAGCCAAAAGAGCTGAGGTGAATAGGGTCCCATCCCAAATAACGAGAGATATGTAAAAAGCAGGTCTGATTACGCCTATTGCTAATCCTAAATGGAATGTAACCACGTAGGGATCCATATGGAAACATAGTACCTATTTAGATACGCCCGAATGACCCCTTCTCATAATTAGAATGTATATAACCCTATTCCGGTCTGGTCCGGTATGGAATGAACTTATAATCATGGAATCGACTCGATCATCAGATTATAGATTATAAGTTCATAACCCTAGCCCATTCCCATTTTGGGCAGAACAGATCTACTAATTCTTTGATTCCAGTTGGTAAGAGGGATTTTGAACTAAGAAATAGATTCTAAAAGCTAGAAAAGGGTATCCTGAGCAATTTCAATAATCATAATCATTTGGGATCCCTGGGGAAGAAGATCAAGTTGGCCCTTGCGAACAGCTTGATGCACTATCTCCCTTCAACCCTTTGAGCGAAATGCGGCAAAAGGAAAATAAATCTATGGACCAACCCCATCGTCTCCACCCCGTAGGAACTACGAGATCACCCCAAGGACGCCTTCGGCATCCAGGGGTCGCTTAATGAGAAAATGGGTCAGATTATACTGGATCAAATCTATGGGACTTAAGGAATGATGGAAGGGAATAAAATAAAAAAAAGAAATAAAAAACGAAAAGAGAGGGAAAAATAAGTAAATAAAAATGGATCTTATTCTATCGTTGATCAGAGATTTTTCTATGAACAATACGAATCGGAGTTTGAAGAAGGGGAAGGAGTCCTCGACCTGCAACGGATAGAGGAGGATTTATTCAATCACATAGTTTGGGCTCCTAGAATATGGCGCCCTTGGGGCTTTCTATTTGATTGTATCGAAAGACCCAATGAATTGGGATATCCTTGTATCCTCCTTAGAAGTCAAGGATACAGAGGTACGATCCTATAGAACAGATCCTGTTCAAGTAAGGTCGTGTGGTCAATAGGGTGTCAGTTTCAACCCCAATAATAGTGGTTTGATTGTGAACGGGGGAGCTTTAGAAAATCAACATTCGAGCTTTCAGAGGAAAAAAAAAAAACTATTATTCTAAATTACTATTAATAATTATCAGGAAAAAACATGAATTGGTAGAGTAACTCTGCCTTTGTTTCCTAATTTCTGATCTGTTTATAACGAATTGTGTGAGTCGTCACTGTCAAGCTGTGATCATATTTGAACTGCCTAATTATCATGGAGATATGCCATACTACTTTCAAGTTTGAAGATAGTCAGTGGGTTGTACTTTTGTATATCACCTTAGCGTTATCTTATATAGCTTTGGTTTATTGTAAAAGGCAATGAAACAAAGAGATGAAGAGCTAGAAAGAGAATTTCAGCTGCTTAAGAAGAAGTTTGAAGAGCTGGAACAGCTTGCAAAAGGTAGAGGGATCGGTAGCCTTTTTAGTTTCGGGCATGCTCAATCTACTGACAATGGAAAGGGAAATCCCAGCTTGACCCCAGAAAAAATGAAGTAGATAGCATCAGTGTAAGTTTAATTTCTAGTCACCCTACATTCTTGAGTCTTAAGATGGTCACGATACACTACACTGCCTTTGGATGAATATTGGAAAAGTATTTGCCAGTGCTCGGTCTTGACATTTTTGTTTCTTTCCTTTATTTTCTTTTGCAGAAACTTGGCATCATCTAGAAACGCAAGTATTTTAGTCATGTAAGGGCAATGATATAGCCTGGTACCTGATGTTTACAATGAAGCTGACATATTTGATTTTTAACACCTCAGAGTGCAAATATGCCACCGCAGGATTTAATATCTTTGTTGGATTCCTCTGAGACTAATATGTAGTTATGATCGAGTCAATTTCTTTTCAGATTGTTCAGTCGTAGTTTGATGATTTGATCATTTGACAGCTTCAATGCTGTTTTGATTTGGTCTGCTTCTCTTAGGTTGAGCAGTGTAGCCCAAACGCACATTTGGGGTTTCTGCCGTACAATATGTCGTACCTGTACACACAAGACTCCAATGTCTGAAATATAAACTCTCTGTTAATATTTCTGTTAATGTCTAGCTTTTGTTTGTTACATATACAATCTCATGCTATTGTTTAGAGCATGTCCAGCTTTATGCTACGTTTTGTTCTTAGATATCAGCTGCCTATAAGTACAGTATGATCAAGGTTTGCATCAGCGTCCGCTACAAAATTGGCTTCCCTCCAAACATGAGTAAAGGTAATATCCGAGAGTTGTAGTGCCACGCACTTTCTACCCTTGACCATAGTAGAAAAACGCCAGGGAATTTTAATGTTATTTTAATGCAATCAATAAGTAATTTCGAGTCTCCTTCCATTTTTAGGTGAGAAACATCAAGTAGTAAGACTGCTTGTAGACCAGTTCGCAAAGCAAAAGCCTCAATAAAAAACACCACAACTGGTTTTCCTCGATCGTTTGTATAACACAGAACCATCAAAGTTCAGTTTAAGATAAGACAAGGGAGGTGGATGTTATCTAATTAGATCAGAATGAAGTCTAGTATATTTGTCATGAACATTTATGCTATTACTATTAGTGTTAAATCAAACAAGATGCCGCACTGAAAATTTGGAAAGGAGTCGTATGAACATTACGAAAGATGAGACTATTTCGTGCAAAATTCAAATGACAGAAATGGCAAGGTCTATCCTGATTCTCTTTAGTTTTAGTCTCCCTTAAAGTTGAAATCATGAAATTTGAAATCTAAAGGTAAAAAGTAAAACAAAACTCATTGACTATCTTAAAATCGAGGTAATTCTTAGTATAACTAGAAACTGCCCTCATGGAGAAGTAAGTAGTTAACCGTTTAGAGAGTTAATTTCTAAAAATAACAAGAAAAAATATTCTTGATTTTTACATTGTTATATGTAACAATTAGATACATTTGTAAAGTTATTTAATATTGGGCCAATTATAAAAAAGGGCTATTGAAAGTCCATAATTAGAAAAAATGCCTAAATTTTAAAGGCCTTATAAAAAAGGGCACCAGTTAACAAATACTCAAAAAAAACTGATATAATTACATATCATGCCACTGGAAAAACGGAACGGAATGGGCAAAAGGCCACTACCGTTGATTGGTTACATGGTTACCCACGATCAAACCCTATTCACTCTCACACTCTCACACTAGGTCTATTATTCACTCTCTTTCTCTGAAAATCAAAAACTGTTCACTCTCTTTCTCTCAATCCTTCTCCGACGAATCACTCTGCTCTCCATCACTGTGCTCTCCATCACTGTGCTCTCCATAGCTGTGCTCTCCATCGTTGTGCTCTCCATTGGTGTGCTCTCCACTGCTCTGCTCTCCGAAAACCTAATCCTTATCAGACGACGCATCGCCACCGCTCTCCCCTTTTACTTCTCTCCGACGCGGAATCTCAGACGACGAACCTCCACCGGTCTCCTAACCTTCTTCGAAATCGTATCTCGACCGCTCTCCTCTCCTCTATCTCCACAGATCTAAGCTGCTCAGGTAACAACATCGAAGATGATTTTAGGTTTATTACATATATACAGTGTTTAGCAGTGTTTATAGAACATTTTGTGAAAGAATAAATGGTTGGAACTATCAAAGTAACTATTTCATTTTGAATTTTGCTTGAGCGCTAAATATTCTGACTGTGTGTGTATGTGTGGAAGAATGAAAATGTGTTAAAACTATATCAGTAACTATTCTAGTAAGTAGTAACTATCAAACTGTTTTCAATTTATGTGAATGAAACTATCTTGTATAAGTATTCAATAGCTGTGTTAGTAACTGTGGAATTTGCTGATACATATATATGCAGAAATGGCACCAAAACAAACAAGTACTCAAGAAAAACAGGTCAGTAGCAGTGACGATGAAATGGAATACGAGTTCAGATCAAAGAAAAAGAATGATCAAAACGTCCAAAAAACAACTGCAAAGCAAATTCAGCAAAAGGTAACTATCTATCTTTGTAACTGAAACTTTTATTTTTTATAGAAACTGAGAAATATGACAGTTATCATAGTAACTATGAAAATAAAATAGTAACTATGAAAAAAAAAACTAGTAACTACTAAAAGGTGCTAGTAACTATCATAGTAACTATCAAAACTAGATAGTAACTATCATAGTATCTACTAACTATCAAAAGGTGCTACTATCAAAACTAGATAGTAACTATCATAGTAACTATGAAAATATGGAAACTATTAAGAAGTTGGTAAATGCAAAATGTTAATGTATAAATCATCTAACTATGAATTGATTGGACCGCAGAAGAAAAAAGAAGAACAACCAGAAGGGGGAGACAAAAAGAAGAAACGGGAAAGGAAATCACCACAATCAGTATGTAAAAAAAACTACTAACTGTATTTCTTATAAGTAACTACCTCAGTAACTATCTTACAACTGAATGAGTGTCTCAGTATATGTGTTTATTAAATGTGCAGCTACGCGAAGGTAAAGTATCGTCACCTGCCAAAAGAAAAAGAAAAACAAATGGTGAAAGCAGCAGGGATGATAATGATGCTGCTGATGGACGAAAAAGAAAGCAAGCATCACAATCAGTAAGTAACTGTCATAGTAACTGTTTTTCTTTTGAGTAACTATCTTACTAACTGTGTTATAATTGAAAAAACTGCCATAGTAACTTTGCTTATCAAATGCGCAGATAACGGAAGAAAGGCGAGCTAGAGATAAAAAAAGAAAATGGCAACAACAAGATGATAGTGATGAAACTGAATATGATCCATCAAGTAGTGGTAGTGGATCTGATGATCAAACTGATGAAGATGATGATAAAGGTGCAAAGAAGATCATACTGATAGAAAAACAAGAACATCAACTGCAAAATCCTGTAAGTAACTATCACAGTATATACTAACTATCATAGTAACTATCACAGTATCTACTAACTATCAAAGTAACTATCACAGTAACTAGCAACTGTCATAGTAACTATGAAAGTAACTAGTAACTATCAAGGTAACTATCATAAAAACTCTGAAAGTAACTAGTAACTATCAAAGTAACTATCATAGTATCTATGAAAAAGTAACTAGTAACTATCATAGTAACTATCAAAGTAACTAGAAACTATCATAGTAACTATCACAGTATCTACTAACTATCATTATAACTATCACAGTAACTAGTAACTATCGTAGTAACTATCATAGTATCTATAAAAGTAACTGGTAACTATCATTGTAACTATTAAAGTAACTAGTAACTATCAACTGTCATACTAATTTTGTTTTAATTGTGTTAATTGTGTTTTAAAATTAGCAGAAACAGAAGCAGAAGCAAAAAGGCCCAACCCTATAGTTCAGAAGTACCATACCAAATTTCAAAGAGTACGGGTGCGAAATACCACAAGAAGTAGTCGAGCTGGTTCAGAGAACTCCATTTGCCCAGCTGTTTGAAGCACTCCACCAAAATCTAATTTATGGTTCAAAGTCAAACAACCAATTGGGGATGGTGCTAGAAGCTTATGATCACGTAACAGATGTGTTTCATTTTGCTGAGAAGAAGTTCAAAATAAAATCTTCACACATTTCACAAATTCTGGGGCTCAACCGTACAGGAACGTACATTCAAAGAAAAGAGACTCCAATTTCTGATTTTGTGATCAGATTTTTTGGACAAGTAAAGGAAGTCAACAAAAAGATGGTGAATTCAGCCATTACAACAGAATTGCAGAAGAATCCTCAATCTGATGAGGAAAGAGTCAGCAGAAACAGAGATATAGCAAGGCTGATAATCATCGACATTCTGGTCAAGCTTCTCTTCCCAAATGCAAAGCGAAGCCTCCACATAGACATGGTCAGAGCTGTGGAGGATTTAGAAGAGACATCCTCATATGCCTGGGCAAAAGAAGTAAAAATATTCTTGAGAAAATGTCTCACAATGTACAAGAAATCAAAACATGCATCCAAGAATACAGGAGGATGTGTTCATGTCATTCTGGTAAGTGCGGGAGTTTTATATTCCTTTATTTTTTTTTATATTACAACATTTTGCTTCGTATAAAAAATTAACATTCCTTCTGCAACCAGTATTGGCTGTGCATGAAGACAAATTTGGTGGAACCAATTCCAGGGAAGGAAAATGAACAACACCAGGTCAGAAAATGGGACCTGGAGAAGTTGAAGAAAAAGATGTGGAAATATCAACTGAAGGACTTGTCAGTAAGTATCATCTCAGTAACTATCTTAGTAACTATCATTTTTGAATAGCTATCTCTGTAACTGTGTTAGTAACTACCGTAGTAACTATCAATTTTGAAAACTATTTGTGTAGTTATCTTAGTAACTATCTTAGTAACTATCTCAGTAACTATAAATTTTGTAAGCAACCTGTGTTAGTATGTTAGTAACTGTGCTAGTAACTATTATCTTTGTAACTATGTCTGACTAACACTATCTTAGTAACTATCATTTTTGAATAGCTATATCTGTAACTGTGTTAGTAACTACCTTAGTAACTATCCATTTTGAAAACTATTTGTGTAGTTATCTTAGTAACTATCTCAGTAACTATAAAGTTTGTAAACAACCTGTGTTAGTATGTTAGTAACTGTGTTAGTAACTATTATCTTTGTAACTATGTCTGACTAACTATGTTAGTAACTAGTAACTATCGTAGTAACTATCAAAAGTGACTATCTATCATCTTTGTAACTATGTTTGACTAACTATTTTAGTAACTATTATTTTGGTAACTATGTCAGTAACTGTGTGAGTAATTATTATTTTATTTTTTTCAGAAACATTTCGCAAAAAGCAGAGAAGACCAGGAAGGGACAAGTGAGGATGAGGATGAACCGGAAGCAGCTGAGCAAACTGAAGTAGAACAAATGCAACCTGGAATAATCAACAAAGAAAATTCAGAACAGCTCAGGCAAAAGCAAATGCAAATGCAGATTGAGCATTTGGAAAAAAAATTGCAAGAAAAGGAGAAAAATCTAGAACAGATGTCACAAGATTTGGAAGACGCCAGACTGGAAATTGTGGTGATGAAAGAGAGTGCAACGGCACAAGAGCTGGAAAATTTAAAATTAAAGGCTGAGTTGGAGAAGCAAAAGAAAATTGTGGCCGCACTGACTCAATTCTCTAACCCAATGGAGATGACACCACCACAATCTCAATCAGATGGCCTGGAAAAACTGGCGACTGAAGCCGAAAAAAAAGGGCAGGCAACTGAAGTGAAGGAAAGCAGTGAGAAAAATGCAGAAGAAGAAGAAGAAGAAGAGCCTGTAGCAGATCAGCTAAACGCTTTGAAAAAAGTTGAGGAAGAATTAGAAAGGAAGAAAAAAGAAGAGGCTGAAAAAAGAAGAAAGGAAGAAAAAAGCAAAGGTAATAAAAATTTGTTATTATCTGTGAAACAATGTTAGTAACAATGAATTTTGAATAACTATCTTAGTAGCTATAATATTAGTAACTATCAATTTTGAAAACTATCCGTGTATCTATGTTAGTAACTATCTTACTAACTATCTGATTTTGAAAACTATTCTGTGTAAATATGTTAGTAACTATCTTAGTAACTATCATCTTTGTACCTATTTTGTGCAACTACCTTAGTAACTATCATCTGAGAAAACTATCTATTTAACTATCTTAGTAACTATCTTAGTAACTATCAAAAGAACTTAGTAACTATCAAAAGAACTAAGTAACTATCATCTGAGTATCTGTATTAGTAACTATAACTGTAACTATAACTATCATCTGATTTCCTATCTCGTAGGCGATGAGGCTGACACAAGAACATATAGTAGAAAAATCGCCAAGGAAGCAAGATGGTCACCAAAGACACCAGTGACGGAAATGCCGGAAATGCCGGAAATGCCTTCTTTCAGCATCTTGCCGGGGATTGTATCTCCTTGGGGAGGTCACAGCACTCCAATTGCATCACCGCAGCAGCAAATTGATATTCCAGCAAAAAATCTCAGGACTCCATCAGTTCCCATTCCTCTTGCAACTGGATCACCCTCTCTGAATGACATGTTGGCTGAACCTCACAAGTTCCAGATCATAGAGTCACCAGTTAACATGCCTATTTTCAACCAAGCTGAGGCCAGAAAGAAGAGAAAAGTGCATTTCAAATCAGAAAAAAGTATGACAGAATTTAAGATTGATGAAATGCACTCTGGGTCTTCAGCAGAGTCGCTGGGAATATATTCATATGTTGTGCGCATAAAAAACAGAAAGAGGGCGTCAAGAAAGGACGACATATACTGGTGGAGTGAAGTCAAAGCTGAAAGGGAATCCAAAAGAAAGAGGCAGGAAGAGAACAAAAAAAAGTTTGAAGAAGAGAGGCGGAAAAAGAAAGAGGAGGAAAGTTTGAGAAACCTGATGCAACCAGAACAGGTTGAATCAGTAACTGCTGTTCAGACGTCATTCGACAATGTGGCTGGGGTGACAGAGGAAGGTGAACCCATATTCCTTGTTGGTGATTCAGAGGAACCTTATCTTCCAAGCCAACAAGAGGTGATGGACTGGGATGACCAGACAGTCTACAAAGATCACATGGAAGAAAACACGAAGAAAAGGTTCCAAGAATACTGGAACAAGGCGCCGTGCGGGTAATCTATCCTTCTATCTGTCTTACTAACTATTTCCGGGTATATGTCTGGACAACTTCTTTAATAACTATGTTAGTAACTATCAACTGAGCATCTATCTATCTTTTTAACTATCTGCAAGTAACTGTCTAAGTAACTATCATCTTCTTTAGAAACTATGATAGTAACTATCATAGTAACTTGTAACTATCAACTTATTGAATATCTGTATTAGTAACTACTAAATATGATAGTAACTATCAAAGTAACTAGGAAAAAATAACTAGTAACTATCAAAGTAAATATGAAAAAATAACTAGTAACTATCTTACTAACTATCAAAAAATAACTAGTAACTGTCAATGTATCTACTAACTATCATAGTAACTAGAAACTATGATAGTAACTATCAAAGTAACTTGTAACTATCAACTTATTGAATATTTGTATTAGTAACTACTAAATATGATAGTAACTATCAAAGTAAGTATGAAAAAATAACTAGTAACTATCTTACTAACTATCAAAAATTAACTAGTAACTATCAATGTATCTACTAACTATCATAGTAACTAGAAACTATGATAGTAACTATCATAGTAACTATCAAAGTAACTTGTAACTATCAACTTATTTAATATCATGTGTGCAGAGTGTTCTTCTGGGAAGGAAAAGAGGTGGGAACAGAAATTTCCAAGTATGAAATAAATCAAGTGGTGACCGGAACTGAAGTCGCAAACAACATGATTGATGGATATGCTGCTCTACTGCATTCTGATATGATAGACAAGGGTGATCCAGATGAGTATAAAATAGAAATTATGCAGACTCACTCTTGGGTAAGATAAATTTTTAACAGGACAATTATACTTTGTAAAAAATTATGAGATAACTAATCATAGGTTTTGTTTGTTTGAAAACAGATGTCCACAGAAGAGCTAGAAGCAAAACCAATGCACCAGTTCTTATGTGAACCACTATACGAGAAGCTGGGTAAAGCAGAAATGATTCTGATCCCACTTACTCACAGGAGGAATTTTCACCATACTCTACTGCTTTTTGACACGGAAGCATTAAGATTTGCACACTTAGACTCCATCAAATCCAGAAGACCAGGAACCGGGCAAAGTTTTAACGATGCTAAAAAAATGGTATGTTAGTAACTATCTTAGTAATTATCGTCTGTGGAAATCTTATTGAGTAACTATTTATTGAGTAAATATCATCTTTGTAACTATCGTAGTAACTGTCATTCTAGTAACTATATTTGTAATTACCTTTGTAACTATAATCTGCGTATCTATCTTACTAACTATCTGTGTAACTATCATTTTAGTAACTATCTTTTTTAGTAACTATCAACTATTTTTGTAACTATCATAGTAACTACCTTTGTAACTATAATCTGAGTATCTATCTTATTAACTATCTGTGTAACTATCATAGTAACTATGATTCTAGTAACTATCTGTTTTAGTAACTATCAACTACTTCAGTAACTATCTATGTAACTATCGTCTTTGTAACTATATATGTAACTATGTTAGTAACTATCTGAGTAACTATCATCTTACCAACTATCTCAGTAACTATCTAACTAAATATGTCTGTAACTATCTGAGTAACTATCTGACTAACTATGTTATTAACAGGTGGCAATGATTGATATATGGATGAGAGCTGTCCTTGAACAAGCAGATGATATGCTGCAGCAAGGATGCCGGTACAAAATAGACACCGGCAAAAGCTCCAACACAGAATTGAAGATGGTAGAAGAGCCTCTTAATGAAGATGAAATGAAAACAATAAGGTGGATTAAGAACAACTACAAGTCCAACCTGACTATAAGTCCGTTCAAGGGAAAATTGCCTCAACAACTATCTGATTCGTAAATTTCTAAACCCAGCATATCTTAATAACTATCAACTTGTAACTGTCTGTAGAACTATGTTTAGTAAATATTTGAGTAATATCATCTTTGTAAATTCTCTGTGTTTTTATAGTAGTAACTATCTCAGTAACTATCATATCTGTAACTGTCATCTTTATAACTGTCTGACTTTAAGTAATCTTTTTATTTTGACAAAACAGCGTCGACTGTGGAATATACGTGATGTACTTCATGAGCCTCATTTTTTCACAAGGTGATTTCAAAAAGAAGTTTAGGAAGGAAGAGGCTAACAAGTTCAGGGCTCACATTCTAAAGCAGTTTGCGGACAATCGGCATACTTGGAGGCCCTCTTAGATGGATTAAACAGATTTTTCATGCTTTGTTTTGAACAGTTAAACAAATTATTGATGATAATTTGTTTAGGGAACAAATTTTGTATCTATTCAGGCTGACAAGTTTAGGGAACAAATTGTGTATCTATTCAGGGAACAAATTTTGTATCTATTCAGGCTGACAAGTTCAGGGATCATTTTCAGTAACTATCAGACTAACTATCACTTTTTTCATATACTATCAAACTAACTATCATCTTAGTTTATATCTATTTCATATACATTATTTGCAATATAATTATGTTTCTGTTTAGTTTGTAAACCCCTGTTTTTCTGTCTAGTTTGAAAGGTGATCAACTAGACAAATGATTCTATGGATAGCACAGATCTGTTCAGAAGTTATTTAATTACAAACTATCTTTCTAGCTATCATTATAACTTTCAAACTAACTATCATATCAGTAACTATCAAACTAACTATCATTTTCGTTACTAACTGTAAAAGTAACTATCAAATTAACTATCAAATGCAGGAAACTAACTATCAAATTAACTGTACAAGTAACTATCAAATTAACTCTCAAACTAATTAACTATCATTTTAGTAACTATCTTACTAACTATCATCTTCCTAATTAACTTTCTAATTATCTAACTGTCAAATTAATAACTATCTTACTAACTATCATTTAAGTTACTAACTATCAAAGTAACTATTATATTACTAGCAATCATCTAAGTACCAACCAGACTCTGTGTTAGTAACTATATAAGTAACTATGAAAAACACAATTGCTGCACAGAAGAGCAACTTATCCAAGTATGAAAAATGCAGGACAGAATGCAGCGTGCCGCTGCACCGCGCAACAACTCAACATGAATAAAATAATAAAAGTAACCTTTCAATTATTGTAAAACAAGTAAAAAATCAATGTACATTTCAATGTAACAATCATAAAAATAAAATAAAAATAGAACTGCATGAATAGCTATCTAGGTAACTATATAATTTCTGTACAACTTGTTCTGTTGTGACCAGCATATTTGTTATACCTGCTGCACTTGACTGTCCTTTTCACTTCATTTTTACTTCTGTACCTCTGTAATTTTGGCCTTCCAGGTGGTCTCTTTGTTAATGGTGGTTGCACCAACAATGCAGGCTGAGCTAGATCCACCGGCTTTGAAATAGTAGGAACCGGATTGATTGCGAAAGAATAAGTTTCACGATATTTATCCACCTAAAAAACAAAAAAAAAAGAAGGAAAAATAAAGGATATAATGTCAAGTTCATGTAACTGTATCAGTAACTTCACTAGTATCTGTCAGTGTAACTATTTTATTTGAAGTAACTATCTTACTAACTACCTCGGTAACTGTTTAAATAATGTTAAATTTAGGAAAAGTGGTGCACCTTGAAAATTGGATTGACATATGAGTACACATTAGAACCGTGTTTCTGAATCACGACAAGGGCATGTGAGCAAGGAAATCCGTGAACTTGCCATTCTCCACATGAACAGTATAACGCTTCCAAGTTTACCATCACAGAATACTTTTGGCACTGAACTTCATAAACGTATGTATCAGATCTACTCACTAACCAGTGTCTACCCAACTCCAAGTTGTCAACCAGCTTCTTTTCGAAATTTGGACACAGCTCAGTAACTCATCCAGCAGATTCTTCCTTCCTTGAAGCAATTAAAGCCATAGACTTAACACGAATGCCTTCGTTAAATTCAATAATGGGAAGGCTCTTCAACTCCTTCACCCAATTGTTGAAACACTCAGCCAAATTATTTGTCATTTCACCAAACCTTTCACCATTAAAAAAACTAGAAGCCCATGTTTCTAGAGGGAGATTCTTCAAAAACTTATCAACAACCTCACCACCTTCATGCTTCAACTTCTCGAAATTAATCTCAAAATATTCACGAGTGCGAGAATAAGCACACTTCATAAACAACAATGGAATTCTTTTGCTAAGAACCACATGCAAACTTGTTGCTCAGATTAGCCTGAAGATGCCTATAACAAAATCCATGAGGACTATTGGGAAAGACTGCACGAACTGCATTTAGAAGACCAATATTACGATCAGATATGAAAGTAATTTGCCTTGTAGAATATCTCGACAACTCTTCAGACAACATCTTAAGAAAGAAGGTCCAGTTGCTCTCATTTTCAGAATCGACAATAGCATAAGCAACTGGATATAATCCTAAACAAAAGAAAGAAAAAAAATAATGTCAGATTCATATAAATAACTATCAAAGTAAAAGTAACTGCACTAGTATCTATCAAAGTAACTATTTATGCTGAAAGTTCCTGTAACTATAAAAGAATTTCCAGTAGTATGTATCAAAGTAAATGTATAATCTGAAAAATTCATTTAACTATACCAGTAACTACCATACTATCTATCAAAAGAAACTATTTGGTCTTGAGCTTTCTGTAACTGTATAAGAAACTACCAAAGTATCTATCAAAATAACTGTCGGTCTGAAAGTAATGGAAATGAAAACCAACAGCAATGAAGAAAAGAAAGAACAAAACAATGAAGAAAGTGATGTACCACAATTCGCATCCTTTGTCGAAGCAGCAAGAAGCATGCCTTTGTATTTATTTGTGATGAATGTAGCATCAATAAAGAGAATTGGTCTGCAAGACTGAAAACCATTCAACCAAGCAGAATACGTAACAAACATACGCAAGAACCTTTGTGTTTCAGATTCGTACTCTACAGCTAGCCTAGAATATGGGTTGCATTCATATGTGCGCTGGCAAAACCATGATAAATTCTGGTAAGACTCAGAGTCAACACCAACCACAGCATCCCTTGCAAGTTCTTTGCCATACCAAGCAGTATGATAGGAGACATCTAAGCCGTAGTTTAGCTTTATGTCTTGCAGTATATCAATAGCTTTCTTACTGGGATTCTCACGAACCTTGTCAAGCATCACCTCCGTAATAATCTTGCTGCACATCATCTTACTATTTTGAAGCCGGATGACACAACGACATCTATGTTCGTTCACCAATTTATTGATCACAAAGAAACCATTATACCTGAATAAAAGGTGCAAAACTCAATCAACATATATACTTTTTCATAGTAACTATCCAAGTCACTAATAACTATCCAGTTAACAATTCCTGTAACGTTAACACTGAGAAATATAGAAAGTAACTATCTAAGTAACTACTAACTACTGAAGAAAAAAACAGGTAACTATCAAAGTAACTATCAAAATAAAAGTTTGTCTGAGTTCAAAACAAAGAAATATATAAATAACTATCTAAGTAACTATACAAGTAACTATCATGCTTAAAAAATGAAGCACACAATGCAGCGTGCCGCTGCACCGTAAATATAGAAAGTAACTATCTAAGTAACTACTAACTACTGAAGAAAAAAACAGGTAACTATCAAAGTAACTATCAAAATAAAAGTTTGTCTGAGTTCAACACTAAGAAATATATAAATAACTATACAAGTAACTATCATGCTTAAAAAATGAAGCACACAATGCAGCGTGCCGCTGCACCGCAAATATAGAAAGTAACTATCTAAGTAACTACTAACTACTGAAGAAAAAAACAGGTAACTATCAAAGTAACTATCAAAATAAAAGTTTGTCTGAGTTCAAAACTAAGAAATATATAAATAACTATCTAAGTAACTATACAAGTAACTATCATGCTTAAAAAATGAAGCACACAATGCAGCGTGCCGCTGCACCGCAAATATGGCAGCACAACACTGCTGATATCAACTATACAAAATTAAATTTAACAAATACAAAATACGTGCAACGGCTAGTGAAAATGTACCTGCATAAAGATGCCTTCACACACCAATTACAACCTTCAGAATGTTTTTTCTTGCAGAAAACAACAACGCGTTCAGGCTTATTTCTATCAAAAAAATACTCAAAACCAATCTCCACAGCATACATCCGCAACTTGAGCCTAAACTCTTTTACCCCACCCTCAAACGTCTGACCCTTAGAGTGAATAAGATCTTTCCATCCTTTAGAAAGATACATTTTTGGGTCCTCACGTCTATAACATCCCAAAAATTCATTCTCTTCCACCAAAACACTACTCTCCTCACTAATAGTATTACTAACTGAAATTTCGGAAACAGAAGCAATGGGATCCACACAATGAACATCCACATCAACAAAATCAGATTGATATCGTCCCAAAACTTTAAACATCATGCACATATCAACCTCATTTTCCAGAAAGTAAACAGTAGGATCTGGATAAACATTGTACTTAAGTTTGAAAACCAATCTTTCCAAGTCGGGAAAACGATCACGTATCTTATGACAAAAATCAACAAAACGACAATTATGAACAAACGAAAGTGCTGCTCCTTCACTAGAATACACGAGCTTAGCAGTATAAAAATTGTCCATTGCACCTACAGGAAAAATCATAACAACATCAATAATTATAATACTATCAGAGGGCATCATAATTATATCTGTTACTATCTTACTAACCATTCTAGTATCTGTCATCGCAGTAACTATCTTACTAACTATTGTACTAACTATCATTTTAGTAATTATCTTACTAACTATTACTTAGTAACTATCTTACTAACTATCTTACTAACTATGAAAAATAAAAGATGCAACAACTATCAGCCTACTAACTAGCTTACTAACTATCGTAGAAGCTGAAATAATAACTATGAAATTGGTAACTATCTTACTAACTATTAAATGGTTGGAACTATCTTACTAACTATCTTACTAACTATGAAAAATAAAAAATGCAGCAACTATCAGCCTAGTAACTAGCTTACTAACTATCGTAGAAGCTGAAATAATGACTATGAAATTGGTAACTATCGTACTAACTATCATCTTGGTAAATATCTCACTAACAGTAACTATCTAACTAACTATGAAAAAAATGCAGAACGGAAAAAAAAAGATGAGGAAGTTTTCGGAGCAGT
This sequence comes from Potentilla sterilis, assembly GCA_963682095.1. NCBI lineage: Eukaryota > Viridiplantae > Streptophyta > Magnoliopsida > Rosales > Rosaceae > Potentilla > Potentilla sterilis. Next base: position 36,717,286 of record OY821756.1, read on the forward strand.
ATGAAGAACTTTTCGGAGCAGTATGAGGAAGTTTGAGGAAGTTTTCGGAGCAGTATGAGGAAGTTTTCGGAGCAGTAACAGTATGACAAATAACAGACGCAAAGTTTCAAAGGCAAAACGAAAATGGCAGAATGAGCAAATCTAAACAGCTGCAAAACATTAACATACCTCATTCAGAGACAAATAGCAATCGCAACGCAAATATTCAGAGACAAATCTGAATCGCAAATTGAGCAATTAAACAGTTGAATTGCATATCGCCGGAAGAAAACTAATTACAAAATCGGCGGCAAAAAAGGAATTGCAGATCGGAGGCAATGAGGAATTGAAGATCAGAGGCAATGAGGAATTGAAGATCAGAGGCAGAGAGAAAGAGAGAAAGAGAGAGAGAGAGAGGCGGCAATGAGAAGAAGAAAAAGAAAACAGAGCTGAAAGAGAAAACGTAACAGAACGGGATAAAATTCAATGCTTAAGGGTAAAATCGTCCGTTAAAAAATCAAAAACAGCCATTTTTTATAATTTACTAAAAATGAAAATAGCCTTTTGTGATAAAAGTATTAAAAACATGTCTTTTTTTATGAAGTGAAAAACAGGGGACTTTTTTTCTAATTTACAAAGCTAGATGGTCCTTTTCTCTAAAATATGGTTTAATATTTTAAAAATATAAAAGTAAAAAAAAAAAATCTAGCAAGTCCTTAATTTCTTTAAATCCATAAAAGTTTAGGGCTTTACTCCAGGATGTATATATAGAGAGAGACCCTCCTTTGTTTTAATATTGCTCAACACGTCTCTCTTTCTCTGGGGAAGAGCAGTCTCCAGGGCTTTGCCCCAAATTTCGGAAAAACCCAAATATCTCAGCAGAGCCGCCATTGCTTCCGGTGAGGTTCCTTCCTCTTCTTGTTTTCATTCTCTACATTCTTTCACTGCGTTTTACTTATTATCGCTACGATCGCCACCGCACCATCACCCGGAAACGATCTCGAGTCGGATTCCCATAAAACGCAGAATATAGGAAATTGAACCCTGAGAAGCTGTTCCAAGTTACCTCAAGACTTATAAATTCTGGTTTGAAATCGTTGGATTACCCTAGAAAATCAAAACTAGGTTACTAGATGTGAAAACAGTTGTAAAGGAGGTCACATTCCCTTTCCTTTGGTCTTCTTGATCGTTTCTGCTGTCTATTGTTGTTTTATAATTGGATGATTCTCTAGTTTAAGCCTTTTAATATCTTCAATCACGAAATCGGCTGTTGTAGAAAGCTTTATTTTTGTAATGCTAGCTTGTAGTACTAGTTCATCATGGCTAAGGATTGCAAGAGAAATATGAATTCATCTTTGAAATTAGCAAAGTTGAAATTTCTTGGCTGAAATATTTGCTTGCTTATTTTTGTGTTTGGATACTGGTTTTGGGGAAAGTACTGCCCATCGGTTCACTTAATTTTTGGTTTCACTTATTTTGTTATGTCCCAACAAGTGTCATCATCTGCTCAACTCTTTAACGTTTAGTGGAATATATGCTATTTTAGTTCTATCTTGAGTGATTTGTTATTTTTTTGGTGATTTATGTTGTAGTTTTTCTTTGATATATGGGGGATGACAGAGGTATGCTGTTTGTTTGGGAGTTATCCATAGCCTGAAGTTTTCTATCTTCTGTTCTGCACTCATAATCACTACGGCATCCTCTTCAGCTCCTACTATAGGCCCCTCTTTCCTTTCTATATTGCTGATTTTGTCTCTGCCAAAAATTTCTGAGTCCAAAAATTTTCCTATGGGAAAGTCAAATCAAGTCATTTCTCATCGGACATGTCCCTCCCATTCCCTGTCTTAATTGTGATAGCCTGTTTTCACTTATATGGCTACCAACCCTGCCTTTCATTCCCGCACCAACACGTTTCGTAAACATGTTACTTCTGGGTGGAGTAAACTCTAATTGCAGTTTTATGAAAGGACCGTAACTGTCGGAGCATATAGAAGGCCTTCAGTTATGTTGTTATATTTGTACCTTAATTGTAGGTGTCAATTATACTTCTGCTGCAACCTTTTCTCTTGCAGCCTTGTATGGGTTGCAAGTGAAAACCACTTTTCTGCACTGTTTATGTTTGATCATTGGTGTTTCTTCTGTGATAATGCAATGTAGTTTAAGGGATTTTTGAATCAATCCATACTGGTTTTCTTTTAGGAGTGAGAGGAAAGGGGAGCAATGATCAAGGACTCCAAGGGCAAGTGTGAGTCTTCATCTCACAAGCTTTTGAAGGAAAAAGCAAAGACTCGTGTGGACCAGCTTCAAGCATTTTTGACCAATCTTAAGAGTGTAAAGAAGGAGAGCCAAACTGATGACGTTGAAAACTTGGAGGAAGTGAATAAGATGCTTCAGGAGTGGAAAGCTGAGCTCAATGAGCCATCCCCTGCATCTTCTCTACTAGTGGTAATTGTAATCTTATGGTTGCAATAGATTTTTATCATGGTTTATGTGCTCTTTGTTCTCATCTGAAATTTTACTTGGGATTTTGCAGGCTGACACACTGGGATCATTTTCAGAGGAGTTAGCACGTATTTTGAGAACTGATGAGGAGGATGATGCAATAAGTCCATTAAAGGAATTGCCACTGGCTAAGCCTCAGAGTGACGTTCAGAGTCTTCATATGGGTAATTTGATGCAATATACAGAGGTGTGTTTATTTCCTGACTGTTAAGTTAATGTTATTTTGAATAGAAACAGCATGTTTTGGCTTGTTGTGATATTGTAACTAACTAGACTTATGGCGTTCTCTAGATTTTTTTTTTAGCTTACATACTTTTCCCATTGTACCGTGCAATAGAAATGTCAAGTCAGATTTGAGAATATAAGTTTCTTTAATTCATCAAAATAATTGCAATAACACAGTCTCTTGAACAAGCTTGATATTTCAGAATATTATTGTGCAACTTACCCATACTGTTGAAGTCGATTGCTTGCCAGATTGATACCATGTGTTATTTAGTGGTTATTGGTCAAGCTGTTTTTCATTAGTTTCATCATAGAATTATTGTATTCTTGGCAGATTTCAATTTTTTTTATACAGTTTGGTGCTTTATTCTTAAAAGCTTTCATGGCTTTTGGTATAGTACGCTTTATAAATGTAAGGGTAGGTTTAGTTAGTTGTGATTGAATACTTATTTACTTAAATGCTTGACCATTTATGTAGGATTTTTACGTTTCTCCGGAGCGTCAAGAAAGTTTTCAAGAATTTTATCAATACAATGATACTGCTTCGGGTTTCCAGAACCTAATGGTCGACAACTCTGATTTCGATCATCACTTTGATTTTCATCAATATGTCAATGAAGGGCCATTTATCGAGGGAAACGATGTAAAGCAGCTCGAAGAGGAAGCAGTGCCTAATGTTTTGCCAGTTATCTCTCCTGCTGAACCTTCATTTTTGGGACCATCATGTGCTCTTTGGGACTGTTCCAGGCCTGCGGAATGTGGGAAGGATTATTGCTGTGGCTTTCATGCTAGATCAGCTTTAGAAGAGGGTCAACCTGGAAATTCTCCAGTTTTTCGTCCTCGTGGCATTTCTTTGAAGGATAATGCACTTTTTGATGCACTTGTTGCTTGGAATCAGGGAAAAGCTGTGGGCATACCCAATTGTGAAGGGGCTGCCACTCTAAAATCTCCATGGAATGACTCTAGTAAGACATATTCCTATTCTGATTGTGTTTTCCGTTATCTTTCATAGCCATGCTGATTCATTGCTCAGTTTTATGCACCTATTGTGGTTTTCTTTTCCGCTCAATTGGCAAGTAGTTTGATAAGAACTCAGTGTTTTTAAATCATTCCTATGGTGCCTCTTTTTATTTTTATTTTTTGTTTTATTTTAAACTAACAGTGTCAATTTTAATGTTGCAGAGCTATTCAATCTTTCTTTCCTTGAGGGTGAAACAATTAGAGAGTGGCTCTTTTTTGACAAGCCTAGAAGGGCCTTTGGGACTGGTAACAGAAAACAGAGGTCATTGCCAGATCACAATGGACGTGGTTGGCATGAATCAAGAAAGCAGATCATGAAGGAATTCAATGGGCAGAAACGGTCATATTATATGGATCCACAGCCATCAAGTGATCAGGACTGGCATTTGTTTGAATATGAGGTGAACAACTCTGATGCATGTGCTCTATATAGGTTGGAGTTAAAGTTTGGCTGTGTAAAGAAAAGTCCAAAAGGAAAAGTATCCAATGAGGTTGCTGATCTGCAAAAGAAGATGGGAAAGCTTACTGCTGAGGTTGCCACTGATGGTGCAGACAGTGCCAAAGGAAAAGCTAAGAAGAAGGCTAATGCTGGCAATATATTTTCTTCTCATAGTCCGATGACTTCAACTCCCTAAACTCTGCACTGTGTTGGAGATGTTACTGTGCTCAAAATTAGATGACTGGTAGTGGGGAAAGTGTAGAGTTGGTTCAACTGGCCACTAATATGGCTGACTATTGTAGTGTAATTAGTTGACAAAACGTTTGGAACGAATCTAACTAGCCGTATGCGTGATCATGTAAATGTTGCTGAACGTCCTACTTTGGTGCTCAATGTCCTGCGTAGATTTATGTTGGTTTGTTTTGTGGGTAACGAGTTGCCAATGCGAGTAATGACGGAAACCTGGTCCTTTATGGAGCACGTTCTTAATGAAGCTCTTTTCGACCGGCAAAATGTTGATTTGTCTGAGCCTTTTTCTCCCGGTAGAGGTATTTGTGACCCTATCTCTTTGTTCTCTGTATGGACAAATTATCTCACCTGATCTACTTTGCTAGTGATGCGAAACAATGGAAGCCTATAAAATCTTTTCTTTGCTGATGATTTTCCACCGTCTCTATGCTGATGACTAGATTCTTTTCTGAGACTTCAAACTCTCAACTCAAGCTTATGTACTTGCGAAGTGTGAGCATCTCGTGTGCCCCTTTCTGGTGAAACTGTTAAATTGGAGTAATTGTCAAAATGCATAGCAGACTTGTAGCATGGAAGAATTTCCGTCCAAGCATGACTGGAAGAACCGAAGAATTAGTCATTAAATTACAATTATCTTCCAGTCTATACAACCTAGTCTAAGTCACCTTACAGCTTTTTGAAAATTTTGATGGATTGATTTGGGAACATTGCTCTAATGGTATATTCACTGTGAAAAGTGGTTATAAGTGACTACTGGTGTTAATACTTTTCCTAGGTTCTTGTGGCAGCGTATTTGGAAATTTGACAATCCTCCAAAGCTTGAGTGCTTTGCCTCTTTCATGTCTCAGGAAAGACGGTAATGCGCAAGGAGGCTGAATCAGGATTCAAGTTTTTCATTTCTGCCCAATAGCCTGTACGATGTGCCTATAATTTGAGATTACACCAAAGCTACAATTGTGTGGCATACAAGTGATACCCCAGCCATAATATAAATTTTTTTATTTTTTTTTAATTCAGATTGGGAATATTGTTTCTGCAGAACTGTAAGTGGAAATCTTCTTAAGGAAGTTGCTTTTTTACTTTCATTTGCTGGTATATTTGGAAATGGAAGAACAAGGGATTTCTGATCCACTATTGTTGACAATCGCATGCTGAGACTCAACTCTTCGGTTTTTGTCTTTCAATTATCTTTGAAGAGCAAGGGCTAAGTAAATAAGCTACCTTATGTAATAAAACCCGGAAGTCTTAACTCGCTTTATTATGCTCCAGTGATATGAACTTCATATTGGTCATTTCAAGCTTAATGTGATGGAACTAGCTAGGTCTGCTAGTGGTCTTATTGGTGCAAGTGTGATTATAATAGATAGTCATGGTAATAAGATCCAGGGTTTTATGTTATAAAAAAAAAAAAAAAAAACCTTGGTACTGGGGAAATTCTTCAGGCTGAAACTGGGGTGTTTTTGTTGGTATTAAACAGGTTCTTGACTTGCATATGACCAAAAAAGCTAACCTCAGCAGATGTACAATTCATGTCTTTTCTCTTTTGGGATCAAAAATGAAATTCATTCATGATTGAACAAACTTGAAGTACATGCATATCAGATGTAGAATTTGATCCATTCTGGCCCTTCCTCTTACCAAACATTAAATTAAAGTATAAAGATGTCCAGTCCTCATCAGTGTTACCTTTGTACAATGCTCAGAAAATTGATGCTGATGGCGAAGCATCTTAACCCTCATTGACGTCCGCAAGACGGAGAAATAATTCATGCAGAACCTCTCATGCCCCAAAAATGGAGCTCAATTCACCTACTAACAAACATTTCAACAATTACTAGCAAGAACCAAGTTGGATAAGCAAAACCTCCAGCAATTTGAACTCATAAAAACAAATGATTCATCTTGTGCAAAACAAATGATTCAACCTCCTTCCTTCCAGCATAGTTGTCCCTATGCTCAATTCATCTTCTCAGTGGAGCTGTGCATTCAGGGATGATTTGGCAGCAAGATTTGCTTGTATTCTCAAAATGTTGCTTATGGAGAACACCATGCAAACGCCCCAAAAACTGCTCCTTTAATGAGTCAAAAGCCATATCCAATCTATTTAGTTGGTCCATTGCATTTACATTATACAAGAACAAGCCATAGTAAAGATCAAAACTATCTCCTACTGTATTCTCCACCAAATTCAATAAAGCCTTGTAATCATTTGTCAGGATAGATGTCGACTCCAAACCCAGCTTTTCCAAAACCCTTCCTATTGTGTGCGTAATGAATTGCGACCCTGCTGCATGCCTATCATGATCTGCACAAGACATTTCAACCATCCGGCACCCTTCTAAGGCAAAGATATCAAGAAATCGGTCACAGAGTGATACCCTTGATTCATCACTTCCCACCCTGACCTTGTCATAAACAAAAGGAAGAGCATTCCACCCATTTTTACCGCTCTCGGGTCCAAACATGGGATGAGTACAGAGAATATCAAAATCCAACGGCAATTTTTTAAGAAACAAGTTTCTTGGAAATTCTTTAACTGAAAGAACATCAACAAACAATGTATTCCTCATCAACCTCTGAACTGGAAATGACCTGAGAACTTTCTCGGTTGATAGTATAGAGGTACAAAAAACTATCACTTCTGGACGCTCTTCGCAAAGTGCCTCGGCATCAGAGAAGAAAACTACCCCCAACTTTTGAGCCACATCATAGTAGTCTGATCGAGAATAGGCTAGAACTTTATGACCTTGACGTATAATAGTTTTAGCAAGGAACTGACCAAAGTTCCCAAAACCAACAATTGCAATGTTGAGCCTTGAGTTGTCATCAAATGTATGCGACCTGAAGTTTGCAGTAAAAATAATGAGTCAAGACTTTAATAAATGCAGCCCTAACCCTAAGTCGAAAGGTGTTAATATTAGGTAAAATAAATAATATTTCTCCAAGTCACAGGCTCAGAATTTTAAAGACAAAAGTCCACGAAAGTAGGCTAAAACTGTAGAACTGACATTTCAAACAAAGAAACCAACTGACAATATAAAACTAAATAATGTGTAACCAGATGTTGGTGAACAAATCAATCAACTTAAACCAAACAAATCAAAGGGAAGATCTTGTAAAGTGATCAATAACGAACCAACAAATTAGACAAAACAAATACTGGCTAACAGTAATTCAGCCAACCGACACCATCGAAAGACACACAGTAACTAAACAAATGAAACAAGTAAGAATCAAGCGACCAAGATAACCATATAGTGAAGGCCACAGTTATCTTTCAAATGCTAAAAAAGACGGCCAATTTTTTAGATTTCATACGCCTGCATTTAAATTTTTAAGTCCTATTACTTTCCATTAAGAAGTCAGTTCTACTAGATTCATAGGGCATATCCACTAAGAAAAGAGCAAAAAAAAAACTCATCCATTCCAAGTTGAAAACTGACAAATTCGTCTCTACAATAAAAGTACAAAAGTTTGATGCACTGGAACTTTACCTCATAGCTTTTGAAGAAGATACCAGAGCAACTCTATTGTGGGATGATTTAGACACCTTGTTCTCCTCATGTACCTTCTCTGCATCATCAAATAGTTTCTTTCTCACAACATCATGCAAATAACCAAAAAGCTGCGTCTTCAAAGTGCCAAAAGCCATGGCCAACTTCTGAAACATCTCAAATGCATTTTTATTGTACATGAACAACTCACAATATAGATCAAAACTATACCCAGCAGTGTTGTCCACCAAGTCCAACAGTGTCACATAACCTTTCGTATTTATTGGCGTCGATTCCAATGTCAAAATCCTCAAGACTCTCCCAACTGTGTGGGTAATAAACTGCGAACCTGCTACATACTTATCTTGAACAGAACAGCTTACTTCCACCAATTTACACCCTTCTTTCTCAAACATATTTAAGAAATTATTACAAAAAGAAATCCCCACTCTATCAGAACCAAGTCGAACCTTTTCGTACACAAAAAAACTGCCATTCCACTCATGTTTACCTCTCTCAACTCCGAACATTGGGTTGGTGCAAACAACATTTAGATAGCTAGGCAACAACTCGAGTAACAGTGCTTTCGAAAACTCTTTGACAGGAAGCATGTCAACAAACAATGTGTCATGTCTAAGGCTCTGGAGAGGTAAAGATCTGAGGAAGGACTCTGTGGAGATGATGGAGGTACAAAGCAAAATGACCTGTGGATTCTGTTCACAGAGCTCCTGCGGATTAGAAACATATGAAATGCCGAGGTCTAGGGCCATTTTGGAGTGATCACATCTAGAATGTGCGACAACAATGTGGCCTAGTTTCGCAAAGGTCTTGGCAAGTGATTGGCCCATGTTGCCGAAGCCGATGATGGCAATCTTGAGCATTTGAACGTTGTGGAATTCTTTGACAAATTCAGAATTCTAAATGTAAAGTACGTTGTGGTGTTTCCTGACCACAGGTTGCAGAAAGACCAGAAACAACAATGTTGGCATCCATTTCACTCTCAGAGAGACTGGCATCAATTCCATCCTGTGCAAGACTATTGCAAAAAGGGAACAATTAAAAATAATTCTATAGGTAGACATGTGAGGATAAGATCCTATAGTTTCAGTATAGGTACTTACAAAAATCTAGTACTAAAAATTAGTTATGAATTCAAGCATATGCAAAATGACTGTGTACCACCTATTTTGTTCTCAACAGAATCCAGACATTTCATACCAATCATTACTTTTGAGCTTCACGACCACTTGGGGGATCATTTAGGGAAAAACAAAGAAGAGGAAACACAATAGAAAGAAGTGATCTACTAAAAGCATGGGAATCAAAGGCAAATAGTTAAGGGGGCCTGCATAATCTCAATTCCGGAATCAAAAGAGTATCATTAACAGGGAAGCTGGGTCGTTATCTCATCATTGGTTTATTCAATCATTTCATGGGTTTGGGCTGAGCAGAGAAATATGAAGATTGATAATCGGAATGAATCTCAATGTGTTTTGGGTGTGAACAAGTTTACCTATTTCACTGCCACCAATGATCACTGATTTCAATCGCCATAGAGGACGAATGCTGGAAAAGTAAACAAGGACAGAATTGGGTAGGAATCTTCAATCCTGAACCAAACACAGCTATTCTCACGTTTGACTAATGTGTACTAAACGACTAAACCAACTAACCTTCATTTTGAATAGTGTTACCCATGTCATGTCCTTTTGTGAATCAATTTTATTTATTATTACTAGCCTTCCTGCACGCGCGATGCGCGGGCGGAAGGGCCGCGCTCGCGCGTGCGTGTATTGTTTTTCCTGTTATACTTTGTGTATGTCAATGTCGCTTAATACTCAAACTGATTATGCATTACACATTACCTAACACTTACACATATGAAATATTATAAACATTATATGTATTTAACGATCAAATAACAAAAATATGAAATAGTAATTCTCTTCTTAGTCTTTATATTAAAATCTATGTACTAAGTAAAACATAGCCCATGTTACCTAACGCATACACATTGCACTGTACCTAGTAGATAAAACAACTAATGACAAAATAAATCGAACCTACTTAAAACTCTTCCCAAAAGAAAAAAAAAAAAAGGAAATCTACACTTACCTACACTTGAGAAAGGAAGCCAAAACCTCTGTTGTCGATATGAACAAACTCTTACAGTCACAAAATTCTAGTACCAAAATCTAAGGGAAACAAATTAAATACACCAAGGGGATGAAAATTAAGTCATTCTTTGAGCAGCTTCTTCAGCCTGAAGCCTTTTTTTTGCCTTAGTTTTAGCCCGGCATTTGGAACCCATGAATTTTTCATATATTTTTCATACTCGTCATTGAAGTTAGCTGCATTGCAAGTGAAACACAAAATAAGTTTTAAGCTAATAATATAACATACTCGACGTCTTCAACAGATTGTTATCAAAGGTGACCACCTAACCCACCTTTATTGATTCTAAGACCTTGCTAAACTATATATCTTCATTCTTGATCATATCTTGTATAAATATTGCAGTCTTTACGAATGTATAAAGATACAATATTGCAGTTCATACCATTTATAAGGTAATTCCTACACAGAGCCAGTTATAGAACAGATCTAAAGATATCGAGGATTTACCACTGTTGGTGCCTTTGCTTCTTGGATGCAGTCTGTGTCCTAGAGTTTCAGTATCAATCTGTGGTATTTGCTCTGCTTGAAAGGTGACCTAAAAACAAAAACAAAAAGCTATGAGATCACTTATGATTAATTTTTCAAATAACTAAATTTGAAGCCAACTCATTTTCACTCTCTTTTGGTTTCTCTTCCTTGATACCTTAGGTGATACAACTCTGCATACAAAAACAAATCAACCTATCCAAATGAAACTCGATTAGGCCATCTTTCAAACTGACAATCCTCCAAAATGAGATATGCCAAATACATGAAATCAATTAGTATCAGATAGAAAAAGACCTGATCTGGCTTATGTGTCATCATTTGATAGAAACGTCATATGTGTCATCATTTGAACCACCAACAACCTGTCATAAATGCACAGAGCATGATCAAGATCGAATTCAAGATAGAATGATCGTAGAACATGTATGAAAGTAAATTTAAGGATACATGCATCACGAACGATAAATTAGAAACAGTTAACACATATATGACATCTTACAAATCAATGATACGTGCATATTGTCGGTCCACAAAACAAACAACATTTAACACCCAAAATTTACACTCACCATGATCTAATCACATACAGATCACAGAAACAACATTAGGGATTAGAAATCGAACCTTCCTTGGCTGATCTTTATATGCAAACGCCATCCCTTCCAGTCCTAGCCAAAACAAAATCATAAAAACCCTATAAATGACATATCTTAAGCACTAAAATCTCACAATGTCAATTGGATATCTCTAAACCAAAGCCTAATCTTTCACCGCAGAATCACCCTTGCTCACCATCAATATGAAGCTATGAACCAAATAGATGTAATGTGCAAAGAAAAAGCAATTACAAAAGCAAAATTGGATGAAGAAGACATAACTTACTGGTTGAAGTCCTTCATTCCCATCACGTTGATTGAATTTCTGGTGTAAAGGTACCAAATTGTTGGATTAGAAAGTCATAATTTCATATAAAATGAGATCATGAAAGATAAATTTGAGCAATGCTAATTTGCTAACCTGATCTTTCTTTTCCGTGGGCTCAGGGTTGAGGGCTTTCTTCACTGCAGAAAACCAAGTCTGTTTCCTCCCCATTTTGTAACAGTGCACACTGAAAAGAACAAAACACATAAATTTGACAGACTTCAGATGCACTGATGCACATGGGATAAAATAATCGGGAAACAATCAAATTCGTAGTTGAAGCCAATTACCTGAAGATCACAACAAACTTCTCTGGCGATTAAAGCTCTCTCACCTTCTCTCTCTTCTCAAAACTAAAAGAAACTTCTCGAAACGGAATAAAAAAACTGTCCAACCAGATCTCTCCCGCCTCTGAAGAAATGGCTCCGGCGACGATGATTATGACCAACACTCCGGCCGCCGATCTCGCCCTCACCAACCTCGCCTACTGCTCGCCGCTCGATCTCTCCACCTTTGCCATTCCCGGCACCAAGCCCAATTTGGCTTCAATCACCTTTCAAAAAATCCAAAAATTTCTCTATACAGTTATGAAGTCTTACCTCAGCCGATACCATAACATTTTTCTCCTTCTCTTCGATTTGGCAGTTTTCCTCAAGTCTGGCAGTTTTCCTTTCTCCCCTTTTTTCTGTCTTCTCTTCGCGGAAACCCCTCCTCTTGTTCTTTTTGTTTTGACAAAAATTTACAAAATTACAATGATATCCTCCCCGGGTATTATTAATAGAGACATACATTTTAATAAACTAAGGGCATTACTGATATTGAAAGTTTGGCAGTTCCATAAGCCAAATTGACTTAATATATAGAGATTATTATTTAAAGCAGTTGTGAATCGCGATCGTGCTTGTCATAATACCTTCTAAATTTTAATTAAATTGTCAATTTATATGATCAATTTACCTCTTAAATTTATCAAAAATTACCGATTTACATCTTAGAGTTAAATTTAACTTTTTTCATTCAATTTTATTCCAGAGTTAAATTTAACTTTTTTCATTCAATTTTATCTCACGTGCACGGTAATATTGTCAATTGTATATAAAACAACAGAATAAGTCTATATATTTAAAAATGGGAAAAAGACCATTTGAACAAAATGGGTTTAAAAATTGCCCATTCCAATGTTTATATCCCAAACAAATGAATCTTCAGAGAATTACACAACTACCCTAATAAATATAATTCAGTCATTTACCCTACCCTAACCAATACTAAAACTCTCTCTCTCTCTCTCTCTCTCTCTCTCTCTCTCTCTCTCCTCTGCCGACCTCAACCCTTATCAGCTCCATTATCACCATCTGCATTGCCCTCCGGAACCGCCGAATCAAATGGCGACGCGTAGTCATTGGTGTCCCGCTGCTGCTACTCGTTGGGAAGAACGACGTCGTCATGGAAATCCCCAAGTGGTGCCTTGGAGGAGGGGAAGTCGACCTGGGTGGGAGGGTTTAACGACGAGTCGTAGCTCAGGTAACCGTCGTCGTCGAATGGTTGAGCGGCGGGGGAAGGGTTATGGGGTTCGTCCTCGTTAGGGAATGAGTCGAAGGACGACATCCTGGGATGGATTTGAGATTTCAAGTCTAAACTGAATGGATTTGTTCGAATACAAGAACAGAGAAGAAGAATGGGGATTCTGTTTGTGGGAGATGAGATGAGATGAGAGATCGGTGTGTTCGGAGTTGATACAAGATCAATCTAGGACTGAGTTGATAGAGGGATGCAGGGATTGATGGCCTCGGGTCCGGCTGGAGCGTAGTCGGCCAAGGCTAGGGTGAGAATCCGGGACTGAGTTGATATTGAATGTGTAATCTGGGACTGAGAATCGATGGGTGCCTAGATCAATCTAGGACTGAGTTGATATTGAATGTGTAATCTGGTTACTGGGGGTTAGTAATCGATTATTGGGGGTCAGTAATCGATTACTGGGGGTTAGTAACGGGGTCAGTAACATGGTTACTGAAAAATATGGAATCTGTAACCTAATTACTGGGGGTCAGTAATCGATTACTGGGGGTAAGTAACTTGATTACTATGGATCAGTAACTCCAGTAACCTGATTACTGGGGGTCAATAATCGATTATTGGGGGTCAGTAACATGATTACTGGAAAATATGAAATCTGTAACCTGATTACTGGGGGTCAGTAATCGATTACTGGAAATCTGTAATCTGTAAATTATTTACTGAGGGTCAGTAACCATCGTCCAATAACCTGATTATAAAAAATAAAAAATCTGGCGAAAAAAAAAATTCTGGCGAAAAAAAATTTGGTGCCCGGAATCCGGCGACTCCGACGACCGGCCATGGGAGGCCGGAGGGGTTGAATGATATTTCGGCAAAGTTCGTTTTTTTATCTTCCACTTTCTCAGCACATTATAATTCAAAAATATGTTAGATAAGACAAAAGGACAAAAAAGGAAGAAAAAAAATTAAATTTGTACTAGAATTGAAAAAGATTTGTTCAAATGGGCAATAGAGTTGTTACCTTATGTTGAATAAGGGAGAAAAATAAGATGGTCATTGAAATGGGTAATGAGGGGGCCTTTTTTATACTAAATGGGCATTTTCCCTTTAAAAATATAGCTATTTATAAAAAGAGTATTTAAAAGTCTAAAATTATAAAAAAGACTTAAATTTTAAGCTGATTATAAAAAAAATGGGTATTTATAAAAAAGGACATTTGAAAACCCAAAATTATAAAAAAAAAAGGCCTGAATTTTGAACTCATTATAAAAAAGGGCATTAATTAACAAATAACCAAAAAACATTACATAATTACGAAATATGTCACTGTAGTATTCTCCGGCGAATTTTGCAAAGCCCTTCCTCTCCACAATATAATGGAGCCAGATCCATTCACGGATTCACCTTCTTCCTCTCTACACTACAATCCAAGCTCTTAGTCATACACGTGTCCGGCCTCAACCTCGCCGGCCACCGGTACTGCTCTGTCGGCATTGAATTTTCTCTCTGATCCGGCCTCGCCGGCGTCGAATCCTTCCTCTCCTTCGGCATGCCCTTCCTCGCAGTCGGAGACGACGCTCGTTTAGCTTTACCCACCTGTAGTGAGTATGACTCTCCTCCTCTCGATTGATGGCGACCATTTGAGGGTCGGCATTGGACTTGCCACGGCGGTTCTGGCCACCACCGGCGACGGGGACCGTTTCGAATTGGAGCAAGTGGAGGAAGAAGACGACATGTAGCGAGAGGTGAGACTTGAAGGCGGCGAGGTGCGGGGCCATTTTCGGGGTCAGAGGTAGCAGAGGAGGTCTGGTTCCGTTCTTAGGATGACAGGAGGCGGCGGCGGCGGCTTTGGGGTTCCTCCGAGACACCAACTCCTCCTTCGTCAATCTCTACCCCTACAATCTCTACCCTTACCTAAAATATAGGCCCTTGATGCCCTCAACCAGTGCAACTCTGTCTCCGAAGGTAAACACTAAAGACTATGGACTAAAGAACCAAGCTTGGTTTAGGTTTTAGTTTTATGGCTTTGTTCATGGTGCATGAGTATATTCATTGGTTAATTTGATATGTGTAGATTGTTATCTGCCTATATTTTATGTATGAAGATTTTGGTTTTAGTGTTGCTGCGTTTGATTGCTTATTGTTTTTCGATTTCGATTAGTATGAGATGATGAATAAGCACAACCAATCAACCCAGACAGCCTTAAACTTGGGTTTTAGAGCTCTATATTGGCACAAAGGGAAAACATACTAGTGGTAAAGTGTTAGACCTTCTTATAAGCTGTTATGAAGTTTTGCTAACCAAGGGCAAAATTTAATTTCATGTTGTAAATTCTACATGCTTCATGGTTTTTATTTCAGTTACTCGGATTCTGTTTTCTCATTTCCTTCAAAATGTATAATTTGGCTTTAAGGTGAAATGAGTTAATCTAATAGATGGTATACACTTGGTGTAGCAGAGGAGGTCTGGTTCCGTTCTTAGGATGACCGGATGATACGACCCGAATCTTAAATTACGTTTTGACCATTTTATCTTTTATTTTTACGTTCCAAGAAATTGTTGTTACGATTTAAAAGTTCTAAATGTTGACTTCTAATTAAGTTGACCCGATGAAGAATTTTATTTCTCGATGAGTAAGAACACGTTGAAACAAGTTCGTGGACATGTGGCACATTCAATTTGGAGTTCGTGTGAAAAAGTTACGACGTAAAATCGGTAAATTTCCGTTTTTAGACGAGTATAAATAGCCGAGAACGGAAATTTCCAAAAATGGAAAATCTTTTTTTTCTTTTTCTTTCTTCTTTTTCTCTCTTCCTCCCCGTGCGACCCCGACCCCCAGCAATTGTAGCGGCACCCTCGAAACTCCGTCGTCCGGCCACCGCGCGCCTCGCCACGGGTCACGTTCGCTCCGCCTCCTCCTCCTCTTCTTCTCTGTGGCAGCGACGCAGCTTGGTTCACCACCGTTCGGCCGATTTCACCCGAGAAGTTCAAGCCCAGTCGAACCTGGTTCTCCCTCCTCCGGCCACTTCTTGCCCGATTCTTGGGGGGGAATTGAAGGCCTCGACCTACACTACCTCTCCATGAAAGGAATTGAACCAATTCGTAGCAGGTAAGGAGAAATTAGAAAGTGAAATTTCTAGGGTTTCGGGTTCAATTTGGAGGGTTGTGATTTTGGTGTTTTTGATGAATTTGGAGGTTAAATTGGTGTTTAGGAGGTTGAAAGGAGTCGAATTAGTGTAGTTTGGGATTTGGTTGGTTGAAATTTGGACGAATTTGGAGTTGTAGAGGTGCTGCCGCCGTACCGGCCGCCGTTTGTGGCGGCTGGGAAGGTTTTTGGCGGCGGGGACGAGGGGGATGAGTTCCTTAGGTGGTGGCGATGATGTTGGGCGAATTTGGAGCCAATTGGAGGTGTTTTTGGCCTCCGTGGCAGAGCTACTGGCGGCGGGAGGTAGAAGACGATGAATAGTAAACGGTAAAAAGTGAAAAGTAAAACGGTAAAAAGTGGAAAATAAATAGTAAACATTAAAAGTAAAAGATAAACAGTAAAAGTAAATGGTAAATAGTAATTATGACTTTGACCATTTACTGTTTGACCCTATATTTTACTGTTGACTTTCCGTAAAAAAGTAAAAACTGATTAAAAAGGTTTTTACGACGAAGTAAACCAGTAAAGAATTGGTCGAACTCGGGATGGGTGCGTGTCCTGAGTAAGTTTGGATGTAAATTGTTTCGGTATTTGAGACGTAATTTCAATACCGATAATAAGAATTGAAATTGGGTTATTTCGGGCGAGTGAGGACGTCCGTAGATTTAACTTTTGATAATGTATTTCCGAAGTTTGGAATATTTATAATTACGTCTCTGTTACAGGTCGAGAAATTACTCAACGTGACGAGAGCGCGGAATAGCGGCACGCTCGTCCGAACAGTGAGTGGATTTTATTTTAAAATAAATGCATGCAATTACGTTTTATTGAAATGCAATTGATTTAATTAAATGAGTTCGTAAACATGATATGAATTATCGAAAGCCGATAATTCATATACTTCTGTTATAATTGTTGATTTAATATTTAAAGAAATATGGTTTTGGGGTTTTGCTTTTACTACTATTTTAGTAGTACGTGATTTTATCCGGAAACGAGGTTTTCGGAAATGGTATGTTTTAATTATTTATAATTGATTATGCTGAATAAGTTTTAATTAAAGGTAATGACCGGAAATGAGATTTCCAGGGATTTTATATTTTCGCTATTTATGATTTTCGACATGTGAGACATGTCGATGTTATAAATATAATTTTCGATATTATTTTACGGCATAGTGGATATGTCGGATATATATGAATATAATTTGAGGCTATTATATTATTTATAATTATTATAAGCCTCAGATGTGCAGTTGGGGACCGTACTGATTATAATGTATAAAGGGGGAAACGTGTTTTCAGTTTGTTTTCGGATTTTCACTATATCAGGGTCCAGATATATATTGATGCTAGCTAGTCTAGTCACCTGATCTCATGCGAGGTGACGACTTGACCTCATAGGTCAGATTCACGCTCGGTGGTCGACGTGTACTGGCATAGAGTGAGACGCTATAGAGAGTCTCAGAGGCTTAACCCTTAGCCTGGGAGGCTACTATTAAATGGTGGTAATGACGTTCCCCTATCTTATTATATGACCAATGGGATTGGTCATGATTTTTTTAATATTATGTGGTTTTCGGGTATATTTTCTCTATGAGACTTTCTGATTTTAATAAATTTCCGAACCAGCGGGGCTGGGGTTTTTATATGACCAATGAGATTGGTCGAGAAATATTATAAATTGATTTTCAAAAGTATATGGTTTTTGAAGATATATAAACAAAATGATTATTTGTTTATTGGATTATATTAGAGGGGCTGATTTTTAAAATATGATTTTCTTAAAACGTGAGACGTTTTATTAAAATACATGCATTGTGATTTTTATTTCTAAAACATTGGGAAAGTAACATGAACTTTCAGATAAAGTATTATATTAAATTATTTTATTTTATCCACTCACTCTAACGTTTTTAAATTTCTTTCCCCTGAGCCCTTCGTTTTAAACCGCCCAGTGTGCCGTCTAGTTATCGAGGTCAAGGGTACTCGGAGTCGAGGCATAGTCGTCGTCTTTGCTTCCGCTTGGTAGAATCCGTTGATCTTTTTACTTTTTTATTCTTGTATCCCTAATTCATTATTAGATTGCTCTGATGGATTGTGAATCAATTGAAATTGGTCTTATGTTTAATTGTGGAAGTTGTTTGATTATGGGGGAGCAGGTGGCTCCTGGATGCAGGATGGTTTTGTTGAAGTGGTTTATGTTTTGTTTGACAGGTTTGGGTTGTCCATTTTAAGAGGGGTCATGCCGATTTTTCGATAAAATCTCTCTTAAGGTGGTCCTCGCAGGACCTTATCCGGGTTTCAGGGTGAAATCTGAATCAGGTTTTGTTACCGGAGGCGGCGGGGGCGGCGGTGGCTTTGGTGTTCTTTCGAGACACCAACTCCTCCTTCGTCAATCTCTACCCCTACAATCTTTACCCTTACAACCTCTGTATGGTCTATTTTTATATACTCGACATTTGTATAATAGAGTCGAATGTGTTTGTTTGCAATGCAATGGTGGCAATGTATTTGAGATGTGGGGGTTTGGGTGATGCACGTAAGGTGTTTGATGAAATGCTTGAGAGAAAGGTGGAAGATATCGTGTCGTGGAACTCGATAATGGAGGTTTATGCGCAGGGGGGGGGGAGGCGGTTGAGGTATTTGAGTTAATGGTGGGGGGTTTTGGGCTTCGCATATGATAGTTGTCATTATTCTGTCTTAATTCTAGGTTCACCATATTGTGGTTCACACTCCTGTGATGTATATTTTGAGTTACATACTGACAATTGGATGTACAACCATTAGTTCAACCATAATTTTTTAAGTTTACATTACATTACAATATATGAATGTACAAGTCCTGGATTGTGCTTTTGTTTATCTTGGGGAATGTTAAGCTGTGTGTTTATGTAGTTTCTCTTTTGCATTGTTCTTATGGTCTGTATTATTTGAAGAGGAAGAGTGAGCACTCTGTGTTTTTGTTTAATTGTCTCATGACATCGTACTTAACTTTGCGAACGTTTAAGAAGGTTTGCACCAATTTTGGCATTACTGTACGGAGGAACCAGATGGTATGTAGCTATGTGTACTTGGGGTTCAAGAAAAAGTTCATTAAGGTATTCAGTTTAGGTACCCCAGCATCAGTAACTATGTTATTAACTATCATATTAGTAATTATCTTACTACCTATATTAATAACTATCGAAGTAACTACCGGAGTAATTATTAAAGTAACTATCAGAGTAACTATCAAAGTAACTATTAAAGTAACTATTAGAGTAACTATCGGAGTAACTATCAAAATAACTAGTTACTATCAGAGTAACTATTCCAGTGACTATCTTACTAATTATCTAAGTAACTATTATCTTAGTAACTATCTTACGAACTATCTCAGTAACTATATCACTAACTATTATTTAAGTAATTATTTTGCTAACTATGTTACTAACTATCTAAGTAACTATCAAAGTAACTATCGGAGTAACTATCAAAGTAACTACCGAAGTAACTATTCAAGTAACTACCGAAGTAACTATTTAAGTAACTACCAAAATAAGTAACTATACAGGTAACAATCTGAGTAACTATCCAAGTAACAAGTAACTATCCAAATAACTAGTAACTATCCAAGTAACTATTGGAATAACTACCGAAAAAACTATCGGAGTAAATACCGAAGTAACTATTTGAGTAAGAATCAAAGTAGTAACTATCTAAGTAACAATCAAAGTAGTAACTATCTGCGTAACTATTGGAGTAACTATTGGAGTGACAAGTAACAATCAAAGTAACTATCTGAGTAATAAATAATAATCTGAGTAACAAGTAACTATCTGAGTAACTATCTGAGTAATAGTTCTTGTTTCTTCAAAATTAAGACCTATATAAATAACTATCTGAGTAACTGGATAAGTAATGACACAATTTTGTCTGATAGGCTTCAACATAGCAAGTAAGAGTGTTGAAAATTTGAAATTTTATATGTAGAATATAGAAGGCATTATTTTAGCTCATTTCATGAGAATCTAATACCAAACAAAGCATTATCATAGACTTTGTTTTCTATTTGATATAACTGAATCAAAGTACAAGAATAATGTACAGTGTAAAGGGCACTACCAGAAAAAAAGTTTTTCCCGACGAAATAAAAAAAAACGGCCGACGACTAAAAATTTTCGTCGGTAATTCTATAGAATAGCCGACGATTTTATTTTTCGTCGGTGGAAAAAAAAATCGTCGGCCATAGTTTAACCATAGCCGACGATACTGTTTTTTCGTTGGTATAAACAACAATCGTCGGCTATATTAATATTTCAGTCGACGATTTTGGATTTTTGTCGGCCTTTCTCTGAAACATTAGCCGACGAAAACTTTTGAAATTTTGGCCGACGAAATTGACATTTTCGTCGGCTATAAGTCTATATATTTTCAAATCTAAACAGCAGCTGCTCATTTAAAAAAAAAACGAAAAAAAAAACGAAAAATCTGTGGGTATTGTTGAAATCCGTCCTCTCTTACATTGTGGAGCTATATATAGGTACGTATATGTGTATATATGTTGATTTTGAGTTTTAGTTGAGTTGATTTTGAGTTTTAGTGATTTTGAGTTAGTAAGTGATTTTTTTATTTTGTTGTTGTTTTAGTGTTAGAATGTATGTATATATGTTGATTTTGAGTTGTAGTTGAGTTGATTTTAAGTTAGAGTTTAATTATGTGTTTTAATTTGATGTTATTTTAATTAGTGTTAAAATATATATATATGTGCGTTTGTGCATGTGTGTGTGGAGTTTAATTATATATATATATATATGTTAATTAATGGTTGTTGATAGTGTAATTAACTTAAATAATGGTTGTTAATGGTATATATATATATGAGTTGATGTTGATAATAATATATATTGTAATGTAATTAATTATTAAGGATTTATATATATATATATATGTATGTGTTAATTAATTTCTTTTTAATTAAAGTTATATATATATATATATATATATATTATTTTCAGGCTATATATGGATCCGGATAAGAGTTGGATTTCGCTTCCAAGGCATGACCGACGATACACTACAGGAGTTGTGAATTTTTGTAGTTCGTCGAGGAAAATGCAAACGGGAATGAATACCATTATTGCCCGTGCAATAAATGTAGGTGTCGCAGTGATATGTGTCGATTTCGGATTAGGACAGTATGGGAGCACCAAAAGAGTAAAGGGTTTTGGCCGAAGTACACACGTTGGATATATCACGGTGAGCCATCATTAGATGGATCGCATGATCATGGGCAGTTTTTTTAGGCGGGCAGTAGTAGTACATCCAACGATCCAACAATGACATTCGTCAACGACGTGTTTCCTTTTGAAAGCGGTGTTCGTGGGGAACAATATATGCTCGGTGCAGCCCTTCCCACAAGTTGTCAACACTGCTGCCTTTGACAAGTACAACAAACTGATTGCATTGCAACAGACCCCTGTGTCTTCATGTTCTGAGAAGACATTTCTTGAAAATGTGATGGAGGTAATGAGGATTAAAGTCGAGACAAAATCGACTATCAGGCAAGTGGATGAATATCTACAGTACACTTCTTCGTTGTTGGAGGAGGGTCATCGTAATCCTACCAATCACCGTAAGGTCCGAAGTATCCTCAAAGATCTAGGGCTTTCCTACATTAAGATCCATGCATGCGCATTTGACTGCGTTCTCTTTTGGGGTAAAGATGCAGAAGGGAATGACCTTGTTAGCCTTAACGCATGTCCGATATGTCATTCTGACTGATATAAGTTGACGGGAGCAAGCAATAGGAAACCTGTGAAAGTGCTTCGGTATTTTCCGTTGAGAGATAGGCTTGAGCGGTTGTACATGTCAGAAACCACCGCAAAAGCTATGAGATGGCACGGTGAGCGGGACGCGGGAGACGCAGATATCATGACACACATCTCTGACGGAGCAGCTTGGAAGCATACAAACAATGAGTTTCCTCATTTTGCGTCAGATGTCAGAAACGTCAGGCTCGGGCTCTCAACCGACGGGTTCAACCCTTTCGGCACCATGAGTCTTTCATACAGTATATGGCCGGTGGTTTTGGTACCTTACAACCTTCCTCCGTGGATGTGCATGAAGAAGGAATATAAAATGTTGACGTTGTTGATTCCAGGGCCTGGTTACCCAGGGAAATGTCTCGATGTGTATATGAGACCATTGATTGAAGAGCTTAAGGTATTGTGGGACGTTGGTCATCCCACTTTTGACAAGTACAAGGAGGAGACGTTCCAGATGCATGCCATGGTTATTGGTACCATCAGTGATTTTCCTGCTTATGGGATGTTGTCGGGCAGTGTTGTTAGGGGATACAAGGCTTGTCCAGAGTGCCTCAGCGATTATGGGAGCACCCCTCATTGCAACAAGATATGCAGAATGGGTCATCGTGTGTTCCTTCCGGCGGATCACCACCGGATCACCACGGCGGATCACGAAGAGAAAAATGCCTCAAGCTCCTTACACCGTCAAGCCTGAGCATATATCAGAAATTTTCCATTGGATAAGTCGGGCCAAGTATCCTTCAGGCTTTGCTGGAAATATAGCCAAGTGTGTGAATAGACAATTCAACAATCTTTACGGGTTGAAAAGTCATGACAATCATATCCTGCTACAACGTCTCTTCCCTGTTTTCATTCGACCGTTCCTTCCCCGTCACGTTGTAGAGCCGTTAGTAGCACACGGGAAGTGAGAAAATCTGACGTCCGGGAAATGCAACAAGACATCGTTCATATCATGTGTAAATTTGAGATGATATTTCCTCCAAATTTTTTCGACATCATGCCTCACCTCATGATCCATCTTCCTCAGCAGTTGTTGCTTACCGGTCCTGTGCACTTCACTTGGATGTATCCGATGGAAAGGTACGTATTTTACACCTTATGTTAATTTCCTCATCAATATATGTGATTTAGTATTAATGTATTATCATAACACTTTAAAAACTTGATTTATAGGCAACTTGGACAATACGGTGATTTTGTCCAAAACAAATCCACACCTGAAGGATGTATAGCTGAAGCATATATTGCGCACGAGTGCCTCACCTACATGAAGCTGTATTTAGGAGCGTACAGAAAAGCATACCGAAAGATGTACTTTCACAGTTCAATCTTTCCATACTCTCCGACGATGTTGTACTCGGTGGAAATATGTCAGTTTCCTACAAGTTGAAAGATTATGAGGTAGCCATTGCACATTGGTGAGTACTAATTAACTGTTTAGAAGTTCAGTTTTGGAAGAACATGCATCTAAACTCTGAACAAGTAGGAGGTGATCTCGATTACCACAACCGGACATTCGCAGAGTATTTCGACCGCTGGGTACGTAACTTTAACATTATTCTATACGTATTTATATATTATTGTGTATAATTATTCATATTTATAGTTGATTCTGATAGTTGCAGATGGACCTTATTAAAAATGATAATCACCCAAATTGGTCGCACGAACTTAGACTTCTAGCGATGAAGCCGGTCTATTCAAAAGTTTATGCGACGTGCAAGGTGAATGGTGTGTTATTTCGATGTGAAGAGAGAGACATCAGACTGAAAACACAAAATTCAGGGGTTATGGCACATGGTGGGGATGATGGAGTTGACTATTACGGTGTTCTCCATTCAGTTGTGGAACTGCATTATGGGGAAGGCATGAAAGTGCACCTTTTCAAGTGTAGATGGTTTGACACACGGCCGCAGAGCATGAAAACCAATCAATACGGCATAACTTCTGTGAACACTAGTACATCATGGTATGAGGATGACCCGTTCGTTTTTGCCACATGGGTGAAACAAGTGTTTTATCTTGATGATATCACCAAGGGTGACCCGTGGAAAGTAGTCAACACTATCCACCATCGCAACATTTACCGGGCGTCTACACTTGGAGTGGCTGAAGACAACGAGGAAGGTGGCACTGCGTATCAAGAGCCCAACTCAAACGGTATTCCTGACTCCTCTTTTATTCGCCTAGACACGCCGGTGCGAATTCGACGTGAAGAGCCACTGCTTGTTGATGTTGATCCAAATGAAGAAACTAACGAGGACTCTAGTGGTAAGGAAAGACATAGATTACCCCTACACTACCAGAAAAAAGGCTTTTCCCGACGAAATAAAAAAAAACGGCCGACGACTAAAAATTTTCATCGGCTATTCTCTAGAATGGCCGACGATTTTATTTTTCGTCGGTGGAAAAAAAAAATCCTCGGCTATAGTATGGGAATGGCTGACGATCCTTTTTTTTCGTTGGTAAAAAAAAATTCGTCGGCTATATTCATATTTTAGTCGACGATTTGGATTTTCGTCTGCCTTTCTCTGAAACATTAGCCGACGAAAAATTTTGAACTTTTGGCCGACGAAATTGGCATTTTCATCGGCTATGATTTAAAAAAAAAATGACCATATTCCATTTTCTATCACTAACGATAAACCATTGCTTCATCCTTCAAACAGAAAAAAGTCGTGAAATCAGATATGACCGAAATAATGAAATACGTCTACAGTTGAAAAATGACAAGATTTCGATATAATATGAGTGTCGAAAGATGCGGTCAAAGGTTTTATTCCTTCGTTTACCTAATGGTAGCGTTACCTTCGGTAAATATTTTGAGGAAAATTTTTATACGATTAATTGCATCTCATCGATTTGAAACTATTATCTGTTGAATGTCAGGCAAAAAAACGTCATTTAGACAGTCCAATTACCATTTCTAAGCGTTTAGAGGTTTGACTCACCCGGTTGACCGTTCCGATCGAGCCTTTAACGTTGTCAGCTGAAGTTTGATTTTTTTCCATACATGTATTTGATCATAACGGTGCTATCTGACGGTTGAAATAGATTTTCTAAACTTTTAGATTCAAAATCAGAACATATGCACTAATGTTCCTTAACTTGTTTACCAAGTGTTTGAGTGAATGTATAGTTTCAAATAGTTACTATACGTAGACTCTTCAAATGCAAAAATGTTGTGAAATAAGATATGACCGAAATAATGAAATACGTCTACGGTTGAAAAATGACAAGATTCCGATAAACTCTGTGTGCCGAATGTTGCGGTTAACTGGTTTTTACTTTCGTTTTCCTATGGGTAGCCTAACGTTCGTTAAATCAATTTTGTAAAATTTTTATATGATTAGTTGCGTCTCATTGATTTGAAAATATTATCTGTTGAAGGTGAGGCCAGAAACTGATGTAGGAAGGATGGCAGCAAACATTGAAGAGCAGATTGACCGTTGCAAGTCAAAACCCGGTTTACTGCAGATTTGGCGTCCGGCGTCCAAGTGACGATTGTGATACCATTCCGGAAAGGGAACGACGCCAGGAATCAAACTCGTCGCTTTGCCATGATGTGTGGGCCTTTTCAGGCTTTCGAGTTCGTTTAGGGCCTCAAAACGGCAGTTTAATATGTTTTCAAGATTTAAGTTTTCTAATTTGTTTTGGATTCGTTTTGTTTTAATTCCTTGGGCTTTTAGGTTTCCTTGTTAGTTGCCCTAGGGTTTCTTTTCAGTATTTAAGCATCCCTTTGGGATTACATACAATTAATTAATCATATTTTATCAAAACCCTAAGAGTTTTCTCTTGATTCCTGGTGGATTCCAGACCTGTTCTTTAGAGTACGACGTTGATTTTGGTTCGACGTTGATCAACCCTTCCACACTTCTACTGCGTCAGAAACCGTCGTTTAACTAGACTAATTTCCGTTTTTAAGCGTTTAGAGGTTTGACTTAGTGGTTTGACCTATAGTTTAGCCGACGAAAATTATATTTCGTCGGCTAAAATCTTGCGATCCGCGCCTTTTCATTGTCCGCCGTTGGATGGCTCAGATCCGACGGCTGTTGATCTTCCAAAGTATAGCTGACGAAGTTAATAGAATAGCCGACGAAATATTGTAAATCGTCGGCTATTCTCTAAGTTTAGCCGACGAAAATTATATTTCGTCGGCTAAACTCTTGCGACCCACGCCTTTTTATTGTCCGCCGTTGGATGGCCCAGATCCGACGGCTGTTGATCTTCCAAAGTATAGCCGACGAAATCTTTTAAATCGTCGGCCATTCTCTCTGCTTTAAATCTTTCAGCCCCCCTTTTTTCTCTCCTCCTCCGCTCTCCTCCGCCGATCTGCGTCTCCAATCCGCCGCTCTCCTCCTCCTCAAATCAGCGCCGGCGTCCTCCTCCTCCTTCTCCTCCTCCTCCGGCCTCCTCCTCCTCCTCTTCCATGGAAGTTAGACATAACTTAATTTAATTTAATTTAATTTAGTTGACTATGGAAGATTGCATATTCAGTTGAACCAAAGCATAATTTAATTTTTTTTTCCCCAAAATTTAAGAATAGCCGACGAAATTGACCTTATTTCGTCGGCTATAACTGTTATAGCCGACGATTTTTACCAAATTTCGTCAGCTATAGCTTTTATTATCGACGAAAATCACATTATTTCGTCGGCTATACCTCTTAAAATATTAATATATTCTGACGAAATAACCGACGAAATAGACAAAATCGTCGGCTATATTTGCCAAAATCGTCGGCCATACTCGAAAATATCCAACGAATTTCGTCGGATATTTTGCCAAGGTGTGGCCGACGAAAATGAATTTTCGTCGGTGATAATTTTGGAATGGCCGACGATTTCGTTATTTTCGTTGGCCATTAGTTTTACCGTTAGGCTTTTAACGACGACTTATAGCCGAAGAAATTTTTGTCGGTAGAAGGAATAGCCGACGAAAATTTTGAATAGCCGACGAAATTTTTTTCGTCGGCTATTCTGTCAAAACTGGTAGTGCTATCGAGCAATTCAGAAATCGAAGAAGACTCATCCGACGATTCCGATTACAATTCGACGGATTAAGTAATTTAGATGATGTAATCCTTTCATTTGTAATCCATGTAATATATTTCTTTCTGTTGACTACTGGGTTTCTGTTTTCTTGATGTTCAATTTTAGTTATATATGAACAGGAAATAAGAATACGAGAGGTGTAAACCTACTTATTTTTTTTACATTTTTCATATAATAGCCGACGAAAAACACGTTATTTCGTCGGCTATACTCATAATAGCCGACGAAAAATTCATTATTTCATCGGCTATAACTATATTGAAAAATACATATTTTATTTTAGACAGAAAACGACAAACGAATAGCCGACGAGTACGAGTCTCTCGTCGGCTATGATTTAGAAAAAAACAAACAAAAAATGACCATATTTCATTTTCTATCACTAACGATAAACCATTTCTTCATCCTTCAAATGCAAAAATGTTGTGAAATAAGATATGACCGAAATAATGAAATACGTCTACGGTTGAAAAATGACAAGATTTCGATAAAATCTGTGTGCCGAATGCAACATTTAACTTTTGCCTTGATTCCTTCATTCAAGTCTATCGTCTCGACCAACTCATCCATTTTTTCATTTGAGTCAGAGGGTTTCCAGTCCTTCGAGACAGAGTACAGTTTTCGGTGCAGATAAACAACACTGCCAACTGAACTTTGCTTCAAATTCCTTGCCAACTGTTTTTTTTTCTTCATATAATAGCTGAAAAAAATTTGTTATTTCGTCGGCTATACTCATAATAGCCGACGAAAAATTCATTATTTCGTCGGCTATAACTATATTGAAAAATACATATTTTATTTTAGACAGAAAACGACAAAAGAATGGTCGACGAGTACGAGTCTCTCGTCGGCTATGATTTAGAAAAAAAAAAAAAAAAATGACCATATTCCATTTTCTATCACTAACGATAAACCATTTCTTCATCCTTCAAATGCAAAAATGTTTTGAAATAAGATATGACTAAAATAATGAAATACGTCTACGGTTGAAAAATGACAAGATTCTGATAAAATCTGAGTGTTGAAAGATGCGGTCAAAACTTTTATTCCTTCGTTTCCCTAATGGTAGCGTTACCTTCGGTAAATATTTTGAGGAAAAATTTTGTACGATTAGTTGCATCTCATCGATTTGAAACTATTATCTGTTGAAGGTCAGGCAAAAAAACGTCATTTAGAGAGTCCAATTACCATTTCTAAGCGTTTAGAGGTTTGACTCACCCGGTTGACCGTTCCGATTGAGCCTTTAACGTTGTCAACTGAAGTTGGATTTTTTTCCATACATGTATTTCATCTTAACGGTGATATCTGACGGTTGGAATAGATTTTCTAAACTTTTAGATTCAAAATCAGAACATATGCACTAATGTTCCTTAACTTGTTTACCAAGTGTTTAAGTGAATGTATAGTTACAAATAGTTACTATACGTAGACTCTTCAAATGCAAAAATGTTGTGAAATAAGATATGACCGAAATAACGAAATACGTCTACAGTTGAAAAATGACAAGATTCCGATAAACTCTGTGTGCCGAATGTTGCGGTTAACTATTTTTTACTTTCGTTTTCCTATGGGTAGCCTGACGTTCGTTAAATCAATTTTGTAAAATTTTTATACGATTAGTTGCGTCTCATTGATTTGAAACTATTATCAGTTGAAGGTCAGGCCAAAAAACGTCATTTAGACAGTCCAATTACCATTTCTAAGCGTTTAAAGGTTTGACTCACCCGGTTGACCGTTCTGATCGAGCCTTTAACGTTGTCAGCTGAAGTTTGATTTTTTTTCATATATGTATTTAATCTTAACGGTGATATCTGATGGTTGGAATAGATTTTCTAAACTTTTAGATTCAAAATCAGAACATATGCACTAATGTTCCTTAACTTGTTTACCAAGTGTTTCAGTGAATGTATAGTTTCAAATAGTTACTATACGTAGACTCTTCAAATGCAAAAATGTTGTGAAATAAGATATGACCGAAATAATGAAATACGTCTACGGTTGAAAAATGACAAGATTCCGATAAACTCTGTATGCCGAATGTTGCGGTTAACTGTTTTTTACTTTCGTTTTCCTATGGGTAGCCTGACGTTCGTTAAATCAATTTGGTAAAAATTTTATATGATTAGTTGCGTCTCATTGATTTGAAACTATTATCTGTCGAAGGTGAGGCCAGAAACCGTCATTTAACTAGACTAATTTCCGTTTTGAAGCGTTTAGAGGTTTGACTTAGTGGTTTGACCTACAGTTTAGCCGACGAAAATTATATGTCGTCGGCTAAACTCTTGCGATCCGCGCTTTTTTATTGTCCGCCGTTGGATGACTCAGATCCAACGGCTGTTGATTTTCCAAAGTATAGCCGACGAAATCTTTTAAATCGTCGGCTATTCTCTGAGTTTAGCCGACAAAATATAATTTTCGTCGGCTAAACTCTTGCGATCCGCGCCTTTTTATTGTCCGCAATTGGATGGCTCAGATCAGACGGCTGTTGATCTTCCAAAGTATAGCCGACGATGTTCATAGAATAGCCGACGAGATTCAAAGAATAGCCGACGACATATTCTAAATCGTCGGCTATTCTCAAAGAAAGCCGATGAAATCTTTTAATTTGTCGGCTATTCTCTCTGCTACAAAAGCTGAAAGCCGCAGCAACCCGACTTTTTCAACCCTAAATCCGCAAAAACTCCTCCTCCGCTCCTCAAATCGGCCGCTCTCCTCCTCCAATCCGCCGCTCTCCTCCTCCTCCTCCTCAAATCGGCGTCGTTCCTTCCCCTCCTCCTCCATCCGGCCTCAAACAAAAAATCCGGCCTCCTCCTTCCCCTCCTCCTCCGGCCCCCTCCTCCTCCGCCAAAACAGATCCGAAGTTTTTTTTTGGTTTTTTTTTTTTTCAATTTATTTTAATTTTATACATTATGTATATAATTTAGATATTTAAGTGTGTGTTAAATTGTTATATATATTGGTTATATGTATAAATTGTTAGATTAATTATATATATAAATTTATAGATTAATTATATAAATTTTTATATATTTGTTAATATTGGTTATATGTTAATGTATATTTTAATTGTTATATATAAATTGTTAAATTAATTATATATATAAATTGGTAGCCTAATTATATAAATGGTTATATTTATGTTAATATATAAATGGTTATTTGTATGTATATATATGTTAATGATGAAATATAGTTATATTTGTATATAAATGGTTATATTTATGTTAATGGTTAGTATTATTTAAAATTAGTTAAAATTTAAATATTAATTAGTTAGTATGTTTTAAAATATGTTAGTATTATTGGTTATTATATTAATTATAATTTGTTATTTAATGTAATATAATTTAATATTAATTAATGTATTAATGCCTCAAGCTCCAGATGGCCGATGCATTCAGACAGTTATTCGGAGGTCGTCGTTCTTCCAGATCTAGGGGTTTTGGAAGTTCTGCCAGTTCCGGAGACTCCGAGAGGACCCTCAGCCAGCCTGAGAGGACCACCAGCCAGTCTCAGAGGATGGATTCATCCCAGCCGCGGATGAGTGTGAATTCTCGGCACCAGACCCTTTTATCGGCGGGGCGGTCGTCGAGGAGTTCACGTCCCCCTCTCCGGCCAGATGCTCTGAGGTCGAGTAGGCAGCTATTTGAGGACGAGATAGCTCCAAACGTTCATCAGGTCCGTATGCCTAAGGTTCAACTGAGGGGCCGGCGCCGTCTGCTGCTGACTCGATTGAGGGGCCTACTCTCCCAAATCAACTATACCTCCCGTACAACATTCCTACGATACCCGAGGTCGACGAGCGTGGTGTGCCCATATGGCCTGATATGCCTCAGTATGTGAGTGTTGCGGAGGCATACCATCATGAGCCATTTGAGAGACCTGAGCTCCTGATTTCGGCGAGGAGAAAAGGAAAGTCGACAGACGGGTCATCGAGTTCAGGTAACATTTGATTTTATTAATTAAATGTTTTATTAAAATTAACGCACTAATATTTAATTTTATTAACCAATTGTCGTTTATGTGATAGGGACAGCCGCTAGGAGTTCAAGCAGGAATACGAGATGTGTCATATGTTTTGATACGCTCAGGAGAACTGTTGAGAGCAGGGGGAGGATCCAGATCAACGAACCCCTTAATCAGGAGGTTCAGGGGAAAAAACGCCGCGATTACGCGGGTTACGTGGGGGCACTAATTAGGGATAGAGTCCCTATGTTGTGGACACGGTGGGCTGATGTGCCGGAAGAGATCAAGAGGGAGGTCAACAACGCGGCGTTGGTGAGTAATTTAAAAAACTTAATTTCTTTATCGTAATATTTAATAATTTTCGGTATTGTTATAATTTTAAAACTAATAAAATATTATCTTTCGGGCATACTTCGAGATTGCCGAACACCAGCAGGCTTGGGCGTACGCGTTGCAGAACTCGAGGTACGTTGGGAATTCCTCATCTTATAATTTGAAATATTTTATGATATTAATAATATTTCTAATGCACTTTTGTTTTTTCCGTAGGTTCAAAGAGTGGACGAACGAGCTCCGTACCCACTTTACCGAATACGACAAACATGGTTGTTTGGGTACTCCAAGAGAGTTCATGTTCAGGGAGTACGAATGACGTTGGTTGAAGACAGTAGACTTCAACAACCCACTTATGCAGGTAAATAATAAACTTAACTATAAATGTTTATTTTGTTAAAATTTTAATTATTAGTTTAATTATTTTATAATTATTACACTAATATTTTTTGATGTATTTTTATAATATTTTATTATTTGTTTGAAGGAACGGTCTCGGATAAACTTTGCGAACGGCTGCCGTAACACAACCCCCCATCATGGTGGTTCTAGGTCATTTGCACAATATCAGGAGGAGGCGCTTAGAGATCATCCTGATAGCAACCCGTACGTGGAGACGTTCAAGAAGGCTTATCCACAAGCGACAGAACAGCTCGTAAGTCGTTGATTACGATTTTAAAATTTTAATTATTAATTTTACTTAATTATATATTTGTTAGAATATTAATTATTTTTTTTTTCCCGTTCAATTAGGAGAGGGTGAACCGGGCCGAAGAAGAAGTGTTGCAGGAAGTAGTTCGGGAGACACGACCGAACATTTCAGAGGCAGATCTGCAAGAAGATATTCGACGATCGAATGTCCAAACTGCAGCGAGGATATTCGACGCAGCCTTCCCAGACCGGTCAAACCAATACTACTGCCCGGGTTTGGGAAGTTTTGGAATAGGGGTCCTGAAGACCACTAAGGGAGCTCAAAAGAAGGGAGGCGGGGACAGCCAACAGATGAGGGGGGAAATGCAGAGATTGGCAGAAGAAAATGCAAGATTGGCGGCCCAGTTCCAGAGATCACAGGAGCAACAACGCAGAACACGCCAACAAAACTGGTGGTATGCTATATTCGCGGCACAACAACAAGGCCTTGAACCTCTGCCCCCGTTTGAGCCTTTAGATGAACCTCCAATGCCTCAACCTCCCGAGTTCGTTCAGCAGGATGACGAGCATGATGGACATCAGGATGCTGGGGATGACGTGGTAGACTTTAGTGCTTTAGGTGATGATTAGGGTTATATTTTATGTATATTGGAACAAATTAAATAATAAGTCATTTAGACGTGTTTCTTGTTGGTGTAAATGCATGGATTGTCATTGTGAATTGCAGGTTGCTTGGAATGGTAATTTAGAAATTAATTTAATTTTTTTTCCCCAAAAT
Source organism: Potentilla sterilis (assembly GCA_963682095.1). NCBI lineage: Eukaryota > Viridiplantae > Streptophyta > Magnoliopsida > Rosales > Rosaceae > Potentilla > Potentilla sterilis. The sequence goes on from OY821756.1 coordinate 36,750,037, forward strand.
GTAAGAATAGCCGACGATATTGGCATTATTTCGTCGGCTATAACTAATTAATGCCTATTAAAATATTAATATATTCTGACGAAATAACCAACGAAATAGATGAAATCGTCGGCTATATTTCAGAACAAATAGCCGACGAATTTCGTCGGCTATAGTTTACGATATCGTCGGCCATACTCGAAAATATCCGACGAATTTCGTCGGATATTTTGCCCAGGTTTGGTCGACAAAATGAATTTTCGTCGGTGATATCGTCGGCCATACTCGAAAATATCCGACGATTTCGTTATTTTCGTCGGCCATTCGTTTTACCGACGAATTATAGCCGACGAAAGTTTCGTCGGTAGAAGGAATAGCCAACGAAAATTTGGCATAGTAGACGAAATTTTTTTCGTCGGCTATTATGTCCGATCTGGTAGTGGGGCTCACAAACTTCCACAAGTCAATATCAAGCAAAAAGACTTCCTATTGATTTTTCTTGTGCAGCACTGATGTTGCATTACATAACTTGCCACCATACCCTGGTCTCGGAGAGAAGCTTCCTACAGGCTGATAACTTTACCAGTAATCTCCACAGGAGCACTTCCCATTTTTGAAATGATGAAACCACTTGTTATCTCTAACGATCAGCTCCCTCCCTACACCCTTAGAAGTATCAACACTAACCAAAAGCAAGAGTATATTAGTCAATGTCCCAATAATACTACCGCTATTAATATCGTAATTATTACATCAAACCAACCATACCCTACAAAACTAATGACATTACTAAAAACTCATCTCTCTACATATCTCAACTCAGATGCTAATTAGCCATACAAAATTTGGTTTTAGGGACAGATCGATATACAAAATCAAAGAGACTAACATTTTTTCAGCAATGAATTGATTCAAATCAATCACAAAGTGGAAATGGTAAAACAAAAAAAAAAACAAAAAAAAGAATTACCTCTCTGTATTTTGCAAGGTAAACCTTGAGAGGATCAATATAGTCCTCAAACCATAGCCCAAAGCAAGTCGTCACCATTAATAGTCAACCTCTTTTCCCTCTGGCACATTGAATGCAATGATCATATGCCACTCCCACAAGTTTCAATTTCTACAATAGCTAACATTCAAGTTAAACAAGAACAACATGGTGCTCACTACACGTACCACTCTAAATAAGCATCCTTGTTGAATATCGAAGAGAACACAGCCCCAAAATTCCCAATCTCAATTTCGATCACCAAAACCTAACCATGGCAGCAATTTTCGATGACTTTGAACTCTTCCAATTCGATCAAGACTCCGATCGAGAATCCCTCTGGAAATTCATCGACATCTCTGACGCCAACTCCGAGCCACCAGAGCCAGTACACCACTCCGAGCCCACAATCGGGTCCTCCGATGTGCTCATCGTCCCACCACCACTCCACTCACTTCACCCGTCTCCGACCCGATCCAGCCCACATCCGCCGTCGCGAAACCCGTCTCGTCCGCCTCATCGATCTTCCTTTCTAGCAATCAAAAGATATAACTTGCAGCAAATTGAAGTTTACTATCTACTTGCAACAGTAACTGTATCTGTCTCCGAACCTAAGTATCTACTTTCAGCAGTAACTGTAACACACACACACACATTCATTTCCCCAAAAATATTACACTTAACAAAATTTTTTGAGTCAATTGTAGAGAGACTGTTAATATAGTGACTCGTGGATGACCGAGGCAGAAGAGTGACAACGATAACGATGTCGGTGGTTGGGGGTTTGATGCCTGTATATTGGAGGTATATCTTTGTTTGCCTTTGTGTTATTTCTCTCAGCTGTGGATAATGTGGCATTCAATCCTCTGTCTCCATCTTTCTGTCACAATAATGGTACAAACGTATAATGACACAGGAGCTGAGTTTTATTAAGCCACAGGAGCTGGTATGTAAGGAGTACATGTTTTAGAGTTTGAGACAGAAACCTTTTCAAGCTGATCAAATGCTGTATCCTGATTTTTCTTGGATTAAATTATCATGACTACGCATGTTGTAGAGAAGTACAAAATGAAGTTTTATCGAATCAGAACCGAAAGTTGTAAAATACTTGCAGTTTATGGGAATGAGTCATGACAGAGAAGATTTCTCAGGGCATTCACTTGTTTCGGGAAATTCTTTATCTTCTTGTTTTGAGTTTGCAGTCTATGATCTCTCATTTTCCTTTAGAATGACCTTGTAAGCAATTGGGTTTATGAATAAATTAAGTGTTTTACCTAAAAGAAATATTACTGTCTTTATTTTTTATTTTTTATTTTTTACTGTCTTTATTGTTTTAGCAGAAATGATTTTAATTAAATCTCCTAGGACTATAATTGGATTCCACATTAAATATTCAATTATCACCAGTTAACTATGTAATTATAGACTAAAAAAAGAAATAAATTTATTAACTTAGAAAAATCAATATGTAATCTTCATACAATTCGACACATTTGCAGAAGATCAACAATCCAATTTACTTGTAAAAAGGATCATTATGGTTATTGGGAGTCTAACAATATTTCAAGAATTTCAAACCCCATAAGTTACACAGCAGGACTGAACAAAGAGAGGGGGACAGAGAGGTACCTTCACGGAAGGAGTCGTCGAGGGTGGCGGGGACGGAGGCGTGGACTGCGGCGGAGTCGGGAGGGAGAGGACGGAGGAGTGAAGAGAGGGGAATTAGGGATTTCGGCCGGAGTGAGGGTGGTGGCAATTGGGGCCGGAGTAGGGGAGAGAGGGTGGTGGCGATTGGGGCCGGAGTAGGGGAGAGAGGGTGGTGGCGATTGGGGGCGGAGTGAGGGTGGTGGCGAGTGGGGCCGGAGTAGGGAGAGAGGGTGGTGGCAATTGGGGCCGGAGTAGGGGAGAGAGGGTGGTGGCGATTGGGGGCGGAGTGAGGGTGGTGGCGAGTGGGGCCGGAGTGATGGGGGTGGCGATTGGGGCCGGATCGGAGTAGGGATTGGGTTTTACGGAGGTCGAACGTTTAAGCAACTTCTTATGATTTTCGGGCTCTATATCTACTCTGAAGCGACGAACCTTGAACTAGTCCGTCGCTTAAGAACGTTTCAATTTTCGGGCCAATTTTTGGCTCAAAGGACACACGCCATTTCCAAAACTAATTAAGCGACGGACTAGTCTATATCCGTCGCATTTACAAAAAACACAGTAAATTTCTAAAATTTTTGTTTCAAACAGTTACTATACGTAGACTCTTCAAATGCAAATATGTTGTGAAATAAGATATGACCGAAATAATGAAATTCGTCTACGGTTGAAAAATGGGAAGATTCCGATAAAATCTGTGTGCCGAATGTTGCGGTTAGCTGGTTTTTACTTCCGTTTTCCTATGGGTAGCCTAACGTTCGTTAAATCAAAATCGTAAAATTTTTATACGATTACTTGCGTCTCATCCATTTGAAACTATTATCTGTTGAAGGTCAGGCAAAAAAACGTCATTTAGACAGTCCAATTACCATTTCTAAGCGTTTAGAGGTTTGACCGGCCCGGTTGACCGTTCCGATCGAGCCTTTAACGTTGTCAGACGTAGTTGGTTTTTTTTCCATACATGTATTTCATGTTAACGGTGATATCTGACGGTTGGAATAGATTTTCTAAACTTTTAGATTCAAAATCAGAACATATGCACTAATGTTCCTTAACTTGTTTACTAAGTGTTTAAGTGAATGTATAGTTTCAAACAGTTACTATATGTAGACTCTTCAAATGCAAATATGTTGTGAAATAAGATATGACCGAAATAATGAAATTCGTCTACGGTTGAAAAATGGAAAGATTCCGATAAAATCTGTGTGCCGAATGTTGCGGTTAGCTGGTTTTTACTTCCGTTTTCCTATGGGTAGCCTGACGTTCGTTAAATCAAAATCGTAAAATTTTTATACAGTTACTTGCGTCTCATCCATTTGAAACTATTATCTGTTGAAGGTCAGGCAAAAAAAAGTCATTTAGACAGTCCAATTACCATTTCTAAGCGTTTAGAGGTTTGACCGGCCCGGTTGACCGTTCCGATCGAGCCTTTAACGTTGTCAGACGTAGTTGGTTTTTTTTCCATATATGTATTTCATGTTAACGGTGATATCTGACGGTTGGAATAGATTTTCTAAACTTTTAGATTCAAAATCAGAACATATGCACTAATGTTCCTTAACTTGTTTACTAAGTGTTTAAGTGAATGTATAGTTTCAAACAGTTACTATACGTAGACTCTTCAAATACAAATATGTCGTGAAATAAGATATGACCGAAATAATGAAATTCGTCTACGGTTGAAAAATGGGAATATTCTGATAAAATCTGTGTGCCGAATGTTGCGGTTAGCTGGTTTTTACTTCCGTTTTCCTATGGGTAGCCTGACGTTCGTTAAATCAAAATCGTAAAATTTTTATATGATTACTTGCGTCTCATCCATTTGAAACTATTATCTGTTGAAGGTCAGGCAAAAAAACGTCATTTAGACAGTCCAATTACCATTTCTAAGCGTTTAGAGGTTTGACCGGCCCGGTTGACCGTTCCGATCGAGCCTTTAACGTTGTCAGACGTAGTTGGTTTTTTTTCCATACATGTATTTCATGTTAACGGTGATATCTGACGGTTGGAATAGATTTTCTAAACTTTTAGATTCAAAATCAGAACATATGCACTAATGTTCCTTAACTTGTTTACTAAGTGTTTAAGTGAATGTATAATTTCAAACAGTTACTATACGTAGACTCTTCAAATGCAAATATGTCGTGAAATAAGATATGACCGAAATAATGAAATTCGTCTACGGTTGAAAAATGGGAAGATTCCGATAAAATCTGTGTGCCGAATGTTGCGGTTAGCTGGTTTTTACTTCCGTTTTCCTATGGGTAGCCTGACGTTCGTTAAATCAAAATCGTAAAATTTTTATACGATTACTTGCGTCTCATCCATTTGAAACTATTATCTGTTGAAGGTCAGACAAAAAAAACAGTTTACAAATTACAGTTTACATAAAACACTGAATAAAACGATCAATTTAATGTCCAGATAAAACACAGTTGCTTAACAAGGGTTTACAAATTACAGTTTACATAAAACACTGAATAAAACGATCAATATTAATCAGATAGATCTTCCTCATAATCAGCATAATCATCCTCTCTATCACTTCCGCCTTCATCTTCCTCACTTTCGCCTTCATAGATTTCGTCATCATCTCTTTCGTCGTCATCCTCGTCGTCATCCTCGTCACCATCGTCGTCCTCTTCATCATTGTGACATTGAATGGGAACATCTATGTGTGGATGCGAACCGAAGTCCATGGTGAAACCAAATATAGGAGTGTAAGTTGGGATCGAGTCCGCGGTAGGTTCTTGATAGGGTTCATCAATTTCATTCCTCCTAGGAGGTATGTTAGGTTCCCTTGCAACTGTGGTAGCACTGTACGTACCTCTGTGTGACATCACATTAACCACTTTCCAAGGTTCACCAGCCTTCGGGTCATCTAGATAAAACACTTGTCTTGCCGTGGCGGCAAGAATAAATGGTCTATCCTCAAACCAGCTAGTAGATGTGTCCACTGATAAAAGACCGTGATCTAACTTTACGGACCCGGGCTCGGTAGGGTCAGTATCGTACCATTTACACTTGAACAAAACAACCTGCATGCCTTCTGAATATACAAGTTCGACTACGGCTTCAAGAATCCCGTAGTATGAGATGCCTTCCGTCTCTACCATGACCCCACTGTTTTGAGTCTTCAACCGTTGGTCTCGCTGCCACGTGACAAACTTAACTCCGTTCACAGAACATTGTGAATAAATACGGTGTGCTTGAGGGCGGCATGCTAAAATGTGTAGTTCAGGCGTATAATCTGAACTTCCTTCTGCTTGCAGTCGTGTGATCTGTAACAATAATACAAACCATTAGTGCCCTGTGACATCTCTGGTGGTTTATATAATGAGCAAATTATAGTGATTGTATACCCAAATTTTAAAGTATGGAAGAAAGTTCTGAATACGCTCTTCATCAGTCATATGTGGATAGATTTGAGTTACTTGATTATTGTAAATCTGAATGAAGTCAGCCGCTTCTGTACAGTGCTCCATTACATTCCAGTGAGCCGCATATAGTTCTTTCCTACTTAAACGAGCCTTTGCTATGAAACTTTTGGGCTTCACGAGTTCGGAAACAACAGAGATATTGAATTGAGGCGCACTGGCAACGTTAGCATCTCCTGTTCCATCATCCATATAAAAACTGCAGTATGTCACACACTCATTTGTAAGGTATTGCTCAGCAATACACCCCTCTGGGAAACGTGTGTTTCTAACAGTTTTTTTATAGTCCCCGAGTTGCCTGTGCAATTTTATAGTTAGTACAATATATATGATCATGACCGTGTAGTTAAAATAAATAAAATAACGCATCACCTTTCCATAGGAAACATCTAGGTAAAATGTACTGGTCCGGTAAGCAGAACCTGTTCGGGAAGGTGAATCATGAGATGAACCATGATGGTGAAGAAAGTGGGAGGAAAGATCCTTTCTAATTTACAAAGAATCATGACTATTTCTTGCTTCATGTCACGGACGTCCTCTTTCTTCAGCTCTCTAGCACATAGTTTCTGAAACCATCTGGACAACGCTATTAACGGCTCAACCACGTAATATGGCAGATATGGTCGGATAACCACTGGAAGAAGACGTTGCAGGAGTACATGGCAGTCATGCGTCTTCAATCCATAAAACTTTTTATCATTCAGATTGACCTTATTCTTCAAACTTCCCGCATAACCATGAGGAAACTGTGCATCTCTAATCCATTCGAAAATCTCGGTTTTTGCCTCAGGAACAACTGTATACGGTGCTTGAGATACTTTCTCTTTATTTTTACTTGAACCGGGTTTCGATTTCTTCCACAGCCTCTTTCGTATTCCTAGTTGTTCCAGACCTTCACGAGCTTTTGGATCGTCCTTAGTCTTTCCTTCGAGACCGAAAATGGTTCCGCTGATGTTGTCGTACACATTCTTCTCAATATGCATGACATCTAAGGTATACCTTATTCTCGATGTGGTCCAATACGGCAGCTCCCAAAATATACTCACGTGAGTCCAACACAGTTTCTCTCTAGTTGCTCTGGGCTTGAACTTGGGATGCAAACTCTGAACAGGGTAGTCATGACAGAGGATACTGCTATAAATCTCATCCCCAGTCCATGAGCGTGGTTCTCCCCTTAACTCAACATTCCCATTAAACTTATTTACTGCTCGACACCATGGATGACGCCGGTCTAGCCATCTGCGGTGGCCCTGGTATGTCATTCTCCCTATCAAGTTGCTTCTCATCCCCAGTCCATGAGCGTGGTTCTCCCCTTAACTCAACATTCCCATTAAACTTATTTACTGCTCGACGCCATGGATGACGCCGGTCTAGCCATCTGCGGTGGCCCTGGTATGTCATTCTCCCTATCAAGTTGCTTGAGTCAATATCTTCCAAACAAATGGGACATGCTTTGTACCCTTTTGTCTGGATGCCTCCCAACATCCCTAATCCGGGAAAGTCGCTGATGGTCCACATCACTGCTGCTCTCATTATGAATGATTTTTGCTCATGTCAGTCATAAGTCTGAACTCCAATAGTCCACAACATCTTTAGCTCATCGATAACTGGTCTCATAAACACATTCAAACACTTTCCAGGAGACTTTGGACCGGATATTAACAATACAAGCATGTTAAACTCTTTTTTCATACACATTGAAGGAGGCAAATTGTAAGGCATCGCCACAACAGGCCAAGTGCTGTGAGGACTGCAGGATGCACCATAAGAATTGAACCCGTCGGTTGCTAGTCCGAGGCGCACGTTCCTAATGTCGTTGGCAAAATCTGGAAAATCCTTATCAAACTCTTGCCACGCTTCCCCATCTGCCGGGTGTTTAAGAAAATCTGGATCTGAAATCCTTTCCCCGTGCCACCGCATTTCCTTTGCTGTGTGCGGTGACATATATAGGCGTTGCAACCTGGGTGTAAGAGGGAAATAACGAACCTTTCGTACAACAACTTTTATACCCTGTGCAGAATATATCCATCTTGACTCATGGCATTTGGGACAGTTGTCTAGTTCTGCATTCTCTTTGTAAAACAACGCACAACCATACTCGCATGCGTGAATGATCTCATAATCTAGACCCATGTTCTTTAGGATCTTTCTTACAGTTCTGTATGAATCAGGACACTTGTTTCCTGGAGGAAGCGCTCTCTTGATCAACTCTATGTTGTCATCAAAACTTTTGTCTGACCATCTATTTTCCGTTTTTATCTTAATTAGGTTAAGGATGATGGTTAACACAGTCTCCTCACTACCATCATACAACGGAGTCTGCCCTTCCGATAAAAGTCTGCTATACTTCTCATAAGCATCTCTGGCAATAGAATCTAAATCATTTACATCATAAAAATCATTTAAACCACCAGCATTCTCTGCCTCATGAAATCTATCCATGAATGGGAAATCATCATACAAAATGTCCATACTGGGGTTTATATGAGAACCCGCACTACCACTAGAAGAGGTTTTCTGCCGAAGATATTGTTCCCTCTGCTCATACAATGAAGGACCGCTTGCCACCTCACCGTGATGTATCCATGTACTGTAATTAGGCATCATACCGTTTTCCCTCAAATGCGTAAACATCTCATCCACTGTAATCCTCCGCTTATGCAACCGACATCGCTTGCACGGGCACCTATGCACTTCTGTGTGACTACTGCTATTTTGAAAACAAACGCACAAAAATCAATTATCTCCTGAATGAACTTCGGATCACCTCTAGATAAGCCGATCCAACTCTTGTCCATGTTTCCTGTCATAACATAAACATACAATATGCATAAGGTTAGCACACAACATGCAACTTAACAATCATAATCTGTCCCAACACTTCTTCTCCTTATGCCTCCGGGTTGGGTCCTATCCCCTTCAGGCGAACACGAGTTTGTTGATCCTTTTGGTATTCATGTGGTTTCAGCTACAGTTTTGGGAAATTTCGGCAGCATCTCCCTACAGTTCCTCAAGTGCACAAAAATCTAAACAACCTAATTTGCACTCGAGGAACATTGTAGAGAGACACTGCCGAAACTATATCCCAAAACTGAAACTTAAACCACATGAATACCAAAATGATCAACAAACTGGTGTTCGCCTAAAGTGTCCAAAATGGGACAATTCGAGAATCAACAACCCATCTCGATCAACTAGATGCGTTGTTGATTCTCAAACGGGAGTTCTAAGCTGATAAACACCACAATTATACATAATACCAAACAATAAATTTACACACGGCACCACACTCCCTCACTAAGCCACTCGCATGTTTCAGAAACCCTAACTACCACAATCCACACACAGCACAAACCAATTATATCATTAATTAATAATTTGAATTTACTCTACCATAAAATTCACAAAATTTCACTCACAAAATTTCACCAAATTACATTAAAATTCAATTTCACTAAATTACACTAAAATTCAATTGCACTTAATTTCACATTCATTCAATTGCACTAAATTTCACAAACTAAACTAAATAATCTCAAATTCACCAAAATCAACACAAACTCAATCATATATTCAAACACCCAATATTAAAAACAACACAAAGCACATTATAAACAAAATCCAACTCAAGATATCAAAAACTAAAATCAACCAATCTAATCGAAGTATGGTGATTACAATGAAGATAAGAGATTATACTAACCTACAAACCAATTGGAAGAGAAAACCCAAGGTTTTGAATCCCGAAATTGACGAAAGCAGCAGTTGGGGAGATTTTTCGCCACTGCTACAGTAACTTGCTGCGTTTTCTTCTTCTTCTGTATTCTGTCTAAGCCAAGGGTTATATAGCAGATGTTGAACATTTAAGCGACGGATTTTAATGTCAGTCGCTTAAAAGGTTTTAAGCGACGGATTCACACCTTCGGATCGTATTAGTCGCATAAGATGTTCTTAACCGACTGATATAGTTGGTCGCATAAGGTCTGTCGCATAAGGTACCTTTCCGCGACGGACTTATCTTTATGGGACGGACATATGTGTCCGTCGCTTTTGTAACTTTGACAGCGACGGACGTAGTGTATGTCCGTCGCTTAAGGTGACAAATGGCGTAGTGATACTACAAACGACTTTAACATGCTCTTCAAATCCCTCCCTCCCAACAGACAATACCACGCAACGGGTGTGCCTGGTTCTTTCTATGGTCGTCTATTTCCTAAAGCATCGGTTCACTTTGTTCACTCTTCTTATGCCATTCATTGGCTTTCTACGGTACCAAAGCAGGTACTCGATAAAAATAGCCCTGCTTGGAACAAAGGACGAATCCATTACCTAAATTCCACAGATGCAGTATTGAGGGCATTTGAAGCTCAATTTGCCGAGGACATGACGTGCTTCCTGCATGCCAGGGCACAAGAAATTGTTTGTGGAGGATTGATGGTGCTTATCATTCCAGGTCACATTCCAGATACACATAATTCCCAATCTTTTAGAAGTATGACTTATCATCTATTAGGTTCTTGCCTCATGGACTTGGTTAAGAAGGTAGGCAACTATCAACCATATATGTATCAAATAATGCGTATATTTCTGATTCTGGGTTTGAATTATAGTAGGATAAGTTACTTATTACTGATATTGTGATTTCAATTTATGCATGCAGGGAGTAGTTACCGAGGAGAAGGTAGATTCGTTTAATATACCTATTTACTATGTCTCCCCAAGAACTGGAAGCTTCTGTAGAGAGAAATGGCTGTTTTAGCATAGAGAGCATGGAAAACTTACGTAAGATCTCAAAACTTGGCCATGTCTCTGAAAGTGCCCAGCTAATTGCATCTCACGGTAGAGCTGTCATGGAGGGACTGTTGAGGCAGCAATTTGGAGATGAAATATTAGATGAGCTCTTTGACTTGTACCGCAAGAAACTTGAAGATAATCCCGCCATCTTTGAGTCAATGGATGCAACTCTCTTTCTTGCGGTGCTTAAACGCAAGGCAAATTGATCTCCCGCTATTAAATTCCCTTCAGCTTCATGGTTATGTCGGTTTTATTGTATGATTTAGGGGCATGTATGTTCATTGTAAAACAAGTAAATTAATTATGAAGGCTAGGGTGTGTGGTATGTAAGAAAAAGGCTGCCCAAATTCAACCCCCGTTTTTTTTTTTTTTTGCAATCTTCTATAAACTTTGAAAAATAAGTCCGGATAAATTGCTGACATGGCAATAAAGAAGATATGAATCAACCAGAAGTTATTATATATTTCAAACGGCGACAAACGTGGCTCGTGAATCAACTGAACCGATGAACTTAATTACCTTAAAAGTGTTGGGTTTTATTCACAAAAGGCCTTAGTACAATTGAGTATTATCCACCTTTTTATAAATTGTATTTCATTTATTACTGTTCTTATATGGGATGTCTTTCTCTCCATCACGCCCCCTTAATTACATGCAACAATATATGACTGCTCAATGGCGAGGTTAGTGTAACTACGACGATGTTGAACCACAGTGAGGCTTAAGTCACCGAGTCACCGTACAGAATAGTTGCACAAGATCCCGTGGTCGTTGCTTGCCAGCTGTAACTATCTTCTCTGATCTTAATCAGGTTTGATAATATGTAGATCACCCGGACGATTCAGGAAGGCACAATGGCTCCTATCTTCTCAAGGATCCATACATCCCTTATCAGGATGTATAATTTTATGTAAAAACTTTCCAGCGGCCTCCTACCACTTCATCACAGAATCACATATTCCTTGGCTAACACTACGTTTGAAATATAAAAATTAATAAGAATAATAATAACAAAAACAACAGTGATATTGTGATGTACTTGACATGCGTATATGTATCCTGCACTCAAGATGGTTTGGTTTCGATGGATGTAGAATGGAAGACGATCCCACTGAAATGAAAGATATAAGCAACTAAAAGATTTCTTATTTCAGAGTTGTAGCCATCATTTATTCATATATAATGGCATACATGCTATCTTATTACAGCACTGTCTTAACGTACATTCCAATATTTCTTCAATGTATTTGTAAATTTTCTAGCGTTGCTGAACGGATGACCATGAATTTGACTCGATCCAGTTAAAACCTATAGGACTGAGGAAAGCATCAGGGATGCCAAAAGAACTGACCAAGGCAAGTGCATGTGGTCGTAGCTCCCTGCAGAGGCTGCTTACTTCTTTCCTCACGGCAGTAACATTTTCTGTTGATAAGTACCCATATCGGAGGAATGTCACATCCTCTTCCAAGCAAATCAATGCATACATAGTCCTCAGCATAGCTAAGACATTCTGCAACAGAAACGAACAAACAATCAGATACTGAATTTATTTTCCAGCCTTACTACAATGTCATGTGCACATAGTTTATGGTGCAATGGTAGTTACTTAAAGCATCTTTAGCAGACTCTATTTTGACTTTTTAGCCATTTTAGAGAGTGTTTAGTTTTTTTTATCAAAATTATGAGCTCCACCAGACTCATAAGTGGCTAACTATTTTAACTCTTAGCTATCTCGCTCTTAAATATAGAGAGCGGGATGAGGCTCTCTATAATTTAATACATTCCTTTTAGATGATTTTATGTAATATATAACTGCATTTAAGGTAATTTTTTTTTAAAAAATTTAATTAATATGTAAGTTCAAAATAATTAAAATAGAAAGAACTGATACGGACATATTTTTAAACTGGCTAAGCCAAAATGACATTTTAGCTATTTTGGCTAAAATTTGACTAAAAAATGGCTAGCATTGCTAAAGTTGCTCTAAAAGTTTAAAAATATGTCCGTATCAGTTTTGAGTATCTTCAGCATACTCTCTATTATAACTTCTTAGCTACTTTCGACAGCTTATTTAGCTTTTTACGAAAACTAGCAGTTATACCAAACTCTCTATTATAACTATATAATAAGTTGTAATAACTTTTAGCTATCTCGCTAGCTAAATTTAGAGAGCGTGATAGCTAAATTTAGAGAGCGTGATAGCTAAAAGTTAAAACATTTAAATTTAATACATTTTTTATATGTAATTATATATATTTTATATATGTATTTAAATCACTTTTTATTCATTTAATAAGTATTTTTAATTCAAATCAAGCTAAAGTAAAGAGAACTAATGCAGAAGTATTTTTAAAGTGGCTAATCAAAATAAATTTTTAGCTATTTTGACTAAAATTTAACTAAAATATGACTAGCTTACATTACAATATTTAATCATACATTCAATACTGATAGTTTCTATTTTGGGGAAGAAGTAACTCAAAACCTAACTTGCTTCCTCTCCTTATCTTTTATGTTTGTTTTAGCCTTTGCAGCTCAAATTTTCAGTTTCTGAGCATGAACTTGAGGTTGAACTTCTGACTCAAAAATACAACAAGACCAAAAATGTGTTCTTAGTCCCTATCTATTCATGAAGTCTACTTCTTTAGTCATATACGACAAACTACATAGCACCAAATGTAAACCTGTTGGTTATTCAAACCTCAGCATAGGGTGCCTATCCACACTAGTTCAGAAACAGTTTCACATAAGGGGTCAATAAATGTAACTCTTACCTTAAGTGAACCAACAGGTACAGTTGCCTCTACATTGACAAAGGTTTGCAATATTGTTCGATCTGAGAAAGCTCTTCCCAAGTCCTCTGCAAGCTGATAACTCTGGAACCAGAAAGAGTAAAAAAATGAGTGTGTGTGTGTGAGAGAGAGAGAGAGAGAGTGGTAACAAAAATGGGCGGTTACATTTGTAATTTCATATATATTTAAGATCAAAATATGGAAACGATACTCACCAGAAGGACCGCGTACTCCTTGCTTTCTCCCTGTTTTTGTCGTTGTGAAACTTCCATAGCAAAGCGGTTCAGTAGATCCCGCTCTCTTAAGCAGAATGCATCCATCTAATTTAGAGAACAGTGAGATTTTTAGAAGTTTGGACATGACTAGTCTAAACTATTGTGCATCCAATATGATGTGAACAGAAACCACAAGTTCTTAAAAACTATATCACCTGAAATTCAATACTCCGGAGAGTAGAACTTGTAAGGTGAGATGGTATAACAGGGCATGGTTTATTCATATGTTCTAATCCCAAAGCTTTAAATGGTTTACTTCTCTTCTGAGCTGCTATAAATTCTGCAAGAAGTGCCTTGCTGACCTGCATTAAAAACCCAAAATATTCCTCTGCTTTAGAAAAAAATTCTGACTACCTTTCACAAAAAAAGGTACTCTGATGTTGGACCAAAAAGTGTGATTCACAAGTAATTCTGATGAATATTGAACTGACTATTTAGTATTTTCTCCAAAGGCATATTTTCACCATGTATGGCCCTGCCCATGAATTTATACATATATTCCTACTTACTAATAATACATGACATGGAGCAATTGAATATATACCACCAACAGCTTAATCTATTATTCAAGGTTTGGCATGGTTCTCAACGGATCTAGCAATAGCTGACTAAATCTGTGCGTGTGAACAATGCAATCAATCTCAAACAGACCAAACTTGGAACTGGAAGAACATAAACTAATGTATTTGCAAGAAGGTGATTCCTATTATTCCAGTAATTATGTCTCATAAGGCTATCACTAAAAGCATTTGCTTTTATTTTTTATTCGATTTCATTAAAACAATTGTTTCCAATCGCTGACAATTCATGAATAATGCTGAAGTATGCACAAAACACTAAACTTGGCACTACCTGCTGCATCAGAACATTATTGTCCCCCTCAAAAGTAGACTGCACATCAAATTCACCTTTCAGGTTACCAATGCGGTTTTCAGTCTTCAGACCTTGCCCTCCACAGGCTTCACGGCACTCCTGATGTTTACAACAATTGGCTTGAACGCAATTCTAAATTTTAACAGAATCTGAATAGCAAATTTGAACAGGTTTTTTATATACAGTTCCTGACCTGAAGATTTCGCATGTTATGCCAAGTAAGTGTGGCCTTGAATGCACTTGAAACAACATGGATGATTTTGCTCGACTCAGGTGTCCTCCTAACATAAATTGTCTTTAGATGATTTGCAGCGAAAGTCATAGCATATCTGCAGCACATGAAGAATAATAATATTATAATAAAACCAAGAAGAAATATAATGGCCTTCATACTTAACAAGGACCAGCAATTATCACACAATATACTATATTTTAATTCTTCGCACCAAACCCTTAAACATAAGATCTAGATTACTTAATTTATTTACTTTTTTCAAACACTACAAAGCAACTTCAGAATCTTTCAACGCATGGGCATCGAAGTAGCAAATACCCTTGGTTGTCTAAGTTGCATACAATACAGATGCATGAAGATATTCACATGCAAAATCTATGAGTATGACAGCTATTGATAACTATAATGGAGTAAGAAGTATTTAGCTAAAGATTTAAAGCAAGTTTGTTAAAGGGACCGCATGGGTATAATAATTTAGGCAAAACTGTTGTTCCAATCCTTGTCTACTACTTTAATTTGAACAAGACTACAGCACCATTGAGTTCTTACGTCTTTGCCAGGAGAGGTAAGAGACGATGTTGATGACTTGGGTAATCAAGCAATAGGACTTCCGGCCCATTCGGTGTAAGAGAAAAAGCCCGCCTTGTCAAAGAGTACCTTATAGCAATTGCTAAACTTATCTAATCATAGTGGAAGAAATGATTGTGTCAGAAATTCCACTTGGCAAGAATAAGTCTAAAAATATGTACAGATGCAAGAATAATTTGTCAGAACAATAGACAACAATTTTACAAATCATTACCTTCGCTGAGTAAATTGCACTGGTAGCTATAGTTACACGTCCAGATGTCAATGGAGCCAAGAATGCGGCAAATCTCTGTATCAAAGAAACAAAGAAGGATAAATGGAAAGAATTGCCTATCTCAAAAGAAGGGGGAAAAAAACCTTGTTAGCTACCTGATCTGGGTCTTTTATTGCACTCATATATTGCCCTTCTGTGGAAACATCTGCAACTGAATTCAGCAAATTATCCCTAGGGATTCGGACGTTGTCAAACCTGAAACACATTTTCAAAACCTTTAAGTCGTATGAATGTTTCTGCTAAGAGAAAGATGTGATTGGCATTTAAGGTCGAAGAAAGTTAAAACCAGAAACATGAATATTACCATATTCGACCATTATCAACACCATTTAAACCAATTTTATGACCACAATCAGCAATACGGATGTTCGGACAGATGCTCCCATTTTCATCCCTGATCTGGGCTATGAATGCATGGACACCTTGATTGGTCCCGGATATGTTGAGTTGTGAAAAGACTATAGTGTGTGTAGCATGCTAAACATCACCAGGAAAAGTAAGATATCAGTGAAGAGTCAGCCTGAAGAAGCAAAATTTATAGCAACAGAAGGAGAAGTAATGAGAATGCACCATAATACATTTCAATGGTAACCCTTACATTAGCTGCCCCTCCAATCCAGTACTTCTGCGCAGATTCACAAGGAGTATTGATGACAAATTCTCCAGTTTTGAAATCATAAGTGGAGACTGTTTCGATTCCTCGAACCTTTAAACATCAATCTGGAAGTAATTAGTGACAACTTAACAGAGACAAACAAGAATCTAGAGGCCCGCAAAAATACAGGCCATATGATTGAACAACCACTACATACATTACTGCCATGCCCTAACTCAGTCATCGCAAAGCAACCTTTGATTGCATAATTCTCAGTGTCCCTCAACCACTTGTCGTGATGGCGCTTTGTGCCAAAGAACATAATGGCACCACCCCTGAAATTTATCAACCAAGTGATGACATAGCAATAAGTTAATTATCTCCTTGAATTTTAAATCAGAGACTAATCCATCTTCTTTTTATACTCTACCAAATAAACAATCCAAGCATTTGTTCACATTGATATATATTATCTATATGACAGCATTGTTGAGCTCAATTTCGGTGCAGAACAAACCGGAGTAGGTTATTAATATTTAGTCTCTCAGAAATATGTTATTCACAAGAAAAAGAAGCTGCTGAATTATAAATAAAGTTGAAAGTAGAGAACAAAGGGTGGAGAGAACAAAGAATAATAAAGGAGAAGAGACACCCAAGACACCAAGCCTTCTATAAAATTCAATTCTATTTCATTCAAATCTGATTTGTGTTTACAAACAGAAGCTACATTTATAAACTTAAAACACATACATAAACATAAAGAGTTAAAGACACACTCAAGACCCCTGGAACACTCATTCTAAGATTTAAATATACTATATAGAAACACTATACTCATAAAACCAGACTCATAAAATACTCTTGCAAGAGCCATAGAATTATCAACTGAGACTTTCTTTGCACCAAAAAAGCTAGACTTGGTCTTAGTCTTGGGCTTCCAAAAAGGATATTTCTTTCCTAAACAAGTTATGGCTTTTTTATTTCATCAAACCAAAACAATAAACAAATAAAGAGAGTGATGTTAAGCAACTTAAAATATACCATAGAAAGAAATGCACACCGAGCTTGACCGAAAGTGAATGATCGTAAATTCCGGTGACCTCAAGCAGCGCAAACTTTCTCAGCTCAGCCTCAACTCCTTTCTCAGTGAGCCAGCCTTTGAAAACTCCGCGATCCAATAGGTACGCAATTCGCTTCATCGTCATCTCCCGCTGCTGCTCCATGCTCTGGTTGTAGTCCGGCGAAACAAACACTCTGCCGTCGCCGGCCTCTTTGGGATTGAAGAGCTTGCTCTGCCTCATCAGCCCGAACAGCCAGTCTCGCTCCTCCAGGTTATGGTGGTCTAGAAGCTTCCGCATCTCTTTGATGTCGAATTCGAACGGCTCCGTCAGCTCCGGCGGGGAGAACCCGAGGCATGGGTTGGCGGTGAGAGCGGAAGAGGCGGTGGGGTGGTGGAGGTGGTTCCAGAGGACTTGCGTTCGCCACGTCACCCGATCCATCGTGGAAATTCGTCGGGTTTTGATTAGGGGAGGATCGCGTCAGAGCGTGATAGAGGATTTATAGAGAGAGAAGGGTAGATGAGATTTGGGCGCGCACGTTGGGAAATGGGGTAGGCGAAAATGCGGTGAGTGGCAGAGCGGTGGGGAGAAACGACGTCGTTGAATGGAAATGGGGACACGTAGAATATTTATCGTCTAGGAATTGGTGAGGCATGGGGCTTTGTGATTGGACTAGTGAGCAGGCCCCCGCGCGTTGCAGCGGGTTTCTGTTTTAGAGTCGTTGCCTGATAAATTAAGAAGCTAGTTGATGAAAATGTTTGTTAACAATTCAGGACATCAAAAAATAAATTTTAGAAAAATCAGCAAAAGAATATAGGGAAAATCTTGAGACCTTGTCATAAAAAAAAAACATATACAATAACTGAGAATTCATAATCAGAATTACTATAACAATAGTCAGGAACTTAACAAACATTGAAACATAGTGTTTTAAGACATTCAAATGTTGCATTTATATTTGAGAGTCTAAGAAACATGTTACAGAAAATTGATAGATCCATAAATTCACTGCAAAACATGAATAGTTGACTGCATCATTTGTTTGCTGTCAACATACAAAAGGTACATATAAAATGATAGTTGTAAAAAAGCTTGAACGATGTGCTGGTTGTTTCTTCAGTGGCCGATTCCATGGTCTCTTATTCACCTATGAGCAAATGATAATAGTTTAAATATTCTCTCTATAAATACTGAATAAAAATACGTATCAGAGTTTATATGGGTTTTATGTTTAATTTTTATGGATATAATTAATAATATTAGTTTTCAAACCATTTCCACTGTTACCACTCTAAGGAATGGTCTCATTTCTTCATTATATAATCCTAAAATTAGAGAAGGTGGAAGTTAATCTGATAAGCTTTTAGCTACCTCCTCCCCTTGAAGATCATTACACAAAGCATCAATTTCTGACAGTCTCCTGATTTCTCCTTCCTCTATTTCATTGTATTGATTAAAAGACCATTATATTTTATCATAATCTAGGTTAACAGTATAATCATGTGCACAGACAGATATTCAAGGCAAACTTCTAGATGTCTTAATTCAGTCTATATGTGACACAATGGTAGACACATAATATAAGACTTTGTATCTGTACATCTAGGGATTTACCTCTATATCTCTCTGGAGCTTCAAACCCCTCAAAACATCCAATAGGCAGCCTGGAATCAGCAATAAAAACTGATCAACATTTCTCTTTTTGTGCAATGGAAAATTCCTTACATAACCTTTTAATTAGAGTACTCACACTGCAAATTCAACATTAACAATATATATTCTCTGTAATAGAAGCTCTTGGTGAAGATCCCTCTGGCACCAGAGAAGGGGGGGGGTGAGGTGGAGAAACTTATACCACTCTCATTTTGAGAAGCAACACATGTCTTGCCTCTTAAAAACACAAATCTTAAACCACTTATCCATATCATCTTCCTCTGCAGCAGACCAAATATGAACAAAATTAGTCAGATGTTGAGGAGGAATCATCAAGTTTTTTTTTTTATTATTATTTTTTTAACCAATTTGAGATAGATGGTTCGATAGTCAATTACCAGGAGATTGAAATTGTTTACCTGAGTATTGGATTCCAACTGGCACTATTGAAAAATAAGACATGCAAAAAGCTCTTATCCTCTCCATTCTTACTCTGTCAAACTAACAATCGCAGTCATCCCAAATAGCAATCCTACAAATCACAAATAGCAAAAAAACAAAATTAGAGAAGCATGCCAACAAAACATAATCACAAATCGTCAAATTCCGATGGCAAAAGGAAAATGTTTCCCCTCCCGCTCAGGCCCTCCCCCTCCCCCTCCCCAAAGCAACTATCAAATGCCCGAATAAAAAACCAACAGATAGGAGAGAGCCGAACTTAAAACAATAAATACAAAGTTATATGGCTAATAACAGCTCAATAATGTAATGCAGATGAAAGCCTCCTTAATTTAATAGATTGTATAAATTTAAACAAACGGCTTCACATAGCTAAATAAAATGGCAATTAGATCAAACTGCTTCATTTTATTTAGCTTTTTCTTATTAGTTCCAGCACTCTCCAAACTTTCTTTGAGGCAAGAAAAAACATTAACCATTGTTCTGGTAGGTTCAAGGAAAAAAAGTCTCACATGGTTAAATTTCTTGAGTTGTAAAACTAAACACAAAATTCTGAAAAGCATAACAGACTGATACTCCAAAAGCAATTAAAGAAATAAATGTTTAAAAGGGAAACAAAAAATGTGATAAAGGAACCTATGGCTTGAAAGAGAAAGTAAGAACTCACCCTTTAAACAGGTAGGAAATCCTTCTTCTCTAGTCAGGTAGGAAATCCTTCTCTAACTGGATTAGAAAAAGAAAGTATCAAGACTACATGCAGACACATAACATAACAACTGTAAAGCAAAAAACTACCAAAATAGATAAAATATGCGACCAAAGTTTTGAAAGTTGTCATTGGCAAACCTGTTTATTCTACCACTTCCTCAAATACATTGGCATTTAACCATAACAACGGTAAAACATGGTTCTTAAAAATTAACGAAAGGTTTTTGTATGTTTACTTCACCATATTTCTTCAAAAGCTATATGTTCATGATTTCCAAGATTATGGATAAGGAAATTTAGCGCTAAATTTTCACAATTCTTAGATACGTGGCTAAAGCATTTGAACTGCAAAGACCCCCAGAGATTGAGCATTTGTCCATTACATTTCAAAAGCTATGAAATGAGTTGTAAGAATGTATTATAAACTATATGCAAAAATATTCTGGCTTGAATAATAGAAATGACTTGCAGTGTAGACCACAGCTTGAAGATGAATGTCCCATCTGCAAGCTTAAGTAAGCCTCAACTTTTCCTATACAATTGGAACTTAGAACAATATAATTTACAATTGGAACCTAGAACAATATAATAGAAAAGGGTAAGCGAAAAAGAAATTACTAATCAAATTACAGAAAACTAAGATCACTATTTATAATTTGCATAAATAGCCACAAAGACCATGTTTTACTGGCTGAGTAATCTTCTATGTTGAAACTCTTTTTGAGCCGAAATATATATTCAATAATTATTCGTTAATATATTAAAGTAACACCTGTAAATTATGCTTGATCATTCCGTTCAATACAATTATCACCATCATGAATCTCATACGATTTGGAAATCAGTTGCATTCTTTTTAACTTAGTTACAATAGTTCTATTACCATCACCGTGCTCATATAATCTTCATCATTCAGAAGTTTCCATATAAGTTCCAAGCTATAAGGGTAAAGTTAATTCCATCTCAAAAATTTACCCAGGCCTAGTGTAACAAAATAATAACAACCCAATTAATATTATCTCCACATCTATATAGATTCTAGAAACAGTTTCAAAGTAGATAATTACAGACAAAACGATACCTTCTTTACTCACCAAATATAAGATGAACATGAAATGGTTGAAATCTGTAAAGGATACAGACACCAACTGACAAACTGAAACCCCTATTTCAAATTTCCAAAAGCCATAACTTAATCTGAAAACCAAAACAAAATAAAAATCAGATCAAAACCAGAGCAAAACAAAGAGAAAAACCATATATGCTCTCCCATAGTTTGTTCTCGATTACCTAGAAGAAACCAAGGCTCTTTCTTTTAACACATTAACATGGGGCTCCTTGACCTTAACTTTGCCCCTAGAATTTCCCTGAACAAAGTACATTGTAACAGCTTTCACAAAAGCATATAACATATAAGATGTCTTTTAACCCAAATATATCTTGAAACACTATACCAACTTATATCCAGAATAATAATGAGCAATAACAGTTGTCCGTTCATTAGTGAACCTGCAAAAAAAGGAGATCATTTTTTGTCAAAAGAATAAAAGAACAAAAAATGGAATTGAGTTGAGAGAGAAGTACAGAAGACTCTACAGTAATTTGATTTCTATTTCTATTCCCATGTCTGTCATCGCAGCACGAAGCCACTTCGTGGAAGCCATCAAGGAAATAAAGCCAGAATCGATTGATATGGAGAGCAAAAAAGGCCATCACCATTTGATAAGCAGCCAGATACTTTGAAACCGAGAACAGAACAATCAGAAAAGGCAATCGATCACATACACAACTAAGCCCATACCTTCACCACTTGATCGACATGAGATACTTCCACGATGAAATGGCGCAACGCCTCCCAGAAATCCGTGAAGAATCCGTCAACTTCCATCTCCCTCTTTGGCCACTCCTCCCACTCTTGCCGCCGTTGCCGGAGCCCTAAAACTTCTGGCTGTTGAGAGAATTACCCAGAAATGACAGCTTCCCCTCTATCTCAAACGTGGGGAAAAAAAAAGTAGATAGTTGGCAGCAGATCGACGGCTGCAGATAGATGATCTAACGACCGAGAAACAAGTATATACTGTTCATTTACTGTTCAATTGAACAGTACTAACCCTTCAGTTTTTTAACAGTATTTAAACAGTACAACTCGAAAAATATTTGTGTCAATATTGGTATGGACGTGTGCATCCATACTTTCTCTAATTTATATATTTTGGACAATATAATCAATAATTTTAACTGTTCAAAAGTTGAATTAATCAATAAAGATCACTTCGGTAAAAAATGAATATAAACAAATATCATTTGCTTAACCGATTGTATCAAACAAATAAACGGCTGATCACGAGACTCCCAACTTTCACTATAATTGTTCATTTGTTTGATGCAATCGAATAAGCAAATGATTTTGGTTTATTCTGAATTTTTGCAGAGATGATCTTTATTGATTAATTCAACTTTTGAAAAGTTAAAATCGTTGATTACATTGCCCAAAATATGCAAATTAGAGAGAGTATAGACACACACTATCCATACTAGTATGGACACAAGTATTTTCCGTACAATTCCCGTAAGCCGAATGTAATATAGTAAATATGATAATAAATGTGACAAGGAGTCATTTGTTTTTCTGATTGGAGGGTTCGGATGTCAGAAGACGTCATATTCAACTGTGTTCAACTTTCAACTCCCCTACTACGTCTCTACCCACCTTATATATTAAGGGCTATTTATAATTTATTTTTTTCTCATGTTTCGGTAAGATTTTCTTAAAAAAGAAAAAATTATCCGACTCAAATTTTAAGTGTCACTACGTAGTATGCCAGCGCTTATTACGGCTTATGGTGCTGCTGTAATGTTGAGTCAGTTCACAGAAAATAATGGTAATATGCATACAACCCCTCACCAAACTACTATCATGCAACATTTTCCACTATCGGGAAGCAACCCAAACTGTTATAAAGTATAGAAGCCTCAAGATGGAGAACGAAGCGGTTTGGAGACTGAGCGAATGAACAAACTAAGACTTATGTGGATCACCATCTTCTTTATAGCTGGACGAGTGTTTAGACTACAATTTACATAAATGCAAAGGCAAAACCATAACTTCACGCATCCATAATAACTCAAAAATAACATATACTAAAAGGCTCTACGTATTGGATGTCACACAAATTTGTCTAGAAAAGGTAAGACTAATTGCATACTCTAACCCGATATGACTAATTACATACTCATGTGTTTTAAGTGTCCTAAAAAATACTCTTTAACATATTTTATGTAGAATGTAAAACTTTCTTTTGGGGAAATTCCCAATCCAAAGTCTTTTGGGAACAAATTGGTATTCCTAAAGATTTTGGGGGTTTATAGAGAAACTCCTGGAGATGAATTTTAATGCAAGAGAAACTCTTTTTGATGGTATGCGATAGATGGATTATTGGCGACGATCATTTTGTTCTTTTTTAGTTCAATTGGGTCTTACTTTTTCTTTTGCATTTGATTTTTTCTGATGTGTTAACATAGATTGGGATGTTACAATTAGTGATGCCACATGGAATATTGCTTTGCAGGCTATTTTTCCACAAGACCAATAAGGTTGTTGCTATCCGTCCTCCTTTACAACCAAGAGATGATCAGTTTGGTTGGGGGCCTTCTAGTTCAGATTTTTTTACTATTCGTTTGGCAATTCGGTTTCTCAGTTACTAATGCAATCTCTTCCTATGCATTTTAATGCTCCTTTTCTTTCTCGCATTTGAAAATTTTCTATACCTCCGCAAATAAAAATATCTATAAATTATATTTATGGTTAGTAAATTACTCGATACATAAATACTGACCACAAATAACCTCAAATAATACATGTATGACCTCCAATAATCATGTCATTAACACCTAAAATAAATTACTGACCCTAAGTAATACCTAGTAGTAAGTTTTTATATAGGCATTACAACAGGTATCCCAATAAATCATGGATTCCCTATCTATTACAGAATCAACTATACTAGTCTAATTAGGTCAAGACACATCCAGGAAGTTACGGAAATAACCTTCCTACAACACTCCCCCTTATGTCGAGGGCCTAATGTGTTCATAGTGCTTACCATGTTGCCTCACTAAAACCTTGTCAGCAAAACAAAACCTCTTGGGCAAAAATAAAATGCATGGACGAAGGAAAAAGAGCACAACACACCAACACTACAATTGTGAATAACATGTGATGTAGACTCCCCTTGATGTCTAACAAACTTAGAGCTCTGATATATGGCGCATGTCTAGGTTCTTCATATGTTTCACATGTATAGATTTTCTCAAAGACTTGGTAAAAAAATCTGCAACATTTGCATCAGAACTCACTTGATTAACTTGTAGGTTTAGAAATTTTTGTTGTTGCACATTGTAAAAGAACTTGGGCGATATATGCTTAGTGTTATCACATTTGATAAAATCCAACTTCATCTGCTCAATGCAGGTAGCATTATCTTCATAGATACACGTAGGTTTATCGGTGGTAGACACTAGTCCACACGAATCACGAATGTGGTGAATAACTGACCTTATCAGACACATTCTCTAACATCCTCATGGAGGGCAATGATCTCTGCGTGATTCGATGAAGTAGCAACCAAAGTTTGTTTGGTTGATCTCCAGGATATCGCCGTATTTCCCATGGTAAAAACATAACCAATTTGAGAACGAGCACGATAGGGGTCAGAGAGAAACCCAGCATCTGCAAAACCAACTAACAAGTTGTTGGGAGTCTTTGAGTAAGGGAGACGTCCAGAGAAGGGCACATTTGAATGGCCGGACGCGTCGCCATCATCATCCTCCACGTTGTCGGCGCCGACGGCAGTATCACAGCGTACGATGGCACTGTCGAGACGGCCGGAAACATCGATGTGAGGAGGGTGATCAGCAGAATCTTCTCTCTTTGTGCCGTAGGGATAGAACAGACCCAAGTCAATGGAACCTTTCAGATAACGAAACAAATTTTTGATACCATTCCAATGGCGATGCGTAGGCGCGGAGCTAAATCTTGCTAGTAAGTTCACTGCAAAAGAAATGTCTGGTCTAGTGCATTGTGCCAAATACAATAGTGCCCCAATCGCACTTAAGTATGGGTACTCAACACCAAGAATCTCTTCTTCATCTTCTTTGGGACGGAATAGATCCTTGTTTATGTCCAGACTACGAACGACCATGGGAGTAGACAACGGCGTACATGTATCCATGTTGAAGCGCCTGAGCATCTTCTGCGTATAAGCAGACTGGTGAACCAGAATACCATTGGTTCTATGCTCTAACTCAAGTCCTAAGCAGAACTTAGTTTTCCCAAGATCCTTCATCTCGAACTCGGATTTCAAGAATGAAACTGTCTCTTCAATCTCACTTGAAGTACCGATGACATTCATGTCATCAACATAGACAGCTACAATAGCAAATCCAGAGTCGGTCTTTCTAATGAACACGCATGGGCATAACTCATCGTTCTTATAACCCCTCCGAATCAAATATTCTCGTAGGCGATTGTACCACATCCTTCCGGATTGTTTAAGTCCATACAGTGAACGTTGCAGCTTAACTGCATAAGCACTCCGTGGTTTAGAGTCTTTTGATTCGGGCACATGAATTCCTTCAGGAACTCTCATGTAGATATCTGTATCTAGATCCCCATATAGATAAGCTGTAACTACATCCATCAGTTGCATACTCAGTTTTTCGGACACTACTAAACTGATCAAGTAGCGGAAAGTAATGATGTCCATTACGGGAGAATACGTCTCCTCGTAGTCAATACCAGGATGCTGCGAGAAGCCTTGCGCCACAAGTCTTGCCTTATATCGCAAGATCTCATGCTTCTCATTTCGCTTACGAACAAAGACCCACTTATGTCCGATAGGTTTAACGCCTTTAGGGATCAATTCAATAGATCCAAAGACTTGCCTTTTGTCTAATGAGTCAAGTTCTGCCTGTATTGCTTCTTTCCACTTTGGCCAATCTGCTCTTTGTTGACATTCAGTCACTGAGCGTGGTTCAACTTCGTCATCATGGATGATCTCTTGTGCGACGGAATAAGCATATATATCATCGACGTGTGTGGAGGCTCTATCCACTAAGAGACACGCGTTATTCAAACTGAGCGAGATTTCTTTGTTCTCTGGAGTCAACATTGGTTCTGTGTCATCCCACAGGAAAGATTCAGTTGACTCATGGACATAACTATAGTCAGAGACAATCTCATGCGATGGATTCGCATCGTCGATGATGAGCGGATTTTGTGCCTTCGCTCGCTTCTTTCGAGGGTTTTTATCTTGAGAATTTTTCGGTCTCTCCCTCTTTCTAGTGGAAGCCGAGGCCGAAGCTGCTGCCCCTTCAAAGTCCATTAAGGCACCGTTGCGATCTGATTCAACAACAGCAACTCCACGGCTTACGATGGCGTCGCCGCCGGCGTCACCTTCACCTAAGGATATGCCGACGACACTAGGTCTTAGGGTAGCCGTACCGGCACTATCAAATCCGAATGAATAGCCGACGAAAAAAATTTCGTCGACTATGGATATTTTTCGTCGGCTATACCATCTGCCGACGAAATTTTCGTCGGCTATACGTCGTCGGAACAACCCCGTCGGCTATACTAATGGCCGACGAAAAAAACGAATTCGTCAGCTATAGTAGAGTATGGCCGACGAACTTACCGACGAAACTATTTTTCGTCGGCCAAACCTGGGAGAAATTGCCGACGAATTTCGTCGGGTATTTTCGAGTATGGCCGACGAAATTCATTAAGTATAGCCGACGAATTAATAAATTTTCGTCGGCTATTGGTTGTTAACAATAGCCGACGATTTTATACATTTTCATCGGCTATTGCCTCGAAATATATTAATATTTAATAGGCATTAATTAGGTATAGCCGACGAAATAATGTAATTTTCGTCGGCTATAAGTTGTATAGCCGACGAAAATTGGTAAAATTCGTCGGCTATAGTTATTATAGCCGACGAAATAATGCCAAAATCGTCGGCTTTTCTTACATTTGGGAAAAAAAAAATTATTTTCTAAATTACCATTCCAAGCAACCTGCAAATCACAAAAACAGTCCATGCATTTGCACCAACAAGAAACACGTCTAAATACCCTTTTTATTAAATTCGTTCTAATATACATAAACCCTAAACCCTAATCATCACCTAAACCACTAAAGTCCAGCAGGTCATCCCCAGCATCCTGCTCTCCATCAGGCTCGTCATCCTGCTGACCGAACTCGGGAGGTTGAGGCATTGGAGGTTCCGCTAACCGCTGAAACGGGGCCGGGGGTGGAAGGCCTTGGTTTTGTGCCGCGAACATCTCATACCACCAGGCTTGTTGGCTGTCGTAGTTTTGTTACCGAATTCTTTCGCATTCGGCATGCCAACCGGCCATATCCAAATGATACTGCTGTGTTCTGCGGCGCATCTCCAAATGATACTGCTGTGTGCTGCGGCGCAGCTCCTGTACTTTCTGGGACGAGGTCGCCAATTCTGCGGCCAATCGCTGCACTTCCCCCCTCATATGTTGGCTCTCCCCGCCTCCCTTCTTTTGACCTCCCTTAGTGGTCTTCAGAAGCTCTAGTCCAGAACTTCCCAAACCCCGGCAGTAGTAGTTGTTTGACCGGTTTGGGAAGACTGCGTCGAACATCCTCGCTGCCGTTTGGACACTGGACCGGTCGACATGGCGCATGGCTTCTTCCATATCTGCCTCTGAAATGTTCGGTTGTGTCTCCCGAACTACTTGCTGGAACACCTCTTCTTCGGCCCGGTTGACCCTCTCCTAAGTGGACGGGAAAAAAAAAATTAATATTATAAAAAATATATAATTAAGTAAAATTAATAATTAAAATTTTAAAATTGTAATGAACGACTTACAAGCTGTTCTGTCGCTTGTGGATAAGTGATCTTGAACGTCTCCACGTACTGGTTGCTATCAGGATGATCTCTGAGCGCCTCCTCCTGATATTGTGCAAACGCCCGTGAACCAGCATGATGGGGGGTTGTGTTCCGGCGGCGGTTCTCAGAGTTTATCCAAGAACGTTGCTTCAAACAAATAATAAAATGTTAGAAAAATGCATAAAAAAATATTAGTGTAATAATTATAAAATAATTAAACTAATAATTAAAATTTTAACAAAATAAACATTTTTACTGAAGTTTAGTATTTACCTGCATAACTGGGTTGTTGAAGTCTACTGTCTTCAACCAACGCCACTCGTACTCCCGGAACATGAACTCCCTGGGAGTACCCATACGACCAAGGTTGTCGTATTCGTTATAGTGGGAACGCAGCTCGTTCTTCTACTCTTTGAACCTACGAAAAAAACAAAAGTGCATTAGAAATATTATTAATATCATAAAATATTAATAATTATAAGATAATTATAATATCATAAAAACAAACGTACCTCGAGTTCTGCTGGGTGTCCGCCCAATCCCGCCTGTGTTCGGCAATCTCGAAGAATGTCTGAAAAATAATATTTTATTAGTTTTACAATTGTAATAATACCGAAAATTATTAAATATTACGATAAATAAATTAAATTTTTTAAATTACTCACCGACGCGGCGTTGTTCACCTCCCTCTTTATCTCTTCGGGCACATCAGCCCACCGGGTCCACAACATAGGGACTCTGTCCCTAATCAGTGACCCCACGCAACCCGTGTAGTCGCGTTTTTTCTTCCCCTGAACCTCCTGATTAGGAGGTTCGTTGATCTGAATCCTCCCGCTGCGCTCAACAGTTCTCCTGAGCGTGTCAAAACATATGACACCTCTCGTATTCCTCCGTGAACTGCTAGCGGCTGTCCCTATCACAAAAACGACGATTGGTTAATAAAATTAAATATTAGTGCGTTAATTTTAATAAAACATTTAATTAATAAATTCAAATGTTACCTGAACTGGATGACTCGTCTGTCGACTTTCCTTTTCTCCTCGCCGAAATAAGGTGGTCAGGGTTCTCAAATGGCTGCTGGTGGTATGCCTCCGCAGCACTCACGTACTGAGGCATATCAGGCCATATGGGCACACCCTGATAGTCGACCTCCGGTATCGCCGGAATGTTGTACGGGAGGAAGAGCTGGTTTGGGAGAGTAGGAGCCTCAGTCGAGTCAGCAGCAGACTGAGTCGGACTCGGCATCGGCTCCCGATGAACGTCAGGCATCCAAACCTGTGGAACGTCGGCAGCTATGTCCTCGTGAAATAGCTGCCGACTAAACCTCGGAGCCATAGAGGGACCGGCATGCGGAAGTGAAGTGCTCGACGGCCGCCCCGCCCGGAGAAGGGTCTGGTGCCGAGAACTCACACTCCGCCGCGACTGGGCTGCATCCACAGTCCTATGCGGCTGGGATGAATCTACACTCCTCCGCGGCTGGCTGGTGGTCCTCTCAGGCTGGCTAGCGGTCCTCTCGGAGTCTACGGAACCGGCGGAATTTCCAGAACCTCTAGATCTGCCGGCACGACGGCCTCCGAATAGGTTTCTTAATGCATCGGCCATCTAAAGCCCGAGGCATTAATACATTAATTGATATTAAATTATATTATATTAAAAAACAAATTCTAATTAATATAATAACCAATAATACTAACATATTTTAATATAACAATTTCTATACTAACATATTAAATTATATTATATTAAATAACAAATTCTAATTAAATATAATTAAGCTATATATATAATTAAGCTAAATTATACAATTAAGTTATCAATTTATATAATTAAAAAACCAATTTATATGTATAAATTATACAATTACACCTAAATTATACAATTAAAATAAATTTGAAAACAATTACCTAAATTAACATAAATACCTAAAATTTACCTAAATTAACATAAATACGTAAATTATACCTAAATTAACATAAATACCTAAATTATACATAAATTAACATAAATACCTAAATTATACCTAAATTAACATAAATACCTAAATTATATCTAAATTAACATTAATTAACATAAATTAAAAAAAAAAAAAAAAACTTACTGCCGAATTGAAAATGGAAGGGAGGAGGAGGCCGGCCGGATTTGAGGAGGCTGGGCCGGAGGAGGGACACGCCGGATTGGAGGAGGAAGAGGGAGGAGGACGACGAGGCGAGCGGCGGGGGATCGGTTGGAGGCGAGCGGCGGACCGTTTTGGAAATTTGCAGCAAATAGAGGCTAGGGTTCGGCTGCAACAAACTTATACCCGATAGTATAGCCGACGAATTAAAAAGATTTCGTCGGCTATACTTAAGAATAGCCGACGAAATGCTTCAAGTCGTCGGCTATACTTAAGAATAGCCGACGACATATATGAACTCGTCGGCTATTCTTTAGGCGCTCAGCAGAAGTCCGATCTCCCCCATCCAACGGCGGACAAAGAAAAGGCGCGGATCACTAGCGTTTAGCCGACGAAATTAAATATTTCGTCGGCTATACTTTGGAAATAGCCGACGAAATCAAATATTTCGTCGGCTAAACGTTTGGTCAAACTACGAAGTCAAACCTCTAAACCCTATAAATTAAAACGGAAATTGGCCTGTCTAAATGACGTTTTCTAGCCTTATCTTCAACAGAGAATAGTTTCAAATCGATGAGACACGACTAATCGGATAAAAATTTCCCTCAAAATATTTACCTCCCGTCAGGCTACCCATAGGAAAACGGTTGTAAAAAACAGTTAACCGCAACATTCGGCACACAGATTTTGTCGGAATCTGCTCATTTTTCAACCGTAGACGTATTTCAATATTTCGGTCATATCTTATTTCACGACACATTTGCATTTGAAGAGTCTACGTATAGTAACTATTTGAAACTATACATTCACTTAAACACTTAGTAAACAAGTTAAAGAACATTAGTGCATATGTTCCGATTTTGAATCTAAAAGTTTGAAAAATCTATTCCAACCGTCAGATATCACCGTTAAGATTAAAAACATGTATGAAAAAAAATCCAACTACATCTGACAACGTTAAAGGCTCGTTCGGGAAGGTCAAACTGCAAAGTCAAACTTCTAAACGCTTTAAAACGGAAATTGGCCCGTCTAAATGACGTTTTTTGGCCTGACCTTCAACATAGAATAGTTTCAGATCGATGAGACGCAACTAATCGTATAAAAATTTTCCTCAAAATATTTACCGACCGTCAGGCTACCCATAGGAAAACGGCAGTAAAAAACAGTTAACCGCAATATTCGGCACACAGATTTTGTCGGAATCTTCTCATTTTTCAACCGTAGACGTTTTTCAATATTTCGGTCATATCTTATTTCACGACACATTTGCATTTGAAGGATGAAGCAATGGTTTGTCGATAGTGATAGAAAATGGAAGCTGCTCTTTTTTTGTTTTTTTTTTAATCATAGCCGACGAAATAAAACCTAGTACTCGTCGGCTATTCTTTTGTCGTTTTCGGTCAAAAATAAAAAATTTATTTTTTAAAAAACTTATGGCCGACGAAATTTAATTTTTCGTCGGCCATTGTGAGAATAGCCGACGAACAATTAAATTTTTCGTCGGCCATTATTGTAATGGCCGACGAAATAATACATTTTTCGTTGGCTATTCTCTGAAAAAAAAAACCAAAAAAATCAGTGGTTTTACACCTCTCCTATTCCGATGTCCTGTTCGCATATAACCAAAATTGAACATAAAAAACCAGAAACCCAACAGTCAACATATTTCAAATTTTTTTTTAAGGGGTTTGGAACCCAGCCTAGCTGGGAGGCTCATCCCCACGCCCGTTCATTAGAAATGAGTTGATTACAAATGAAATGATTACATCATTTAAATTACTTAATCCGTCGGATTGTAATCGGAATCATCGGATGAGTCTTCTTCGGTTTCTGAATTGCTCGATAGGGGTAATCTATGTCTTTCCTCACCACTAGAGTCCTCGTTAGTTTCTTCATTTGGATCAACATCAACAAGCACTGGCTCTTCACGTCGAATTCGCACCGGCGTGTCTAGGCGAATAAAAGAGGAGTCAGGAATACCGTTTGAGTTGGGTTCTTGATACGCGGTGCCCCCTTCCTCGTTCTCTTCAGCCACTCCAAGTGTAGACGCCCTGTAAATGTTGCGATGGTGGATAGTGTTGACTACTTTCCACGGGTCACCCTTGGCGAGATCATCAAGATAAAACACTTGTTTCACCCATGTGGCTAAAACGAACGGGTCGTCCTCATACCATGATGTACTAGTGTTCACAGAAGTTATGCCGTATTGATCGGTTTTCATGCTCTGCGGCCGTGTGTCAAACCATCTACACTTGAAAAGGTGCACTTTCATGTCTTCCCCGTAATGCAGTTCCACAACTGAATGGAGAACACCGTAATAGTCAACTCCACCATCCCGACCATGTGCCATAACCCCTGAATTTTGTGTTTTTAGTCTGAGGTCTCTGTCTTCACATCGAAATAACACACCATTCACCTTGCACGTCGCATAAACTTTTGAATAGACCGGCCTCCTCGCTAAAAGTCTGAGTTCGTGCGACCAATTTGGGTGATTATCATTTTCAATAAGGTCCATCTGCAACCATCAGAATCAACTATAAATATGAATAAATATACACAATAATATATGAACACGTATAGAATAGTGTTAAAGGTACGTACCCAGCGGCCGAAATACTCTGCGAATGTCTGGTTGTGGTAATCGAGATCACCTGCTACTCCTTCACAGCGTAGATGTATGTCCTTCCAAAACTGAACTTCTGGACAGTTGATTAGTACCCACCAATGTGCAATGGCTACCTCATAATCTTTCAACTTGTAGGAAACTGGCATGTTTCCACCGAGTACAACATCGTCGGAGAGTATGGAAAGATTGAACTGTGACGGTACATCTTCCGGTATGCTTTCCTGTAACGCTCCGAAATACAGCTTCATGTAGGTGACGCACTCGTGCGCAATATATGCTTCAGCTATACATCCTTCAGGTGCGGATTTGTTTTGGACAAAACCACCGTATTGTCCAAGTTGCCTATAAATCAAGTTTTTAAAGTGTTATGATAATACATTAACACTATATCACATATATTGATGAGGACATTAACATAAGGTGTAAAATACGTACCTTTCCATCGGATACATCCAAGTGAAGTGTACAGGACCGGTAAGCAACAACTGCCGAGGAAGATGGATCATGAGGTGAGGCATGATGTCGAAAAAATTTGGAGGAAATATCATCTCAAATTTACACATGATATGAACAATGTCTTGTTGCATTTCCCGGAGGTCAGATTTTCTCACTTCCCGTGTGCATACCTTCTGGAAAAATCTTGCCAACGCTACTAACGGCTCCACAACGTGACGGGGAAGGAATGGTCGAATGAAAACAGGGAAGAGAAGTTGTAGCAGGATATGATTGTCATGACTTTTCAACCCGTACAGATTGTTGAATTGTCTGTTCACACACTTGGCTATATTTCCAGCAAAGCCTGAAGGATACTTGGCCCTACTTATCCAATGGAAAATTTCTGATTTATGCTCAGGCTTGACGGTGTAAGGAGCTTGAGGCATTTTTCTCTTCCCTTGTTTCAACCATAGTGGTTTTCTGATATTCATGTTTTGCAGATCAGTGCGAGCTTTAGGACCGTCTTTCGTCTTCCCCTCCAAGTTCAGCGTTGTGCCCACCACACTTTCAGAAACATTTTTTTCTATGTGCATAACGTCTAGGAAGTGACGGATCAGCAACTCACACCAGTACGGGAGTTCCCACAATATGCTCCTATGTGTCCAGAATTTGTACTCCTCAGGCCTTTCAGGTATTTCCGCTACAATATCGGGATGATTGCTGAGGGGACCAAAATCGTACTCATTAAGTCTTACTAAAATTTCTCTTCCTGTCCATCTTCTGGGAGGACGGCCGTGTTCTTCGGTTCCATCAAATGCGGCGGACTCGTAACGCCAGTGGTGATCCGCCGGAAGGAACACACGATGACCCATTCGGCATATCTTGTTGCAATGAGGGGTGCTCCCATAATCGCTGAGGCACTCTGGACAAGCCTTGTATCCCCTAACAACGCTGCCCGACAACATCCCATAAGCAGGAAAATCACTGATGGTACCAATAACCATGGCATGCATCTAGAACGTCTCCTGCTTGTACTTGTCAAAAGTGGGATGACCAACGTCCCACAATACCTTAAGCTCTTCAATCAATGGTCTCATATACACATCGAGACATTTCCCTGGGTAACCAGGCCCCGGAATCAACAACGTCAACATATTATATTCCTTCTTCATGCACATCCACGGAGGAAGGTTGTAAGGTACCAAAACCACCGGCCATATACTGTATGAAAGACTCATGGTGCCGAAAGGGTTGAACCCGTCGGTTGAGAGCCCGAGCCTGACGTTTCTGACATCTGACGCAAAATGAGGAAACTCATTGTTTATATGCTTCCAACCCGCTCCGTCAGAGATGTGTGTCATGATATATGCGTCTCCCGCGTCCCGCTCACCGTGCCATCTCATAGCTTTTGCGGTGGTTTCTGACATGTACAACCGCTTAAGCCTATCTCTCAACGGAAAATACCGAAGCACTTTCACAGGTTTCCTATTGCCTGCTCCCGTCAACTTATATCGGTCAGACTGACATATCGGACATGCGTCAAGGCTAGCAAGGTCATTCCCATCTGCATCTTTACCCCAGAAGAGAACGCAGTCAAATGCGCATGCATGGATTTTAATGTAGGAAAGCCCTAGATCTTTGAGGATACTTCGGACCTTACGGTGATTGGTAGGATTACGACATAAGTATTCTTCACCATTCTCGCAATAGGTATCCAAGTGATAACCGTTGGCACGAATATCCTTAAAACTCAGCAGGGTTCGATTTGTTCTTGACGCATAGAGAGCATCAATGACATTGATAACAGTACTATTTGGTAACATAAATTCAGCGTTCCTCACTCTTTGACAACCGGCGAGGTACCTATCAATGTTGTCATTGATGAGCGATACGGCATTAAATCCGTAAACAACTGCCTATTCCTTAGAATAGTGTGGGTAGTTCCACTATCAGCTAGACACTCAACTTCTCCACGAGGCATCTACAAAGAGAAGAAAACTTGGGTTAGTTTCTCGGGAGAACAGTCTAATCACTACGCCATAGGATAGAGAAAGAAAGGGGAATAAATCCCATCGAGTGTATCTCATGGCATTTGGACATTATAACTTCGACTTAAGTCGGAAAGTGCAAGGTTGAATGTTACATAACCAAGCAATCATCATCAAAAACCAAAACGAAACCGAGGCTTCACACATTGTGGTGTTGAACACCTTTGGTAATTGGAATAAACCGAGGACAAGCCTCCTAGGATTGGTGTTAAAACACATCTCGGGCTGCACACTAGCCGAAGCTGTGGATGTCAAAGACACATGGTGCCGTGACACCCGAGTGTGGCGAGTGCCGAGCCTACATCACCTTAATGGACCGTAGGTGGTATTATAACTCCTAAACAGAGAGCCAATGTAACCCAAAAGTGGCATCACAAGAACCACGTGAGTTGTTAATACATGAACCTGATTGCATAAAAACATAAAATTTCTCACAATTATGGGAAAACAGAGAAATTTTATTAAGTGCCAACTTCAATACATCTACTTCTAATTCCAAAATAAACAGACTAAAAAGAGTCATAAAAATATGGCGAGTGCCATTACAATACTTGATAGACTAGAAAAGCCAAATACATAGACTAATCAAAATCCGGGACATCAAGAGTTTGTGGTTGCGCCTTTGGAGAATTCACATGATGAGCATAATTTACTTCAATCATCTCGTCCTCAGCATAATTGCTTTCTTCAAACAGAAACTTCTTGTACCTTCTTGTAGGCATTTAACATCTCCTTACTAGCTCGACAATCGAGATGGTAGTGTTTGGAGGAACCACACTTGTAGCACGGAGCAAATTGAGCATTCCGGTCATTGCTATGAGGTCTAGGAGGGTTTGGTAAACGGGGTCCGTGGCCGGTCCGGCCTCCCCCTGAAGGTGGTGCGGCGGCGCCACCTTCTCGCCTCTAAGTGTTGGAGCGTCGTGTCACTTTGTTTCTAGCATTCTGATGTCTTCCACGTATGGGATTGTACGGGGCATTGCGGCCTTTATTTGTCTACTTTGAAGCCTTCCCATAATGAGCCTGTGGTGTTGGAATTGGTTTTATACCAACAGGTCTCTAGCTACTATTGAGCTTAATCTAAGAATGACGCTCTTTTTTAGCCAGTATTGCCATAAGATCAGTGAATGTCCTGATTCTTTCTTCATCAACTGAGATTTTATATTGATGTCCGAGAACATCGTAGGCCATGGGAAATGTATTAAATGTCTTCTCCAGAAGATCTTTATCGGTTTTGATGATGCCAACCGTGCCAAGATCCGCCTGTACACTAATCATATCCTGATTGTATTTGTCTACTTTGTCATCATCCGAGAAACAGATTTGTTCCCATTTAAGGGTGAGCTCTGGAAGAAGCATGTCATGGACATTGTTAAATCACTGTTGAAGCGTGTCTCATAAAATTTTGGGATCTTTTACCAACAAATATTGTCGCTTAAGAGTTGGGTGGATATGGCACCTCAAATACATGAGGGCCTGAGCCTTGGCATAGTCCCCAAAAGGGGTGGTGGCGGCTGCATCAGTCAGAAGGGCTGGAAAGCCTTTGCTTTGTAAAGCAATTTCAACATCGGAAACCCATCGATGGTAGTCTTTGCCTTGAAGATCTAAGATCTCGAAATCAGGTCGTGACGGTGACGACGACGACATCTACAACAGATTAAAACGTCAGATTAGTATCATATTAAACAGATACTATCAAGTATATATTGAAATTAGAAGGGATATATTCGGTCACATAAGTGATGATTTTTTTTTCTTTTGATGCATAAACCGACGACATCATATCACACCTTCAAACAGTGGCGTACTCAGACATCCACATAAGCATCTTTTTTTTCTTTTAATTCCCTTTCAACGTGATTCCCTCAGGACCCTCACTTAAAACTGCGACCGTAGGGGTGATGAATTCCCCATTCTAGGTCTCATCGGCGATTTAAGAATGACAAGAATCGGAGTCGAAGAAATGCTAATAGTGCCCGATATAATATATCTATAGTTCAAAAGCAGGAACTTTTATAAAAATTTTACCTTTTGATCAAAGGAACGAGAGCGTAAAGCTTGTTCTTCGACTCTTGTCTGGTTCTCGAGCCTCTTCTTGGGCGAGTAATCTGGAGGAGCTATCTTGAAAAGTTTATGGCGAGCGAGCAGGCCGACGGGAGGCTGGCGAGCGCGCGGGCTGGCGAGCGGGCGAATAGGCAGGCGAGCCGGGCAAAGGCTGCGGCCTAGGAGAGACCGTGAAAGGGGCGCACGGGTCCCGAGAAGGGAGGTGCGGCCGACAGAAGGGATGTAGGAGGAGGAAAAAATTATCAGGGTTTTTCTAGGGCTCATGGAGGTCACGTGCTGATAACGTGTTCAAGGAGAAAATATAATAGGGAGAACTATCTCTTTATTGATTGATAGAGAGGCCTTTATATAGGCATTACAACATGTATCCCAATAAATCAGAGATTCTCTATCTATTACAGAATCAACTATACTAGTCTAATTAGGTCAAGACACATCTATGAAGTTACGGAAATAACCTTCCTACAACAATCTATAAATTATATTTGTGGTTAGTAAATTACTCGATACATAAATACTGACCACAAATAACCTCAAATAATACATGTATGACCTCCAATAATCATGCCATTAACACCTAAAATAAATTACTGACCCTAAGTAATACCTAGTAGTAAGTTTTTCACTACATCTATAGTAAATTTAATTTTTCACTAAAAATAAAAAATATAACGATAAAATACATTTGCTCATCCAAAAAAAGATTTATGAAGGTGGAAATGTATATTTAAAACACAATTGTTTTTTTAGAATAATAGTCAACTTGATTGTTCAGCGAAAATACAACATAACGACCCACCTTCTAGTAATGTCGGATTCAGTCATTATCTAAGTATTATAACCTTTTTAAAGGCAGTTTTTGCATGTCCAGTCACTAGAAAGACCTGGTGCCATTCCTCTTTAACTTTTGTTATCTGCTGACACCCCTTGATGAGGTTCAGTAGTTTTTTCCTCCCGGGAGCAACCACCCACTTGATCACCAGTGTCAGACAAGCACATCACCATCACAGGATCACTCCTAGACAACTTCTTCTCCTTACCACCTTCCTCAGTTACTAAAAGCATCATCAAATTCTTCTCGAACAACTTTCTCTTCTTCAATCTTGACATCTCGGTTTGCAGCTTCAAAGTCTTCTTCTCTGAGGTGACCTTCACCCTACCACGACCCACTCTGAGGTAAAGCACGTTGTGGTTTTGTAAGAGAGATCACCACAATTACGCGCACCTCTAACCTCGCAGAGACCTCAATTGCCCAAATTGTGCTAGAGACGCCTGAATTTCTTTTACAATCAATTGTTGTTCTTCCACCTGCATTGTCGAAGTTGGAATCTGATTCTTGTTCTGCACTCCCTCATCAAGAGTATGAATTTTAACGTCCATATGACCAGCATCCCCATCACAAGCAACCTTATCCTTCACTGTCGAGACGGCAGATTGTTTCACTATCTCTGTAGCTGCAATCGAAGCCTTTGTAGCAGCCGGAAAATCCTCAATTGGAGTTCGACTCTCCACATCCATATGGCTCCCCGCATCTACGACTAGGCTCAACTCTCTGCATATGTCCCCACCTTAGATGGCTTAATAATTGTAGGAGTCATAGCAACAACCTTAGTCTTCACATTCTTCTTCTTAGTCTCTTTCCAGGCCTTTGCGGGGCACGGCATCAACCTTCCCAGTACGCCGACTTCTCCCTCTGCGTGTACCACTGGAGCCTCGGCAAATACTTAATTTCACCAATTCCAAGGTCAAAAATTGATCACACAACTCAGACTCGTGTGAAAACCAATCACGCCCCTTGCATAAACCCTTCACCTTCTCATAATGCAGATGCACTAGCTACAACCTTAACCTCTCTAAATCCAAATCGACGGTTCGTCCACAATTCTTAATGAACATCAATATTTGCACGAAAACGTTGCTCCCACAGATTACGGGATAAAGGAAATAGATCATATCGCAAAAATCGTCCCATAGACGATGCAATCCTCTTCAGATTCACATCCGTTCTGAGGCGCGGTGTTAATCCCGTCACCGTTACCCAAGTCTCCATTTGATGAACCGCAACTTGATCTGGAGATTGAATCCTAAAATCAGCATTCTCCCGTTATATTGCTAGGGTCCACCACGGGGAACCTTCGTTCCCTCCTTTTTCACCTTACAACGAAACGAAAACAACCCATCACTCATCAACGAGATCGCGATCAATCTGACGGACCCCACAGCACCACTATAGTGGCTGGAAGGCCTCGCTCGTCTCCCTCCTTCCGATTCAGCATTTTACCCAACACAAAGAACCTTGTTGCAGTCGCCGTCGTAGCGCCCAGATCTTCGTAGGTCAGCTCGGCTTCCTTTGACAATGCCAATGATAGTGAGAAGCGATTGTCCATTCCATCCACTATTGAGAATTTAGTTTTCAAATCCTATAGAGATCTAGGTTTTTCTTTACCCTAGCGTAGGTGGTTAGGTTGTTAGAGAGCGTTTGTTTTTTGCGGAGCGTTCTTAAAACACAGACTTTAACTACAAAAAAAAAAAAAAAAAAATTGAAGACCAATTCTTCAAAAAAAAAAAAAAAAACAATGGCTTGAATTACCCTGAATTCTAACTAATATGCTTTGTACCTGTTGGCAAAAAATGTAATAGACACAATTTCGCCCTAACACAATCTCATTCTACTTTATTGACTAAAATAGAGTTTTTGATATGTCAGTTCGAGCCATTCAAAATAATACAAATCTCTTAATTACATCCCCTACTTCAAGGGAAAACCATTTGATTCGATATACAAAGTCACCAGAGATGTATATATTTGTGGAGAATCGCGACTGCACCTGACTTACTTTATAGGTTGCCTACGTACCCCGGGAGGGATCAAGCCACTCGTAGTTCAAATTTATGGCATGTAATTTTCAGTCAGTAAATGACCTACTGAAAAATTTGGTGTGGTATTTGAGTGAATTTGGCTTTTTAAAAGAACCAGGGATTCGGTATAATATGTGGTTGCACCGAGATTTAAATATTCTAGATTGCCTACACACCCTGTGAAGGGATCAAACTATTGTAGTTCATCAATCTGGGTATTTAGATTTTCTTAGTTTTGTACAAAAAATAGATTT
Source organism: Potentilla sterilis (assembly GCA_963682095.1). Lineage (NCBI taxonomy): Eukaryota > Viridiplantae > Streptophyta > Magnoliopsida > Rosales > Rosaceae > Potentilla > Potentilla sterilis. The sequence goes on from OY821756.1 coordinate 36,790,710, forward strand.
TGGTGTCATTATATTTGGACACATTTATCTTTTCTTTTTTTCAGGTCTCACTTTATTTTGTTGCGAAACCAGGCTTCATATATTTGATTTGGACACCTATGTCTTCGTGCTTATTCAAGTCACACAGCTTCTCGACTTTCGTCTAAATGAGCAGAAATTTTTCAAATCTCATTGTTCTTTGCATAATCAATGACTATGTGCTATAGCTTTTTGATGGACTCTAGAATGCTAGAACTTGCTCTTGTTGAATTTTGAGACTATTATTCATGACTATGCCATGATTTTGAATATGATTGAAAAGATCTTGTTAGGATTACCACCAAAGCCAAACAAAGCATGTGCCTAATTTGTGCCCGTCGTGGGACTCCTTAGTTTTAACCCCATTGAGCCTATATTCAGTCATTTTCTTTCATCACCATGAAACACATTCCTTGAACTCAGAATAGTTTAATCCTTTCCCTTGTTATCAAGACTTGGTAAAGCTGAATTTTATTATGGAATTGTGAGTTGATGTGATGATTTGAAGCAAGTGTGGGGTGAGCCAATCCAAATTATAAAAAGAAATATTTGTTGCCGAAACAAATTACAAAAAGAAAATAAATCGGACAGAAAAAGAAAATAAAATTCTATCCGAAACAAAGAAAAATAAAGAAAAGGTTTCGGCAAACAACAAGAAAAAGAAAAAATGCATGGATTGAGTTCTTGTTGTGGATTTGGAGATTGTTTGATAAGTGAAGGTCTATTATTGTTATATTTGACATTTGTCCTTGTTCACTATGTTTTGGGAAAGAAAATAATGAAGTTTGGGTCCAACATGATGAAATTTGGCCCTCGAATTGAAGTCATAAGGTGTATTGAGCTTTGCTAATTAGTCTTGGTGACTTTGTTATCACCACTATTCTAAAAATCGAATTCCTTATGCCTAACCCCATTATCACCTTTATTTTGATCTTTTCATGATTCTTAAGATTGGTAAACTTTGATTGTGGAGATTTTCTCAAGAGTAAGCATATGGTTTTGGTCCATTCGTGCACATAATTATTACATGAGATTTTCCAGAAAATATTATTCACAAAGTGCTTTTATTTAATGAAATATGCAAGCTATTTGTTGCCTTACAATTTGTTCTCTTGTATATACTTTGAGTGAATATTGCCATAATCATGTGTGAAAAGAAGAGAGTATGCCTAGTGAGGAGGATTGGATCAACTCAACATGTTTACATGCTTATTTTTCTCACTTCTGACTTATTCATATCATGATTACTATCTATGACGCTTGGAACTTTTGTGCTTACATTAGAATGCTTAACTTGAAAGCTATGTGTTTTAAAGATTCTGAGACAATTATTTAGGGGCAGTAGTAGTTTTAGTAGAGTCTTTTATTTTGTTTTGCTAAGGGACTAGCAAAAGCTAAGTGTGGGGTAGTTGATAGGAGCACAATGTGCGACGATATTAATATGTTTATGCCCTCGTTTATGCTTTATTTAATCCTTATTTATCTAAGATAGAGTCATAATATAGTTGAGTGTCGCTTTGGTAGAGTTTTGGAGAAAATGTGCTTAATTGTCAGAAAAAACGACTAAGTAAAGAAATCTGAGGAAAAAGTGTAAAATATGTTGTTTTCGTGATTTGGAGGCCTGTGTTTGACTAACTTATTCTTTTCCAAATTTAATGAAATTTTACATGCATATAATTGGCAAGATGGAGCGTATTGTATCAAAAACTCAGATCAATTGGAGCTAGGGAAGTCACCCAAACGATGGCTGCAACTTGGCAGTTTGAACAAAAGTCACCAGGGACTAACAGGATTTTCCTGGGATTGTGTCTTAACTTCCATAATTTATTCCGGACGTTTCACTAGGAATTTGAGGAAACCCTTTTATATAGAGAAAACTCTATGAGTCTAGTTTCTCCAGAACTTAGAATCACATCAAGCGAAGTATTGAGGAGGGAGTTATGCCGGATTTATTGGAGAAAAGTCAATCTGTCGAGAAACAGAGTGGTTTCCCGGTTGCGCAAGGAAAGCTTTCCTTTGGACTTTTGAAGTATGGATCAGATGTAATGGACCTAAAGACATATCCATACTAACTTAATGAGAAGATTCAAGTCCAAGATAAAGCCAAGAAGAGTCTAGAAGAAAAGAATTCGGATAACAAGAGAAAGAAAAAGAATCCTGATTAATTTCGGGAAAATTCCTGTGCATATCTCTCAACTTCCACGGACTCTCTCGGACAGTACACAACGAATCAGAGTTCGAGCCTTATATGGATAGAAAGCTACGGGAGTCTAGTTTCTAAATCAGTTGGAATCACCTCAATAGCTATTTTCTAGAGAGAGTTATGATGTCATCAATACACGGAGGTCATTCTGCCGAATTCAGAAAATTAAGGAAAACCTAAACCAATTCGGTTTTGGTTTGTGGCCGGCTTCTCTAGGTTATTTCCTCTATAAATAGCCATGTAATAGTCAGAAAAAAAATATCACTTCTCTCTCACTTTTCAAAGCCAAAATTCTGTCCATTTAGCACCACAAATCCAAAAAAAATTCAAGCCAATTCCATAGTTCATCACCACTTCCGATCGCAAGTTTCATCTCCACCGAATCTCTCTTTGCCGATTTCTCTACAAGGTTTCTTTTAAAGTGTGATTCACTCATCTCTCATGCCTTGTAATTTTCTGTATAATTACTTAACTTTGTCTATGAAGTTTGTAAGGATTTGTGGTTTGTTATTTGGTTTTATTAATTTTACATTGGATTTCCGAAATTCTGTTATGTTTTCTTTTTGTTTAATTGATAAACATGTATGTGACGAATTGATTGTATGGCAATAGGGCAGTACGTTTGTTGCATGATTTGATGATTTTATTTGGTTTATTTTCTGAATTCGTATGCACAACAAGTTATAGGGTTAAGGGTAGCTTTAGCTAGGCGATCCTTAGGTTTATTTCTTTATGTTGCCGAACCACAAATATGGGGTAAATTATACACGAAGTTAATTGATCTTGTATTTGTTCTAAGGGGTAGAGTAATTCAGAAAATATGCATGTTGAAGCAATGTGAGGTGACGCCATACTTGTTGCATGTTTCCAATTCGACTCATTGTACTTATGTGTTCTTTTGTTTAATTTCTACACGAAGTGTCTTTAAACTGATTAGCACTATGTTTAGGGTTATGCACGAAGCTAATTCTAAATAATTGAGGAGTTTTGAATGATTAGATGAACCACGAAGGGCTCTAGTTATAATTGGAACTAAATTGCATGAAATCGGTGATAAATGTTTCTGTCATATTGTTGTTTCGTGATCGGTTTGTTATTTGACATGAGAGTTTTGTGTGATGTGTTTTGTTTGAAAGATGTTGATCACATGTAAATATATAATTTAGGATTTAAGTTCGTAAAAAAATCAGTAGAATATAGAATCAAATTTCAAATCCCCAATATGATTTTGTAATGCTTTATGTGATTGAACGCCCTTGATTTCCTCGGATTGAGCGATCCCTACTTGCTCTATACTAACGATGACACAAGAGGGTAATATTTGTATGAAGTTGTTTTGCAGGTACAATGTGCTTGGATAATAGCTCCATCAGTGCCACTTGTTGGCAAATTTGTGGAAGGGTAGGAATGAAACCCTTTACGATGATATAATCACAACACTTGCTAGTGGTGTAGCTGCATCTGCTGCAATTCTGTAAAATATTATCGGTCTTCACAGAGCTCAGGGGAGGAAATCTCACAATCCAAACCAAACCACTATCATGTGGAATCCTCCCTCTGCTAACTCTGTTAAGATCAATTTTGATTGTTTTGTCTATGACTCTTCTGCTCTGGGTGGTTTTGTAATTTGAGATTTGAACGAAAGACCTCTTGTGGCAGTAGCAAAGAATGCTGGGAAAACTTCAGTTCCTACAGCCTAAGGCAAAGCTCTGAGAGATAGCCTAAAGTTTGCTCTGGACAAGGGTTACACAAGGGTGGAGGTGGAAGGCGTTGGAGCAGTCACAGGTAACTTGGGGGCAACTAATCAGTTTAGTGAAAGATATCATCTACCTTGCTGCTTGGTTTGAAGCTATTTCTGATACGTCTCGAACCTTGTTTAACTTCTAAGTGGTTTTCATTTTACTTTCACGCTCCTGAGAGTTGTTATACTTTTACGGAGGCCCGAAATGTTGACTTTTTGTAATTTGACTCAACCGAAAATTTTCTTGCTACGTTGAGGTAGAAGACGTAAAAATGAGTTCATAGACACGTAGCACGTTCAATTTAGAGTTCGGATGAAAAAGTGACGATGTAAAATACGTAATTTTCCGATTTTGGACTAGTATAAATGTTGACCCCCTCCCACCGGCCTAACACCGCCTCCATTGAACTCCGCCGTCTGACCACCAAATAGCGCGCCACCTGTACCGTTTGACTAGCCTCTCCTCCCTCTTCTCATCTATGGCAGCGGCGTAGCACGAATCGCCGCCGTTCGGACTGTTTTAGCCCGAGAAGGTTCAACCCAATTGAACCGAAACTCTCTCCTCCGGCCACCTCTTTGCCCCATGGGGAGGGGAGGAAGGCCTCGACCTGCACAACCACTCCATTAAATATATACACTGAGGTTGAGTTCAAGCTCAAGAGGTAGTTTAGAGTGGATTAAGTGTAGTTTGAGGTTCGGATTGTTGAATTTTAAAGAATATGAAGGTGGGGTGATTCGGCCGCCATGGGTGGTGGTGGCGCAATCTTTCGAGGGCAGAAGTGATGGTGGCGAGGTCCTGAGGTGAAGGGAAGTGGTTTTGAAATGTGACGTAGAGCTACTGCTGTGGCGGCGGCGGAGGGATAAAAACAGAAGGTTAAAAGATTAATTGGTAAATAGTAAATAGTAAACAGTAACTCAGTAATTAGTAAATGGTAAATGTAAGACAGTAAATGTGAAGAAGTAAACTGTAAATTCGAAAGTTCCTATTAAACTTATAAAGTTACTAATGACCTATATTGTTACTATTGGACTTACGGTAAAAGAGAAATAGATTCGCATAAATAGATTTTACGACGAAAAGACCAATAAAAGATTAAATGGTCTAGAATTAGATGTACAGAGTAATTTCAGTCGTAAATTGATTTGAGTTAACGTGTAATTTTTAATTGGAAGATTTGTACAAGTGAAGACGCCTGTAAATTAGGTTGTTATAAGTTATTTTCCGAGTTCGGAATTTTCTAAATATATCTCTTTATAGGCTGAGAGGAGACTCCACTTGAGGAGTACTCGGATCAGCGGTAGGCTTACCCAACAGTGAGTGAAGTTATATTTTAAGTCGATGCATGCATAAATATTTAAATATTGTGGGATTTATATTCAATATTTATATTTCGAGCATTATATAAATTATCGAGGGTCGATAATTCATATTATTTAGTGATTTCTTTTCTGCTCGATTCTTAAATAGTTTACAAATTAAGTCAATTAATTTGACTTATTTATATCTATATATATACTGATATTAAACCTTAAACCGAAAATGAGATTTTTGAGAATTGAATGATTTCACTTTTTATGAATATTACGACATGTCCCACATGTCAATTTCATTTGTTTTCTACGAGGTTGTTATATATTTATAAGCCTTAGACGTGCGGTGGGAGACTGTACTGATTTAAGATTTATTAGGAAAAATGTATTTCAGATTTGTTGACGGATTTCATTCACCATATAAGGGTCCATATATATTATTGCTAGCTAGCTTATTAATCTCATCTCATGTGAAGTGATGACTTGACCACATAGGTCAGATTCACCTCGGTGTTCTCACTTCTGCCCTTCGCGTGGGACGCTATGGAGACTCTAACCCTAGCTTGGGAGGCTCATTATTATATGGGGTTCAACATTCCCCTATTGTTTTTCGATTTCACTATACGACCAATCGAATTGGCCCAGTTATATATATTTGGTTTTTAGGAATATTTTCTCCTATGAGATTTTCTGTTATTTCATAAATTCTCGAACCAACGGGGCTGGATTTTTATATTAAGAGTATCTGGAAGTGAATGTTTCATTAATGCATGCTTCATAGTTTTATTCATGAAATTTTAGGGAAGTAATATAAAGTACTTTTCACTATTTTATATTTAATTATTTATTTTTCTCCACTCACGCTAATGGTTTTTTTTTTTAAAATTACTTTCCATGGGCTCTTCATTTTAAATTGCCCAGCTTGCAAAGTTGTTCAGTACTAGTAGGAGGCAAGGCATAGAGATCATCTTCTGCTGTCTGATATCGTAGGTTACCTGTTTACCTACTTGTATCATATTTCTCTTGTATAGTTGCTCTGATGTCCATAAGGTGTTGTGATAAACTCTTACTATTTACTTACGGGTTGTGACCAGACGACACTAGCTGTTTTGTTGTTTTTATTTCCACGTTATCTATTTGAACTTGAGTTTCTTATTTTTTGTGGAAGATGTTGGACTTTTGGGGGAGCATATGGCTCCTAGAGTCAGTGTGGTTATATTTTAAAAGTGTTTCGTTGTTTTCTTGCAGTTTTTGGTTGTCCATTTCAAGGGAGATCAAGCTGATTTATCAGTAAAACTTCTCTTAAGATTGTCCCCGCATGATTCACTCTGGATATCATGGTAATATCTGGGGTGGGTCCTATCAATTTCGTTTAAGTTTGTATTTAGGGAGGCCAATTTTATAACTAATGCGATAACAAAATTAGGTCATAGCTGTACTAGTAATTTGATCTGGACTAATAGAGTTCCTGATGAAGCAAGGAATGCTTTGTTGTTTGATGTAGTTTATAACGGTTGCCTAAGGTGGTTCAGTCTTTAATGCATTTGTTTCGTGTAAAAAAATAAAATAAAAAAATAAGAAAACGTTAGTTAAATAAATTTGAACAAAACTTGACACGACCTCCCTACCCACGTTTATCGTTAAGTAGCAAAGCGTTTTTTTTTTTTTTCTTTGAGGGAACAAAACTTGATTAAAAAAAGATCTTTAAGTTCAAGCCCTTATTATCCTTTGAAGGACAAACTTGACTTTACTAGATCCAAGCACCTCCATCTTTTAACGGATTCTTACCGCAAAAATAATTTCAAACCCACTGTTGCACCTCTTTTAAGAGCAAACGAGGCCAGAAATAAGTACGGAAGCTTTAAATAAGTACACTCTTAAGTATCGAGTTGATAAGTTCAAACCTAGCGGCTAAAGATAACAACTTTCCATTCCAAGAATTAAGTTTACTACGTACCTTATGCCCTACTAGTCGCAAAACCATTAGTAGCACAAGACAGTTGCACTGCTAACAACACATATCTTTTTATTAAGGTTATTTGTTAAGGCTTGATTAATGATGCATCGCTTGCACGACACAACGATAATAACCCTACAAAAAACGTTAGTAAAATAGAATAAGTAAGGATTGTTCAGTCTGGAGATTAAGGGTACCTGAAATATTCAAATGTTAGAACACATATTCATACATATTCACATATTTACATGTTTCAAACAATGGGGGATTCAGATATGAATTCTAAAACCTATTTGCATGTGATCAACATCTTTCACACAAGCACTCGCACATAAACAATCAAAATACATAACAGTCAAGCAACAAGACTCACGTCAGCAATATTAAAGTGTCTTAAAGTCGACTTAGTTCCAACCTAACTAGGTTCCTTAGTGGTTTACTAGTCAATTTTAGACTTTACGAAGATACTTAGAATTAGCTTAGTGCATAACCATAATCTTGAGCTACTGATTTAAAGACACTTAGTGTAGAAATTAAGCAAGTAGCATATAAGCACGAAATTTTTAGTCGGTGACATGTTAGTAAGTAAGACATCACTCTTCTCACATCGACATGTAAATTCTTTAAACTACTCGATTCCTAATGAAAACAATATAAAACAAAGAAACTTAGTGTATAATTGACCTATATTATTTTCGGCTAATGAGGTCGATACCCCATACATTGCAATTGCATAGAACACCAATCTTTAAGGCACACGAATTTAAAGAATTAACCAAGTACGAATTTAAAACTAAGTTATCATGCTTGCCGATTACCTAGTTACTATCTTGTTATATATTTTCCTTATGATTTTAACATGTAATCTGAAACTTATCCTTGAAAAACCTTATAAAAAGCCAAAGTACAAAATTAACATGCAAATTATAAAACTAATTTTCAATCCAAATAATACATAGGCATACAATTCGAAACCAAAAATACACACTAACTTCATAGACAAAGTAGCATAACTACAAAAAATAAATTGTAAACCGAAAGTGGGGAGTAGATCACACTTTTAGAACACCTTTGATGCTTCAAGTCGTGTTGATCCGGTGGAGGTGGAGTATGCACGGTAGGATGTTTTTTGTGCTGGTGGAGATGTGTTTCGGCTAACTATTCTATGTAGAACTTTTGGGAAATTTTGGTAGAGCTTAAGGTTTGTGTGTTGTGCTTGAGATATGATGATTTGAGAAGGGACTGCCAATCTCTATATATAGGAGAAGGAGAGGTTCAATTCGGGAGAGTTTATGAAACCAAAAAGAAAAAAGGAATCCTAGTTTGATGTAGTTTCCCAATCCGAAACAGGATATGTTTTCTTCTCCTTCTTGAACTTGGTTTCCTTGTCTTTGTCGGCCTAGGAACTGTCCTTGCACGTCTTCATAGATGCCATATGTTTGTGAAATGATTTGGGATGTTTCTTGGTCGATTTTAGCACTTGGCAGCAAATTGGTAGGATTGCAGGCTTCTCGGCAGCATCCTGACAGCGTATCGGCATCTTCCGCGCAGGGTGTAGTGCAGCTGCTTGACAGGTCCAGTACAAGCCTCGACAACATCGGCAAATGTCGACAGGTCTTCGACAGTATATCGGCAACGTATCAGATTCCTATCTGATACGACAGCATCTCGACAGGGACACGCGGACACGCCTGGGATACGTCTTGGTCACGTGTCGGATACGACTCGAATACGGGCAGGATACGGCTCGGCAGGCTGCGTGTCAGACTGCCGGGATGTCGACAGCCTCTCGGCAAGCTGCAAGTCTTCTCGGCAGGATGCATATCAGGATTGTCTGACAACATGTTTCCTTCTCGGCAATTTTGACTTTCTTTTCTTGATTCGGGCATATATAACTCTCTCTAGAAAATAGTTTTTGAAATTATTTCAAATGCTTCGGAAACTAGACTCCCGTAGCTTTCTTTGCATATATGGCTTGCACTCTGGTTCGAAGTGAGCCGTCCTTGAGAGTTTGTGGAAGTTGGATGTTGTGTGCAGGAACTTGTTGGTCTGGGTCCAGATTCCTTTGCTATTCCTGGCAGTTTCCTTTAGTCCGATTAATTTAAATTTTTTCATTGCCAAATCTTCAATGTGTCTACTAAAAATCAGAGAAATTAAATTCATAAAAGACATGGTCAAGCTTTTACAGAATCAACGAAACATCTTAAGACTCCTATTTGACTAGGTTTCTTATCCTCGTTAAGAACTTTGTTGATTTTCTACTTTTTCCTCTATATATACTTGCAATTTTATGCTCCTATCAATTAAGCCTAACTAGTACAACCCATTCCATAGATGGTTATCAAGAAAAGATTTTATGCTCCTAGAAAATGTGTCTGACAACATGTATCCTCGTTAAATTTTTGTAGTAGGCTAAAAATAACTCTTCGTTGTTCAATTGGACATTTTCTAGGCTGAAATTGTGCATTTCAGCAAACAAGCCTTTTGGATTGTTCCATAAAAACCCCATTTTAGAAGGGTAATCTCAATGCCTTTAATTCAAGAGATATTCAGGCTACTCAGGTAAAGAGAAAATGTGTCAAACTTTTTATATTTTGTTTGGTAAAAATATGCAGAGAGATTGGATCTTAGCAACAAAAGCCAAATGAAGTTTTCAAAAGAAAGAATATTGTCCCAACGAGACTTCACACTTTTTAAAATGGATAATGTTATTGACACACCCTAATTTGTTATTCACACACCCCTTCCATTTTGCTATAGGGAAAATGGCTGGTTTGCTCACTAAAGTATGCCCCATTCTAAACTTTGCTCACTGAAGTTTGTCCAATATCACTTTGCTCACTATCTAATGACACTTGTATTCACTTTGATCACTCCGTCTAAATCAGACGTTAAAATTTTGCTTATGCCGTTAAAAACAATGACACGTGCCACTCATGTGCAAATCTTAAGGACATTTTGGAAATTTCATTAGTTTACTCCCATTGTGAACTTATCTCTCCCATTTCAACTCTCTACTCGATCAGTCTCTTTCCTTTTGTTTCTTTCACCTCCCCAGATCACTTTTCCCTTTCCTTCTGTTTTTTTCACCTCTGCCTTCAAACTGATTTCGCTGTGAAATCCAGAGAAGATTCCCAAAAAGGGCTGCTAGTTTCTCTCACTTTGTTGACCGAATCTCAAAAGTGATGGATGATCCAGCACAACCAAGATATTGGAGTTACTTTCGTCTTGATGGAGATGTACCAACCTCAGAAGGTAAAAACTTACTCACCTCAACTGTTTTGTGGTCCCAATGATGTCGAATATATGATCTAGTGGTTGGGAAGTGGTTTGATTTGTACGGAATTGTTAAATGGTCACTGTTTAGGGTTTATGATAGAAAACGAAATTGGGATTAGGGCTGCATGTTTATTTAATGAAATGCTTTATGTTGTTAATTAGGCACTGAGTATTGTGATTTGGGTTTTTGTTTTGTTTATGGGTTGTTTATGCTCAAATTGCATGTTAAATATTAGGGTGTTTATTTGTCCTAAGTGAGTTGCATGTCTGATTGCAGAAGGTTTTTTTAGCATAGAATTGCATCATGGTGGAAGGTTTGTTAGGAAGGGGAATGATAGGGTGTACAATGGGGGTGAAGTAGTATGGGTAGATAGCTTGGATCCAGATGTGTTTAGTTGGGTTTGTCTAAACCATTTGGCTGAGGACTTGGGATACAGATCACCTCCAATTACATATTGGTATAAAGCAGATGAGGAGTACAAGCAGCTAGGTGTAGAAGCACATGTATCTTATATGCTGCAGTGTCTAAAACCTAGGACTTGTGTGCAACTATTTATAGTTGCAACTTGTCAGAGACAAAAGGAGCTATGTGAGAATAAGAAACTGAATAACATCCATCAGCCACCTGTTATTCATAGCAATTACATGGGCAATCACATTGAAGACTTAGTAGAAGAAGAGGTTGTAAAGGTGAGTGCTGCTATGGGAACAAGTGAAGTGTCTACTGGTGTGGGAACAAGTCAAGGTGTTGATGGTGTGGGAACAAGTCAAGGTGTTGGTGGTGTGGGAACAAAGTCAGAGAAAAGAATTAAGCAGTGTGCTGGTAGGATGAAGTGTCCTAGGAGCCTTCCTTATCCTAGGAGCCTTCCCACAGTAAAACCAAAGAGGGTGAGGCCAATGGCAGTGAGAAATGTTGAAGAAGAAGAGGACTTTATTGAGGAGGGTGCAAAGGAAACTGACTCTGATGACACTGAAATTGAGTCATTGACTGATTCTGACTATGAGATGAGTCAATCAGAGAATGAGGTAGAGGATGATGAAGCTTTCCAGTGTAATGTGGATGAGGAAGTGGCAGATAAAAATTTGAATGAGAATGAGACAGAGGAGAATGTCCATGAGCCAGAGGCAAATGTGATGGAAACAGGTGATGAGGTAGTAATATCAGATGATGGTGGTCATGCCTCTGAGACATTACAGAGTGCAAGTGAGTCTGGTTCTGATGAGGATAGAACTTATTGGAGGTTTGATGGCAAGAAAAATAGAAGGAAGAAGAAGAGGTTCACTAACTTTCCAGAGTTCAATAAAGAGCATGACTTGAGGAATCCTGATTTCTTTGTTGGTAAAAGGTATCCCAACTTTCAAGCTTTTAAGGATGCAATGAAGTGTCATTCTATTCTGACCAGGAAACAGATTTTGTTTAGGCCTAATGACATGATGAGATATTGAAGCTATGAATTTGTGATATTAGATCTGTTTGTGATATTGTGATTTGGGATCCCCAATGTGATATACCTATGTAATTGATCTGTTTGCAGGTTGTTTCTGATGCAATGGATATTGATAATGCAACCAGAATGAATGAAATGAATGATGAAAATCAGGTTACTTGACTATGTAGTTGTGTTGAGTACTTGAGTAAATACAACTTTGTTAGCCTTCATTCATTGTCACTTAACACAACAATTATACATGCTCAACAGATTCATGTCAATGCATCATCACAGCCACCACCAACTACAGAAGATCTTCATGTGAATGCCCCTACTGTGTCATCATCTCAGCCACCTTCATCTACTCCAAGAAATACAAGAAGAGGAAGAGGAGGCAGGACAGGTGGGAGGACTAGAGGAAGTGGAAGAACTGGTGGGAGCATTTAGAAGCCACTGCTGCTCCTAGTTTATGGCATTGTTGTTGTAAATGTTTAGAGACTGATTTTGGCCACTTTTGTTTAGTGTAAAATGCATTTATGACTCTTTGATTAGAGATGCATTTTGGCCACTTTTGATTAGGCATCAGTCAATGATCTTATAGAATCAATGGCCTGTAATATATAACAATGAATACTGTCAAGGAATCTGTAATGCTAGCCTCTGTTTTGTTGCATTCTTTTGGTTTGCACTATTATTCATCATCTGAAATGTCATATGACAACAACAAGAACATTGTGCAAAATATTCAGGGATCCCTTTGATTCACCAAAAGTGATGATTACACCATCTTGCTCAACCAAAAACACATATAGTTATCTAATAGAACCCTAATAAAGATTACATTACTGGTAGGCTAATAGGACCCTAACTGGTGGGAGCATCTTACACCATCTTCATTTTGCAAACCATATTATGGTACACAAAAACACAATAGCCAGCCACAACTTCTTCACCTTCAACCTCATTTTCTTCACCTCAGCATCCATCTTCTTCTTATAATTATCCATTTCAATCTTCTCTGCCTCAAATTCTTCAATTTCTCTCTCATATCGATTGATCTTGCGGATTAATCCGGGTATAATTTGAAGAGAACGGGGACACATCTCCGGGTCGGCCCACATGAAAAAGCTGCATTGCCTAGGATGCTGCAATGGTTGAATACTAGTCACCAGATTTACATTGACATTGATTAACAATGTTTTGAATTGAAATGCAAGTGAAAGACACACCAGTTTTGATAGGAGGAGTGAAGCTACTTACCTCGCCCAAATAACAACCATAGAACCTTCTCCCAGCACTATGCTTCCTACAAGAACATTGAAGAAGAGCCACTCTTCCACAATAACAGTAGTGGTGTCCATGGTGGTGTCCCAGAAATTCATCCATATTTCAGATCCTCTCTTGTTCCCAGCTTCAATATTAATGACAAGGGACAACTGCAACACACTTTTTATAGGTGGAGTAAACTGCATTTGGAGGGAAACAACTAGTTATTGGCGCCAAAATACCCCCACGCAGTAAAAGATGGCGCCAAATATTATGTGACTAAAATACCCCTACTGCTAACGATCGTTTACAAAGTTTTTTGAATTTTAACGTCTGATTTAGACGGAGTGATCAAAGTGAATACAAGTATAATTCGATAGTGAGCAAACTGATATTGGACAAACTTCAGTGAGCAAAGTTTAGAATGGGACATACTTTAGTGAGCAAACCAGCCATTTTCCCTTTGCTATAACTATAATTTACTTGAATTTATAAGATTACCCCTTAAATTTGCTTTATGATTGGTTCTCATCATGTAAGGGGTGTGTGAATAACAAAATAGGGTGTGTTAATAGCACTATCCTTTAAAATACAGTCAAAGAGCGGCAAAGTAGTTGCAAGAGGTAACTCTGTTATTCTCTACATGCTAAAACATCCATTTCGTTCTATAGTAGTTTTCGGTTCTTGTGAACTTGGTATACACGGGTATGTTATAAGAAAAACTACGACGTAGCAGACAAAGGGGATTTCTTGTAAAATTAACATAAATTTTTGGATTGATTGACATAATTCATATTGGATAGAAGATAAACACTAGCAATTAGAACTTCATAATAATAAAGATTTTTAGGCCCCCATTGTGACTATTAAAAAAAAATAGAAAATTTCTTTAAGAGCATCTCCCCTGTGGCTCCAAAAATTTTCGAGCGTCTAGAAAAAAAAAAAAAAAAAAAAAAAAAAACAGAAAAGGAGCTATGCTCTTGCTGTCACCAAGTCCAAACCCTAGCGAGAGTTTTCTCTCAAGCTCGCTCAAATCAGCAGCGGTCTTCTCAGATTCTCCTCCCCTCCAATATGTCATCAACTATCGCAGCCTCCCTTGCGTTGGGAGAGGGTGGACGTGCGCTAGATCTTAGTAAAGATGGGCGGGAGTCCAGTCCGCCGATCAACATGGGCTTAATTTCTTAGAAAGCCTCTCGCTCGTCATCAAGTCAATCTGAGAGTGTCAAAGCTCACTTCCGGCATATTTGGGTGGTGAATTGCCCCTTTCAAGTCCAAAAAAGAGTAGCAGGGCTATTTATGTTATTCAAGAATGAGAGAGTACGCAACAAGGTGTTGTCTGGGGATACATGGTGCTTTGGTCGTGGTGACAAGGTGAAGTCAAAAGACAACTTCTGTCTTACTTTCCTTGTTGTAAGTTGTAACCACTGTGAATTTGAAGGCTAAGCCCTAATGCCAAGGGCAAAGGCAAAGTTTAGATCTAGGTTGAAAGTGTTTGAGATTTTAGTTACTTTATGTTTTTAGTTATTTTATTTTTGAATTATTTGATTGTAAAACTAATTGAAGTTTTTAGACAAGTGATAATCCGTTATTAGAAAATTAGGTAGTGAGTTCTTTAAATTTATTATTGCAGGATTTTTATGAGTCAATTTGTAAACAGTGAAGATAACGGTCATGATGTCTGTAATCTCTACTCAACAAATCTTGTAGAATTGGGTATATGATATAATGTCTTTTTGCCATTGTTATAGCAATATAATTATTCTTTAATTAAAAAAAAAAATATCATGATGGGCTATATCTTCAAATATGGGCCATCACCTTCCCCACCATAGACCATTATACAAACTTCAAAATAAAAATATAATTTTCTTGAATTCTGAAGGCCAAATTTAGTTTCTCATTTCATAGGCCAAATAGTGGGTCACATTTGTTTTTTTATGTTGATTTTATGTATTATGTTTCATATATTTATAAAATGATAGTTTCTTATATAATCGTGTTCCTAAGAATGTATACGAATATAACAATTAGAACATTGTATCTTATTTATACCTTTACTATGAGTCTAACATGTCAAGCATTATTTTGCCTAAAGTGTCTTTCCAAGTTTTATGAGATGTACACATTTAAGTTCATGTTCAAGTATAATAAATGGCCTCGTCAAAACTATAGCCGTATTTGTTATTTATTTTCAAACTTATAGCCGTTGGATCTGATTGTATTTCACTTTGGCTTATAGAATTTTGCATACTTTTTTATTGATCGGCCAAATGAGCATCTCAGAATATTCCTTTTCTTGTAGGCTAGATTCATTTGGCTTTGGCCTTGGGCGGGAGATGCCCTAACTTGGCAATCATCCAAAGATGTCGTCAGACAGATTTTAGTTTAGTAGCACAAAAATTGCTGCAATGATATGATTCAACTCTTCCAAATATCCAAATGCACCACTGATAATACAAATGCATTTTTTTTACATATGAAAAGCCCCGCACCTATGATCCAACTTTAATCCAATGCAGAGGTTCAATACCAAGGATATTGTTTGATATTAACCAAAATTTGGGGAACCCCATAGAAGGGCTATATTAGTTGATCCAACACTAATTAGTTTGTGCCTCTGGCTATGTTACATTCAGATAAAAAATCATCAGACATTTCACTGCTACTGTTTCTTCTGACCAAATACATCCTTATTTGCTCATCAACATTTGTTTAATGAATATATCTTGGTGAAACATCCACCAAAATTGAGGTGGACAAACTGAGTGGGTATAGACCAAAATTGAGGTGGACAAATTGAGCGGGTACTATAATTACCTGTTCTTATACATTCAAGTATAGCCTAGTAACGTTACAAAACAGCTCGAGGCGGGATTCATTCCTTTTGCCTTTTGCTCATGGTTTTACGCTTGTTTACATCTAGATATTTCTTCCTTAACCGGATGGACTTTGGTGTAACCTGCACATATAGCAAGAAAATTTAAAAATTCATCACAGAAATGATTTTGTATCGGGTATCTCTGAAACCCAGGAATAACCATGTTCCAAGGGATTCAGGAACAAAATAAAAACTTAGCAGTAGTATAACTATTACATATTTTCTTCAATTAAAATCTCTTTAGGACCTTAAAACTAATTGAAAGTACGAGATAGATAAATTGTGGTTGAAGTACAGGTCTGAATTAGTTTATATTTTACAACGTACATACAGACCACGCCACTAACACATAATCATGAGCAGAAGGCCATTAACCATACCTCGATGAGCTCATCTGAGGCTACATACCCGATGGCTTCTTCAAGAGTCATCTGCGCCCAAAGCCATTTTATTAGATGCTACCAGACAAGTAACGTATCAATTACAACTTGATAATTAAAGACCATGAATTTAATATTGTAGTCTATTACTCCCATATGTATACATATATGCTCTTCATAATCTCCGGAATACTAGCACTCTCTTAATAAGTTAAAATGAATAAAATCTTAATGTTGTTTTACTTATAAAATTCTGCTAGTGTTTTGTGAGAGATGAAAAATAAAAGAATATTATGTTAATATCAGACTCAAAATTCTTAGCCCCTAATATCCAGTCAATTTATTTCAGGACAAATCACCTCCAACTTCTATGGCATCTATCGACTGTGGAAAGGCTTGATCCCTTTAATGACAAATTGACAATACATTGTGCCAGAGAACACTTGCCATATCTTTAAAATTAAGCTACAACTCAACCCTACAAATATGTATGATGAAATGCAAGACAATCCATGGACAAATGCTTTGCTGAAAAGTATAAAGCTCTCATTCAAACAAACCGATTCTAAATAATTCATTAGATCATAAATTCAAGACAACGTATACATATTATGCTATTGGCAAACTGGCCATAATAACATGTCATGCCTAACAATAAACGTATTCTACCATTGGATTGGCCTAATTTTGGGTAAACAATTTTCATTTTGTATAACATCTAGGGGTCGTTTGGTATGTGGAAAGGAAAATGAACTTCCCACTAGCTTTCTTTTCAGTTGTTTGGAAATAGTGATAAAGCAAGAAGAAACCATATGTTTGTTTCCATCCTATTTCAGTTTGTTTAAGAAAGAAAACAAAATCGCATTATATATATATATATAGAGAGAGATTTTTTCAGGTGCGGATGCGGCGTTTCCGGCCACCGGCGAGGCGGCGACGCCGTATCCGCCCACTGGGCTTTGCTCGCCCCGGCCCGGCGACCCTTTCTGTGCCGGCCGGCAGCCGGCCGGAATCTGCATTTTTGCAGAAAAATGCAGATTACTGTTCATTTTTCTGCAAAAATGCAGATTCCGCCCGGCTGCCGGCCGGCGATGGACCTCGGGCCGGCACAGACGGGGTCGCCGGCGTGGGGGGAGCAAAGCCCACCGGCCGGATACGCCGTCGCCGCCTCGCCGGTGGCCGGAAACGCCACATCCGCACCGTGAACAGTGCGTGCGGACGTCCGTAGCCGAGAAGCTCTGTATATATATATATATATATATATATATATATATATATCCTCATTTAGTAATACAAATGTCATTAAATTTAGGAGTACAATAATTAATTTCAACAGGACATATACTTATGTATTGTAATCATTGCACAATTATTGCGAGGAACTAAAAGGGAAAACTCATCCTTTAGAGAATAAGAGGATTCATTTTCCCTTCTCAAAGGAAAGTTTTTCCTTTCCTTGGGCACAACAAACATAGGAGAGGAACGATTTCCTTTCCCAAGCCCACAATTCTGCGAACCAAACGAGGTACACACTCAGACTAGACCTCTTCAATGTAGGATAAAATATGCCAGGGCAGATGACCATATCTTCAATGCACAATAATGGAGAACTCCCTCCCATATACAAGGACAATATGGTGCAAGCTAGATAGCGCATGCACAAAACTACATTGTTTATGAACAAAGGAATCCACAGGTGAGATTGGATGACATAGGAACAAAGAATATATCAGTTGAGTACTTACAAGGCGGGGAGGAGATAGTTTCACGTTCTCATCCTTGCCAGCAGAACGAATATTTGTAAGTTCTTTGTTCCTTACTGGGTTGACCTGTAATTCCAAAGTTAATCAACTACACATGACACATTTCATATCATGAAGAGCACAGGATATCCTTACATCTAGATCCGTCTCCCTCGAATGTTCACCAACAATCATGCCGTCATACGTCTGCATATAATTAACCAAAAAGAAAATCAGTTTCACATAAGCAAAACCACATGTATCCAGTACTTGGATGATCAAAGTTATCAAAAATCTGCCAATATGCACCCTTGAATCGAATTATTTTGAGTACGTGACTTGGATGACCACTGTGTATGTAGATGTGTGCTTATCTATTTTTACTCATAAAACCTCTGTCAATATTTCACCAAATTTGACAGTCGATACATCTCTGATGGTGAATATTTAAAACCTCTCTTGGATCCAGATATCTTAATTAAATTACTGCTTTCCTAGACTACCGGAAAAAAATTCGAGGAAACCGCTACCGTCCATTTACTTTATCACTTATAGTTCTCCACTTCTCTACATATTGCAATTTGCCACCAAAAGAAATTCTGAGCAAACCAATTCGAACTAGTTTGCCAAAATTTGCACTAAAAAGAACTTCCTTTGATGTCTGAAAAGATGTTAGTCAAGCAGAGTACCTATAATCTAAGGCTAAACAAATATTTAATTTATCAGAAAGAAGAACCATTATTGTTTAATATCTCCTAGATGACAGCATATGTGTACTAACCTCCATCCCAGGTGTCACAAATAGAGTTCCACGAGGTTCTAAACTCATTAACGCATAGGATGTGATTGTACCATAGCCCATAGATACCTGTGATATGAAGGAAAAGAAGATAGATGTTATTTATACAGCACTTACATGAATAACTGCATTGATATAGCATTTTTTTTTCCTCGGTGATATTAAGAAAATGAGAGAAATAGAGTATAAAGTCAATGGAAAAACAATATGATTATAAACAATATTAAGATTGAAGTGACGTCATAGAAAGTTGCATGCAAAATATTTTCATAATACAAGGCAATCCGCTATAGGTGGCTTCAGTGAAATTGATGGTAAACTTGCTAAAACAGCTCTTGGATTGCTGAAGAAGAGCTGAAAAAGAATTTATCTAAAGATGACATACTGAATTAGCCAAAAGAAAAGGTAATTTCTATCCTAATATTGTGGAGTCTCTCCGCTGGGGTCAAGCATTTGGATTCCCGCCACAATCTGCAGGACTATGATGGCCATTGTAAATTAGATTTAATCTGGAATTCTAGTTCAATTATTCTCACTTTTTTGTTCATTCTTATGGTTCAGAATGATTGGTTCATGATGGTTATGCTCTTAGTCTTTCTATACAGAGTATGCAAGAATTCCAGACTTTCTGGAGGGCAGTAGACGAAAGCTACTGATATCCACCATTGACTTATTGACGTATTAGGCATGGAGTTTTTAACTTTCCTTTTTCTTTTTCAGAAGATAAATTCTTCTCTTAGGTGATTCTTGTAGCATAAATCAATCATGAACCAAATGTACATCTTATAAATAAGAAAGGAGTTTTCCTAAGAAGTATATATTACCAAAGCTGTCACTGAGTGAGATACCTCCCCTAATACAATAATAGTTCACTGAAAAAATAAAACATATCTCCGAAAATATTGTCCTAAAACGCGCATCATACATCAAAGTGCAAGTGTAGACATACCAAAACCCCTTTCCGCACATTTCCAAGAGGACCTCGAAATTTCTCATACGCTGTTAAGAACAAAAATATGAATGAGAAAACTGTAACAAAAGAAAATAACACAGGAAAATGCAACAAAGGCAACAACGATACGTAAAGCAAAATGAAACATTAAGCAAGAGAGGAAGAGAAAAATAAAAACCAGCAAGAAACTAAACCACAGAATGGAATATTAGACCAATAGCAGAAAGAGAAGATTCCACACTTCCAATGCATCTGATTCAGAATATGCTAGTTGTTTTACTATCAAAATTATCAACTTCTGGTATTTTTATTTCTAATGTGATAGTTAATAGTAATTTTTAAGCTTTAGTATAGTTAGAGGAACTTCAGTAATTTGAATGTAAATGATGAATAAAGAAGAGAATGAATACAGTAGAAAATCCACTTAACAAAACAGTAGGACATACTGTAAAAACCCTTACTGCTTATTTTTCTTATATTCTCCTTTCTTGGATTAAGGACCAAGTACCTTTACTAATCACCCCATCTGATAATCTGCACATCCTAGATAAGATTCCAAAAGGGGAGATTATCAAATTGAAACTGTTATCACATTTGAGCCAGCAGCATGAGTTTAACAATTTCACATCTCAAAGGTTAACACAACAGAAATATAAATAGTTTTCAAATGAAAATATCAGTATCTCCTAGAGTATAATATTACAAATGCATGATTACACACAGATTCAAAGTTTTAAACACATGTCATTATCTAAGGTAGGGTAATAGGCCTGGAGAGCTACCCTTTTAAATATATTAAACAAAATCAAAATGAGGGACAGATTCATGAAGGAGAACCAAAATAACAAGCAAAGCGAGGGGGGAAGATATGAGGAATATCATACTTAAGAAAGCACGATGCATGAACCCAGTTCCACGTGTGGCACTGCTAAATACACTTCTATATCCAACTAGTCCCCTGAAATTACCACAAAAAGAAAACTGATTATTTTCTCAAGTCTTAATATAATCACGAGAAACAACTTGGAATTAGTAATGTCATGTAAAACAGATGAAATCGTCTTTAAGAGGGTGGCACAAGGTGGTAAATGCAAGCGGGAAATAGAACTAATTGACCACTCAGAAATGAGAGAAGATATCTCTTTTTCATTGAACCCAGAAACATTTAATGTATAGGCCTAAGGAATATGAAACGTAATGTTGACTGTGCCACAATAGTAAGAGGTTTCATACACCCAACAATCAAGCTGGGCATGGTGATCTTTGATCTGACACGGTGGCACAATATATACATGTATCAATTTTGTCACAAAGTCATCCAAGAGGTCAAAACAGCATTGATGTTAAGAGGATAAGCAAACCTGGATGGACATGTCAAAGACAATCTAGTCCTGCCATCATTTCCTGGAACAGGACCCATATCAAGAACCTCAGCACGCCTATGAGACAAGGCTTCCATAACTAACCCCACATGATCTTCATTTACCTGAAATAGAAGCTTCATACATGAGTCTTTGTGTTGAAGGGAAAAAAGTTGAGACAAATAGCATATGTACTTCTTGCCTCTATAGTAACTTCTTCAATTGGCTCGAGCCTTTGACCATTCTCTGTTTTATACCTGATTCAGAACAGGATAATTGTTCTACTGTTTAAAGAGTATTTCGGATAAATAGAGCGAAGTGTAATTGTACACCGACCAATATCTGTGTGCACATGCACATGTACATACTACACATTTAATACCAACTGCATACAACTAAAGCTTTGGGATTTTAAACAATAGTCAAAATGACTTGATTGGAACATAAATGATTGTGTCTCAAATGAATTGTTTCAAAAGTATTCAGTGACAGTATTGAAGAACACCCCCACTTCCCTATTATTTTACCATATATGCCCAGTTACTTTTTGGTTATGTCTCCTTACAAATCTATTAATATTGATCCTTTCAAAAACAAATTGAGAGACAGAATAAAGCTTTAATGTGGGAACTGTGTATGTATAAAATGGTTGGAATTGCACTAGAAATAGATTAATCAATGCCTTTCATAAGCATCATCAAAACTCACATGACTTTGGGCGGTGATACAGAGAGCTCAAAACCTTCACGCCTCATATTCTCAATTAAGATACCTGTTTTACGCAACATGAAAAATGCATTTATAATATGTTTAAACCGAAGTGCCAATGAAATGTAAAGATGCAAGTGGGAGAGAAAACATAATCTGTTAAAACCCAAGTGGAGAAGATCACAAGTGGATAAGAACTCTAATCGTTTATATGTAAAATAGATAGGGATAAAAAGTTGCAAACTAATGAGGTACCAACCGAGTTGAAGTTCTCCCCTCCCTTGAACTTCAAAAGACTCTGATAAGCCTGGGAGGACATTAATAGCAAGATTTGTTTCTGCTTCAGCTGATAGTCGATCCCCAATCTTTCCTCCGGTCAGCTACATATACATCACCATATGTCAGATAATGTAGGCTGGTTCGCATATGAACCTGGTTTCTAGCAACCCTTAAATTATGTTACAGTTAAGTTTCAATCCTCAACTAGTAGCAAGCCTAAAGGAACGTGAATTGTATAGGCATGCTAACTAGAACACAACATGAATACTTATCACTATAATAACTGATATATTGAGTCTGTGTGAATATGTGTGTGTGTGTGTGTGTGTGCGAAGAAATAATAACTGATAGCAACAACAAATAATCATGACTTACATGGGTACCATCACGTCCAGCTAATGGAGAGTCATTGACACCAAAAGTCATGGAAATTGTTGGAGGATCCAACTCCACAGTGGGTAATGCGGTCATTACCTATCAGATATAATTAAAAGTCAGGTTTCGAACAACTGTATCTGAGTAATACACTATTAATTAAATAGAGAGATGCTAAGTTTCCATGGAAAATGGGATTTGTACAGCATCATATATGATCTGCATTTTTTGTAAAGAGAGTTTTAGCTAAATAAAATGATTGAAGTTACATAACAAAAAGAATAAACAAATAAAATAAAGTATATACAAGACTTCATGCCAAGAAAAAACAGAGAACAAGAGAACTGCTTCAGCCTTGAGTAGCTCAGAAAAAAAGCAACAGCATAGACCCAAAAAAAAAAAAGGTACTTGAAATCCAAACACATTAGTGAACTACAGCCTTCCAGTCCTAAGAAAAGCTGTGAAAGAGAAAACTTTGACTTCAGATGTAACCGAAGACCAGGACATACATCTGTATTATGTGGAAAACAAGCGCACCGGAGGGTGAAGATAGAGGCAAGATGACAAAGGATTACTGAGAAATTACAGACAAATTAATAGTCCTTTTAATTGTTGAGAACAAATAAATTAAATATGATCTTGCTCTATCTTTTATCTAGAGGGAAGCTAATTTTGTGGCCGATAGATTAGCAAACATTGATCTTCGTTATCGTTTAGCAGCAGTTTGACATAATTGTTTCCCTCTTTCTGTGTCCTATGCGTTCCATTTGGGGGAGTGCCTAGAGGTTTCTCGTTGTAGTTACTTGTTCCCGTTTTCATTCTATCATAAAAAAAACAATAAAAATAAAAATTAAAAAATTTTAAAAAAATTATAAAGAAAAGAAAAAAAAAAAAAAAACTTGTATATTTTTTTTTTTTTAAATAAAAACCTTGTCCCTCTATAATCTTCAACATTCCTCTATTTCCAAAGCACTTAAATGACAACTAAGACAATGCACCTCAAAATAACTCTGGCTTCTTTACTTTGCTAAACCATGATGTCATGTACTTAATATTAAGTTAATAGAGCAAGACACCTGGCTGGGATCTGCCCACTCACCCCAGTTGCACAAACAACTTCTCCCACAACACGAAAGAAACCAGCTGCACAACAAACATGATCTAGACTATCTCCCTGCAATTGTACATGACAGGACTGGGGAGAAGAATAACAGCAACTTGGCCTTCTCGCTGAAGCAAATTGCTGTAATTACCTCCCATGCTCCACCAACCAGAGCCTTTGCATTCCTACGAACTCCAGCTAAGAAAACTGGACTAAGTGATCATCCTCCAAAAATCTTTCAAACAAGAAACTAACAGCAGATATCATGACTTCAGATTCCATCTCCTTTGATCCACTGTTTTGTCTTCCAATTTGAGTTACTAACAACACCAACAGTGAAGACCACGTCCTTAACCTTGTGTTAAGTTTCTCCTATAGCCAAAAACACAGCTCACAGCCACAAGAAAAAGCACTTGGTATTGCTCATTTCTCTTTTGTTATGTTGTGGATAGTTGACCCCAATAATCTCAATGGTCCTGGGAACATTAGTTCAAGAGTCGGCCTAAACCCAAGAAGTTGTCCCGTAATCTCACTCTTTCCCCATTACCATTTACACTCAAAAGACTGCGAAACTAAATCAATCCAGCAGAAACTCTTAAAGTCTTCTACTCAATCCTTCAATTACCCGCTTAGCATCCCGCCCATTTTCCTGTGAACCATACTTGCTTCTGATTACAGCATACCACAAAGATATCAAGCTTTCACAAAGCCATTTCCCCACACATTGCATAGCAATACTCTCCCCAGTGGGAATCTCAAATGTCAGTACCCCCAAAAATGGATATTCCAACTTTAAAAAGCCAAAAAAACTTGTCCTAACTAACTATATTCTATGTACTCTATAGTAGAGATATATATATATATATATACACACACACACACACATATATATATATAGAGAGAGCCCCATTTCAATGAGGGAATCCCTCATTTTGGTCATTTTGAGGGATCGATCATTTAACCTACTTTTCGATCACATATTAACATCACCACCATTCAACTTTCATGTTTATATGAGTAGATCATATCTGGAAATTTTCATCCCATTTGATAATCGTTAGAGCAATATTGTAATTTACAAGTAAAAAACATGAACGGTTCAGGTTTGATAGATTTCATAAGTGTCCATTAATTTCATCTAGTTAGATGCCTTAACGATCACTATTTTGGCTAAAAATTTATAAGAATGATTTACACATATAAACCTAGTAATTGAACGGTGGAGATGTATAAATGTAATAAAAAGTTGCTTAATAATCGATCCCTTAAAATGAACAAATTGAGGGATCCCTTAGTGGAAGGGCCCGACACACACACACACACACACACACACACACATATATATATATATATATATATATATATTATCGTAATGCAGCGGTTTTGAAGAACATGGGTAAAAGAGGACCAGCTTTAATGCCAATAACCACTAGCAGGAACGGATTTATCAAGAGCTGAAAACCTTTAGGGCAACAAAACTTTGTCTGAGACCCAAGCCTTCCATAACATCCAAGTAAGTTGGTAATTTTTATTTATGTATTTTAAATTACAATCTCCTTATGGTCAGCTTATGTGAGGCCAAAATTAGAAGATAAGAAAGGCTACAAAAATATCCAATAAAAATATATAAATTTCACCAACACACCTCAATGCTAGTGATCGTATGGCCAATAGATGGACTTGCTAACCCAGCCATTGATATTATGTCACCAGCTCCAGCACTGTCAATGAGAACCATATTTGTTCCCTTCTTTTTCATCAGTTTCACGATCTACAAGAATAAGCAGCTCTCCTGTTACTAATCACAATCCAAGTAAAATAAGAAGATAATATATCAACAATAGAGAAATCACACTTTAAAGTTATAAGTTTATAGCTTAAGTTTCACGATCTACAAGAATAAGCAGCTCTCCTGTTACTAATCACAATCCAAGTAAAATAAGAAGATAATATATCAACAATAGAGAAATCACACTTTAAAGTTATAAGTTTATAGCTTAAGTTTGATTCTGAAAAGACAAAATTTTGGACACAGATAGGTTTGGCTCAATAGGAACAGTATAACTGACCAATCACATACACACAATGCAACAGTACATAGGTGAGAACCATGATTTTGAATGGTGAACCATGAAAGAGCTTTACAAAGTTAGTTACAGGTAAATATCATTTTCTTTTTTTTTTTTCTCAGAAGGGAAAATAATTGCTAAACAGTCCAAATGCAATGCTCTCAAACAATTATTTGCTTTCAACTTCATTGAGGGAAATATATAATCATATACCTTCCCATCTTCAATTTTCTCAACTCCAGATTCTTTAATACGCAGCCCATGAACTCTGTCACCAACGCGAACGCAGCCAGAAGAAACCCGTCCAGTTAATATTCGTCCAAGGTAGAAGTCTTTTTCCATCATGGAAACCTTAATATAAGGTCAATACATGCTATTATTATCCCAACACTATGACCATCAAAGATAAAGAGCAGAAAAGAAGACAGACATATCATTTAGTCTTTCAGTAGTAAGGCATGATTTTGGCTTAGCTACTTGTAAACTTGCAACTGGAAAAACGATATGAAACTACTCAAATGAGTCAATGGACTATTTAACAAGGTTAAAACCGGTTAGAAAGATTCTCTAGCTAAAGAATGATAGAATTCAAAGTATCCCAAAACAACGCATCGCCTAGAACAAAAGTGATCCTTTGTTAAAGTCGATCCTTTGTGAAAGCATATGTGGTGATGCTTTCTCTAATATTGTTTGTCTTAAAGAAAAGAAGGCTATTATCTCTTGGGAAGGTTTATTTTCTTACTAGCATTTAGTTATGTGAATCAGGATTCACTTTTGGAAATTTGTTATGACCCTGGGCTTTTCTAATAAACTCTTGGTCAAGTTAAAGTCGATCCTTTTATTATAGAACAAAAGTGATAAAATGATGCAGCATAAAAAAACAGAGACACAAAACTCTCCAGAGAATGCCTGAAACAGAATTGTCTATCATTCTACTGATTTTCCAAGCATAAAAAGGATTAGATAATAAAAATTTTAAAGACTTCTGGGTTTTATAATAAAAGGATCGACTTTAACTTGACCAAGAGTTTATTAGAAAAGCCCAGGGTCATAACAAATTTCCAAAAGTGAATCCTGATTCACATAACTAAATGCTAGTAAGAAAATAAACCTTCCCAAGAGATAATAGCCTTCTTTTCTTTAAGACAAACGATATTAGAGAAAGCATCACCACATATGCTACAGAATAATATTTATGAAAAAAAAAACAGATTTAAAAGAAAAAAAAATCCTTTTGATTTCCTATGTAGTCACTCTGTCAAAAGAAAGAGAAGTCACCTACACTGTCTCACACTTTCATATTACAAAAGCATGCCAAAAAAGTAGACTGTTTAGAAGGTGACTAGCACCAAAACTCAAAGAAATATTTATGCAATGCGGTAGTAGGATCTTGGTTTAGTATGCTCAAGCCTCAATCAGAAATGCATATTATAAATCAAACAATATTTTCCATAGACTGCACCATACATCAAGATAGAATTTGAAGTAACAAACTAGCAAAACCATGTAAATAATATCCACCGAACCAAGATAAACCAAGTATAGAAATGGAGGGGAAACAGGGAAGAGAAAAAATGCAAATACAGGGCTCTTTAATAGTTGAATACCAACCAGCATCTGGAAAGGTGCCTCGACATTTGCATTTGGTGGGGGAACATGTCTGATAATAGCATCAAGTAGCTGTGACATGTTTTTTAAATCAGCAGGAGGTTCTTTAGTGAAAGTTGACGAAGCCCATCCTTCTTTAGCAGACGCATATAGCACAGGAAAATCCAGCTGTTCCTCTAATCAATAATAAAAATCACTGATTTAGTTTCTTTATCTAACCTATAGGATTTGGGAGAACAAAAGTCAACAGAATAAGTGTTTAAGTGAATTCTACTTATATGTCACACCTGTAGCACCAAGATTTGCAAAAAGGTCAAATACCAGACTCTCAACTTCATCGCACATCTCCTCAGTAACTGCATAAAAAATAAACAAGAACTTGAAAAATACTCTACATAAAAATGAATGCGCACATACATGCGCACATACATGTGTGTGTGTGTGTGTGTGTGTGGGGGGGGGGGGGGGTTGGAACATGGTTGGACAAAACTGACCAACCCAAATCAGACAAAAATATAGGAGGGCTCAGTTACTTATTATTGGTAAGTTTCAACAAAAAATGTTAGAAACCATTTGAAGACAGTTTATTGAGTAGAAAAGACGATTTTTCCCCAGCCATTTCATGATATCGGTGATATCCATGATATCGATTTTTCCCTCCACGGTGTCAATTATTCCAAATAATCAACCCAGAGCTCACCGTAAATCATGGATGGAACACAAAGACAGACTTGACTATTACAGGTATGTTTTCTGTCATTATTTTACTAACTGATAAAGTTATAATAAAAGATCCACCACACTCTACCTGTACTTATTGCCATTATAAAATCATTTATTACTGTGTACATATGTTCATCTAATCATATCAGTTATTTAAAATTCTATAAAGCCGAACTTTTCCTCAAATCAAGGAATTCACCGAGCACGCTGGAGCTACAATTATTTGGGTAAACAGAAAACCTAATAAAGCTTCCCCTTAATTACTTTTAGCTATAGTATTACTCACGCAATCGTTTAAATAGCACACTCTGCAAATTAAAGATGAGAAATAAGTACCTGCAGGCCGATCGACTTTGTTTAGAAGAAGAATAGGACGCAGCCCGTATTTCAAGGCTTTGGCAAGCACAAACTTGGTCTGTGCCAGCGGACCTTCCCCGGCATCAACAACTAAAACTGCTCCTTCAACCATACCAACAACCCGCTCAACCTATTTCCATCCATATTACAGAAATAATTACTTTCAAAATCCACAAAAAAAAATCATTTAACTAAAAAAGAAATACAAAGTGTGCAAATGAGTGGCATACTTCTCCACCAAAGTCTGCATGTCCAGGCGTATCAACCATGTTTAGCTCATTCTCCTTCCAGAAAACTGATGTAACCTGCAATATTTACACGTTCACTCAATCAATCCTGATCCAAAATCATTCCTACTAATCAAAGATAGGTATTACATCCAAATCAGGTCACAATTTCACTAAAAAAGCTCCAAGACATTTTTCAATTTTGAGAAGAAACAAATAGGTCCGTCGGATTCAAATTTGGATTAGAAAGTGGAAGTGAGGAAGAGGAGACCTTGGAGGAGATGGTGATGCCGCGCTCGCGCTCGAGGCTGATGGAATCCATGGCGCGTTCGTGGGGGATGTCAGCGCCGCACTGGCGAAGGAGGCGGTCCATCAGTGTCGTCTTGCCGTGGTCAACGTGCGCGATAACCGCCACGTTGCGGAGGCGGGCCGGGTCGAGTAGGCTGCTCTGGAGAGTTGCATCTGAGGCCGCGGTGGCCGCCGAGAAGGCGCGGGCGAGTGCGGAGGGACGGAGGAGGTAGGGTTTGGAGGGAGAGGAAGAGAGAGTGTTGCGCGTGGAGGACCAGAGAGAGCGAAGCAAAGGCCCCGCCATATCTCTCACACTGATACACTCTTCCAAAGATGGCTTCCACAGTCGCCAACACTTTCCTGCGTTTGGGTTTAAACCTGTTTTGATTTCATAGGGTTTAACAATTTCTTTTTTTTCTTTTTCTTTTTTTTATTAGCAGAAATAAGAAAATTATAAGACCTCAATAACACATCATGAAAAATTAAGGGAGAGTGTATTCAATCCAGATTTTAAATGATTCTGGCTGACTTTTTATAATGGAAAAAATTCACCATTGGTACCCAAACTTACCTCGCTATATAAGAAAGGTACCCGAACTTGAAAAACGATCACCATAGTACCCAAAGTTTTAAATCCTATTATAGAGGTACCTAGCGTGTTTTGACCGGCTGGCTTCCCGGTTTTTGATGACGTGGCAGTTCGCATTTTAATTCCGAGGGGCAAATCTGTAATCTCCGCCTAAAGTTGGGAAATGATTAAAGGGACCTCCGATCGGGATGAGAGTAGGCAATCTCACATCCCTGTTTGTGTACCCACCAAACCTTTGATTTAAGAACAGATAATTACTCAAAAATACTGAAAATAATATAGATTAAACCCACAATCCATATACATGAAACTGAAAGCTTGAAAGAGAAAAACGATAGGTGGACGAATATTACTGCAACCGGAACCATCGAGGAGCTAAATATCTAACTGGCCTGCTCGAGCTGATTCTCAAACTCAATGACCAGTTGCTCTCGCTCAATCTCCACGATGAGAGGGAGGATGACGATGAAGATCGTTGTCCAGAAGATCCACGACGACGTCTTCTTCGCCACGTACGACGCGTCGTTAGCCAACTCCTTAGCCAATTCGACCTTGGGACCATGTCCTGCACTCACTCTCACCCACATTTGCATCATCCAAGTCACCTGTATTCTCGCTACCAACTACATCACTCCTTTGATGGAACAACCTTTCATCAACTCTCTCGACAGGACGACTCACCACGTGCTCATCCTCAAGCTCTCGCCACATTTGCAGCACAGAGGACGCCTGGGAGTTTACCCTCCCTTCATTTTCTGACCTTCTAGACGCACCAGATTGAGAGCTTCTAAGGAAAGAAGACTCAAGCACCGAAACATTCTGTAGACCGGCAATCGCCATCATAGAAACCCAAAAAATTAATCCTTCATCCCATCTGTACAAAATGCATAAAAAGGCGCATTCATTTACAGAAATCACAAAATCCTGATGATTCTTTCTAAAAATCAGATCATCAAATCGAGTCAACTTTAGCCAAGCTCATAGTTGCCATACGAAGCCGAACCCAATCTAAGCAGCATCAAATCACAAACTCCTCCTCAAGTCTCAGAAATTGAATAACTGGTATGATTGATGATTGTTTCCTTCTTTGCTGCAATTCATAAAAACAAAACAAAAGATCAATCTTGTTTTCCCTTTCTCTTCTCCGTCTCGACCCAGAGCCTTCGACTTTGATAGCCTCGTGACCGCCTCCCCCGTACTCTACACCAGCTTCTCCGCCCTACACGACCCGTCGTTCACCAACTCCTTCGCCGTCTGCACGATATTCGACTCTGACAGCCTTGAGATCAGGCTCTGTTCATCATTTTCGTCGTTACGCCGAGCCAATGGCTTTTTGCTTACCACCAATCTCAGTATTTGTTTTCTGCCTTCAGACGCCATGATTAAAGGTACCTATCGGGAGCAGAGCTCCATCAGCCGGATGAGCTCACGGACCGACCGGAGCGCCAGGTTCACGTTGCGGCACACGTTGCGCGCCTCCACGAATGCGTCGAGTGACGTCAGCAGGGGTAGGCCGACTGACTGGAGCTTGGCGTTGGATTCGGAGAGTGAGGACTTGAGGGAGTCGACGTCGGAGAGGAGAGATCGGAGGTCGTCGACGGCTTGGATGAAGTCCTGGTAGTGAGCCCGGCAGACCTCTTCGATTTCGGACTCTTTGGACCGGGAGGTGGAGGAGGAGGGTCTCGGGCTTGCCGGAGGCGAAGGGGCCCACGTCCTCGCCGTTCGAGATGGCGGAGGAGAGGAGGAGCTGGTCGAGCTTCTCGGCGGAGTCGTTGCCGTTGTCGGTGGCCGCCTCCGGGGCGATTTTGCGGCGGGATTTGGTGGAGGTCATCGTGGGAGTGTAGGCCATATCGGGCGGAGGGGATTTAGGAGGAATGTGGGAGAAGAGAGAGAGAGGGAGGGAGGGGTAGTTATTTCGACAGCAGGGTGAGGTGGATGAGGATTTATTTGACGAAAATGCCCACTGAGGTAGTGGGGCAGTTGTGTGAGGAGTGACGTGGGTTTGTTAGGCGGAGATTACAGATTTGCCCCTCGGAATTAAAATGCGAACTGCCACGTCATCAAAAACCGGGAAGCCAGCCGGTCAAAACACGCTAGGTACCTCTATAATAGGATTTAAAACTTTGGGTACTATGGTGATCGTTTTTCAAGTTCGGGTACCTTTCTTATATAGCGAGGTAAGTTTGGGTACCAATGGTGAATTTTTTCCTTTTATAATCTATGGAGTTTGTTAATTCTATGGAATATTTTAATTCTATATAGAGTTGAGCAAATTCTATTGGATTTATTTGTCTATGATTATGTGGACTTATAAAGTCCATAGATTATTATCATAACAATAAATAAATAAATTAACACTATCAAACACACAAACAATATACAAAAATAAAATTATGAGTCAAAATAAAATGTTTTTATATAATATCATATGCAACTACTTTTAAAATCGTTACCAAGTTATCCAACTCCATATAAGAATTCATTAAATCGATGAATCAAAGGTACGTACGCAATTAAAAAAATATATTAGAATGCAGCATACTCTCCCATTTCATTATCATCATTAACCTCTTGATTCTCACCATCCGTGTGTTCTTTATTATTCTCATTGTCTTGATCATCATTATTATCGTCTTCATTTTCATCATCATCATTCCTCGCCCTATCGTCCCACATAGCATCGGTAATAATAGTTCTCCAAGCATTAGCTTCCGCTCTTTGTTGTCATTGGCTTTGAGAAAGCAATTCAAGATTCTCATCTTCCATGTCAAGATATGGTGGAAATTGATCATCTTCTTCTTCAATAGGAAATTCATCAGAGCGACATTCTTTCCTAAGAAAATTGTGTAGTCCGGCACAAGCTAGCACCAACTCCGCTTGTGTCACAAATTGGAATGGAGGCGCGGTTTTGAAAATAGTAAACCGTGATTTAAAGATACCAAATGTTCTCTCAATCACATTCCTTAATGATACATGGCGGAAATTGAATAACTCACTAGCATTTCTCGGGTGACGACCTTGACCGCTAAAATCTTTTAAGTGGTATCGTACACCACGTCATGGAGCCAAAAATTGGCGTCGATTAGCAAATCCGCAATCCACGAGAAGATATTTACCTAAAAGTATAATATCTTATCATTAGCATGACGAACATAATGAAAATAATTTTTAAGGGTAGAATCTTGTACTTTCCCTAATTTTATAGGGCACACCTCCGGACTTGACCATCATATGTGGTGCTATCGTGTTTAAAGCCTTCAAGATTTTGTAGAAGTTTTGACTAGTAATGAAGTGTGAGCGGCCAAACCTTTGACGAACATTACAATACCGATCATTGTGACCAACAATAAGGAGAGAGATATAGTCCTCTAAAGTGGACTGAAAAATCTGGTAGAGAGCTGATATTTCTGACCCTCTATCATTTCTACTCATATTCCAGAAGATTTAGAATTCCAAATGTAAAACTGTTTCACAGATAAATAATAGACACATCCAGCTACAATCTCACAAAATTTCACAATTTATGGTCTTTTAAGGAGAGAGATATAGTCCTCTAAACTGGACTGAAAAATCTGGCAGAGAGCTGATATTTCTGACCTCTATCATTCCTACTCATATTCCAGAAAATTTAGGATTCCAAATGTAAAATTGTTTCACAGATAAATAATAGATATATATACAGCTACAATCTCACAAAATTTCACAATTTATGGTCTTTTAAGGAGAGAGATATAATCTTCTAAACTGGACTGAAAAATCTGACAGAGAGCTGATATTTCTGACCTTCTATCATTCATACTCATATTCCAGAAGATTTAGAATTCCAAATATAAAACTGTTTTACAGTTATATAATAGATATATGCAACTACAATCTCACAAAATTTCACAATTTATACTATTTTAAGGAGAGAGATATAGTCCACTAAACTGGACTGAAAAATCTGGTAGAGAGCTGATATTTCTGACCCTCTATCATTCATACTCATATTCCAGAAGATTTAGGATTCCAAATGCAAAACTGTTTTACAAATAAATAATAGACATATACAACTACAATCTTACAAAATTTCACAATTTATGGTTTTTTAAGGAGAGAGATATAATCCTCTAAGCTGGACTGAAAAATCTAGCAGAGAGCTGATATTTCTGACCCTCTATCATTCATACTCATATTCCAGAAGATTTAGCATTCCAAATGCAAAACTGTGTGACAGGTAAATAATAAACACATGCAGCTACAATCTCACAAAATTTCACAATTTATAGTCTTTTAAAGAGAGAGATATAATCCTCTAAACTGGACTGAAAAATCTGGCAGAGAGCTGATATTTCTGACCCTCTATCATTCATACTCATATTCCGGAAGATTTAGGATTCCAAATGCAAAACTGTTTCACAAGTAAATAATAGACACATACAGCTACAATCTCACAAAATTTCACAATTGTGCAAACATTGAGAACTGCATGCCTAAATCCCAGACATATTACCGAACCAGATCAAATCAATTATTCAAATCTCTGAAAGAAAGACATAATGAGAAAGAGCAAGTACCAATTGGTTATCAGAGATAGGAGGTTGAGGTCGCAGTCCATCAAAGTCAGTTCGTCTTCTCCTCTTGCTATTGACGTTTCATCTTCGAAGTGAAGAAATAGAATACGTCAAAATCTCTTGTGGTCTGGCAAGATTTCTTTAGGGTTTTGGTATTTATAGTAAGCACTAAAAAATCCTACAAAATCGATGAGATAATAGAGTTCTTAAAAGTCTACCAACTTTTGAATACCACAGGAATTTGATGGATAATTTTAAATCTGGATTGAATACCAACAGATTTGTAAATACTTTTTAAAATCTGAATTGAATACCTATGGACTTTTGAAATACAATAAAAAATCCTATAAAATCTTAATTGAATACACCCCCCTTAGAAGTACTACTTTTGTAAATTAATTGATCAATTTTGATCAGGACCTTAAAATCAAAAGTTTACACCATAAATCACTTAAAATATTTCATAACTATGTATCAATGAGCTAGTAACCATCGTTGATATTTTTACATGGCAAATGAGCTAGTAACCATCGTTGATATTTTTACATGGCAAATGTTCTCAGAGAGTGAAAATTATCAATGAATTTACTATTTCTAATCTTAGGATCCATCATAGAATTAGGAGGATAAATCACCACGGGTCCCTCAACTCTTGTAGCATGGTCAGGTTGATATCCGTACCCAAAACTCACCTATTTAATACTCATAATGGTATTTTGATATCAACGTTATGTCTACGTCTCTTTTAGCTGACGTGGCAGAAGCGGAGGAGGGGCGAATACGTTATCTTCATCATATCCATCGTCTTCTTCCCAGAAACCCTCTTTGCCTTTTTCTTCTCCAGAAAAGCTTAATTCAAACCCAAAATTAAAAAAAAAAAAAAAAAAAGGCAATCTCCAAAAGAAAATCCAACCTCTGAATTTGTATTTAATCTCCAAAATAATAAACCACTCTCTAAATAAAAACAAATTTCTAAAACAAAATTCAAAAAAATACATCTAAACTCTAATTTTTTTTTTCTCCAAAAGGAGCCAGTTTTCGTCGCGACTGTAAATTCTTCAGACTTCCTAGTCGCATCTCATGCACAGCCTTACATAGACTTCGCTCGTGCAAACGGTGGGAAGATTATCCCACGTGTGGAAGCAGTAAAAGGATGGAGGGCTGCATGGCGGTGGAGGCTTGCATGGCGGTTTGGTTTTGTCGGTCCAGATGCCAAAAAGGTTTCTGATTTTGGCTGGAAAGGGTGGGAAAGCGCTACAGTGCAGTGGAGGGCAGCAGAGGCTTGCCTTGACAGGGTGGGAAAGCGCTACAGTGCAGTGGAGGCTTGCCTTGACAAGTTGGGTAGACTCTGCACGGGGGTGGAGGCGGTGTAGGTCTACACAGCGGTGTAAGAGTTAGACCTCTAATTTGATTGAAAAATGGTGGAGGTAGGGGTTTTTAAGGGTAGGGTTCGATATGGTGGAGAAGGCTTTGTGGGGAGAATTATATAGGAGAGGGGGCGGAGTCCATGATCCTGATAGGAGCACAAAGTGCTACGTTCTTAGTATGTTTATGCCTACATTTATGGTTTGTTTAACCCTTATTTGTCTAAAATCGAGTCATAAATTAGAGTAATGAATATTTGGTAGAGCTATTATACAAATGTGCTAATTATAGGGAAAAATACAGAAATTCGAGAAAGTGCTAGAAGAGAATAAGAAACCTAGTCAAATAGGAGTCTTAAAATGTTTCGTTGATTCTGTAAAGTCTCGACCTTGTCTTTTGTGAGTTTAACTTTTCTGATTTTTAGTAGACACATTGAAGATTCAGCAATGGAATGAGTTATAACAATTGGACCAAGGAAACATGCCAAGAATTGCAAAGGAATCCGTACGCGGAATCAACAAGTTCCTGCGCACATCAGCCTAATTTCTCTATAATGGCTCACTTGGAACTAGAAGGTGTGCCACATATGCACAGAAAGCTCTCTGAGTCTAGTTTCTACAGAACTTGAAATCGCATCGATATCTATTTTATAGAGCAAGTTATGTCTGAATCAAGACGCAAATGTCAAATCTGCCGAGAAGGAAAACAGAGTACCGGAAGCCTGATATGCAGCCTGCCAACAAGTGCGCGCAGCCGCGCAGCGCAGGCCTGCAACCTGCCGAGACGTATCCGACACTGACATCTCTTGTCCAACTTGTATCCAGGATAATTTCAAGCCGTATCAGAGGCGTATCCCAGGCGTATCCGAGAAGACCTACCGAGGAAAGTGATGTATCATATACGTATCTGATACGGGCACTCATGTTGTGCATGTGCCTGCGCGCTGCCGAGGCGTGTTCTGCTTTTGCTGTCGAGAAGTGTCCGATACTGGCATAGTCTGCAGCCGAGAGAAAAGCTAAAATGTCTGGTATTGCATCCGAGGGGCTGCATCGTTTCCATTGTGTTTCAAAGCATCCTAGAACATTCAAGAAGCTTCGTGAAGATGTCCTAGACACAATAGGCAGTCCCTAGGCCAACAAAGACAAAGAGATCAAGTTTAAAAAGGAAAAGAAAAGCCAATACCTTCTTGGAGTGGGAAACATCATTAAATTGGCTTCCTTGTCCATTTTGGTTTTGTTAAACTCTCTAAAACTGCACAGCCCCTTCTCCTATAAATAGAGGCCGGTACCATGAAGAAAACTTGTCACATCCTTAGTACAAAACACAAAGCCATAAGCTCTACCAAAGTTCCCTAAAAATCTTATATAGAATAGTTAGCCGAAACACATCTCCACCACCATCAAAAACATGATATCCGTACTTAAGCCATCATCATTGGATCAACACAAGTCGAAGCTTCAAAGGTGTCTACAAAGTGTGATCCACTCCCTCCTTTCGGTTAACAATTTTATTCTATGTAGTTATGTTAGGTTTTGTCTATGAAACTTGCATGTATTTTTGGTTTTAAATTGTATGTCTATATATGTTTCGAATTAGAATTTGGTTTCGAATTGGAATTTGGTTTTATAAATTTCATGTAAAAAACGTTTTTGATTGGTTTCTTAGGTCTAGGTTTAAGTTTCGGATTGATTGAGTCTTTGCATGTTAACTTTGTAATATAAACTTGTAGGAAATCATACACTTAAAAATTAGAATAGTTGGTATTTGATGCATGCTTAAGACTTAAAATCGGTTAGAACTAAGGTTAAGGCGCAAAAAACCGACACATTAGTGATATTTAAAACATGTAATTCTAGATGTTAGGTTTCACATTATCGAGTAATATGGCTAAGTCATAAGAGTTGAGTTTCCTTAAGTTGTGCTGCTCACCTAGATCTAATTGACTCTTCGATATAGACTATTGTGCTTAAATGTTAAAATGTGTAAAAACCGGATTAGCATAAACTTTAAGATCTAAAGCGAATAACATGATCTTAAAACATTAGAGGTCTCACAATTGGTTAAAAAGCTAATCGCTCTAATTGTAGTCGAAACTGAATTAAGTCTAAGTTGTGTCATTACTTGTTCCTTACTTTCTTATGTGTGAGTCTTACTTGTTAAAGAATTGTGTGCTAAATTTTTTTGTGCAAAAGATGTCGACCAAACATGTACATAGTAGATTTAAGATTTATTTTTGTGTTAATCCCGTAGGTTTTTAGAATAAAATCCAAAACCCCATTTTTATGTGTGTAACGTGTATATAAATGTGAATATTTGTTCTACCATTCTTATATTTCAGGTACCCTTAATCCCCTGCTAGAATGATCCTTACTTATTGCTATACTACTAGAGTTTCTTGTAGGGTTATTATTGAAGGTGTGCTTAAGCAACTCGTCAATTTTTGGCGTCGTTGTCGGGAATTATAAAAACTTTTTATATTTTGAATGTTTGTGTTGTAAAAATTTCTTGTGCTTTGTGTATTTTTGTTGGAAAATTTCGGTTGTAAAAGTAGAAATATGCTTCGGCATGTAGAGTTTAATTCTTGTAAAAATTTGTTGGTTGTATGTTGTAATAACTTAATTAAATTGCTAGGAAGTTGTGGATTGGTTTGTGTAAAGTTTTGTTTTGAATTTTAGAGCATTGGAATAGGCAAGGTCAGTTTTGTCAATATTAGCATAAACCCTTTATATTATCTCTCGAGGTCTCATGAGGTTGAGGACGGCTTTTATTGACACTTGTCGAACTGTCTAACACACGAGGTTGTTCTCAACTGAGTAAGGGGCAAAAGGTTCGCCTATTAGTGTGTGTTGTCCCGACTTAGTCTCAAGGTTTGTCGAACTAGATCTCAGATGCCCACAGACTGATCATTCTTCTCAATGAAAGGATCGATAAGGGACTTGTCCTCTGTGGTTACCAACAAATGAGTCTTGCCTTGAGCTACTTTCGGATGATACACGCTAGCCTTCTGAAAATAGTGCTTTGTCTAGATGACTATACCTAGGTCCCACGTCTACTGCACACGCTCTAGAGTTCGGAACTTGACTTTACATGAGTCAATTTGTGACGTCAAAAACTTAATTGTGTGGTTCGAACTTTCGAGATATATCAGAATAAGCATGATACTACCTTGGATTGTATCAGTCCATTGCACTGTTATCTCCTCTACTCCACGTACTTTGAGAGTTAGAACAAATTTTAAAAAGAAATTAGACTTATAAATTTCGACATCACCATAAAATTATCGTGTGTTAGCTTCATGTTATCGTGCTTGTCTCTTCTTTGTCGTGTGTTTATAGCTTGAAATTGTTTGAAATTTGTTTGTATTTGCCAATGCCGTGGCTTGTAATACTATGTATACTCTTTCTTTTTATGTCTTTACGATGATTCTAACTTGCTTCATGTTTTGAATCCTCAGTAATGCATGTCCGATAATTTGTGGACAAGAGATAACTGTGGACGTCTTCAAAGAATCAACGAGGATCTCAATATCGCAATCACTACACCACTTCCACCATCCGAATCATCAAGCTTAGCAAGTGGTTCGACATCATCTAGTCCACCATCATCACCAAGCGCTCCTTCCCTTGTTACTTCATCAAGTCTTCGAGCTTCATCGTATGAATTAGAAGAACCGAAGTTTGAGATCTTGGCCGAACCTCATCTTCAAGAGGATTTTGTTTTCAACTTTCCCGAACCACCAATCATGACTTCAATCTGTGCTCAAAATGGACATGTTGCCGGAGGAGGAGGAGCCACACCGGCCAATATCATTTTCCCGCCTTTGGAGACCGGCATGCGAGATTGAGTTGAAGAGTGGGTTTCTCCACAAGTTTAAATCTTTCTATGGCATGCCGAGTGAGGACCCCAATAAGCACTTGCAATAGTTCAACTTCACTACCGAGAGTATGTGTCCGCGAGGGACCGACATGCAACATTTCAAGATGAAGACTTTTCCGTTTTCATTAGAAGATCAAGCACAGGAGTGGTTGTTTGAGGTGCCACAAGGCCGTATCACTTCTTGGGATACTATGGTTGATGAGTTCTTACTCAAAAACTTTCCCGCTTCACTCATCACGGATTTAAGGAAGTAGATTACAAGTGTGAAAGAAGCCGGAGATGAAACGTTTTTCAACTATTACAAGAGGTTCAAGTCCCTCGTCGCTTTGTGTCCGTCGCATGGCATTCGTGATGAACTCTTGCTTCAATATTTTTATGAGGGCTTGCACCTAATGAAAAGAGAGTTTCTTGATTTGGCTGTCGGTGGAAGCTTTTTGGAGATGGATCCGGCACCGCAAGAGCATTGTTAGAAGTTCGTGCCTTAAACAATCAACAATTTGGCATGTCACGCGACAATGTCACGAGGAATGAGAAAGTTGATGGGAGCACAAACTGCTACGTTCTTAATATGTTTATGCCTACATTTATGCTTTGCTTGACCCTTATTTGTTTAAGATTAGTCATAACATAGAGTAGTAAATATTTGGTAGAGTTTGCATAAAAATGTGTTTACAAGTTGGAAAATCGAACTCATTATATGTTTCGTTGATTCTGTAAAGTTTTTATGCTGCTTTTAATGGAATTTTCTTCTCTTGTGAGTAGTACATACATTGATGATTGAGCAATGGAAAGAGTTATAGAAATCAGAGTAAAAGAAACTGCCGAGAATTACTATGCAAATTCAGATTCAGCAAGTTCCAGGAATTTCCTAGGCACATCACTGAACTTCCAAATTTTCTTTAGAACAGCTCATTTGGAACTAGATGGCGTGCCATATATGCATGGAAATATCTCTGAGTCTAGTTCCCACAAAATTTAGAATCGCATCAATAGCTATTTTCTAGAGGAAGTTATGTTCGATTGAAAACACAAAAGTCAAATCTGCCGAGAAGAAACCCAGTATCAGACACTCAACAAGCAAGCACGCGCGCACTTGCGCGCAGCAGCGCAGCACAGATGAATAGCGAAGGCGCCCATGCCGCCGAGATGTATCGAACACGGACATCTTATGTCCGACTCGTATCCAAGACAGGCCCACTCGTATCCGAAGACGTATCACAGGCGTATCCGTCGAGGCTTTGGCCTATGTCACCACGTATCGGATACCGGTACCTCGTATCTGATAGGGGCACTCAATTCGCAAGTGTCCTGCGCGTGCCAGCATGCCATCCTACCTACCGCTGCTATTGTCATACTGATTCCAACCTGCTATCGCTGATGACACCCCGCGCGCCAGCGCGCGCCTGCCGAGAAGCTGCCCTTGCTGCCGATATTGTTTCCAAGTACTCGCAATGCCTTCAAGCAATTTTACAAGTGGCTGCAAGAAACCTAAGCATGTCCTAGAGTTACTAGGAAGCAAGGAAAGCGTGTGGAGACCAAGCAGCCGCAAGCAATCCCAGGAACACAAGGAAATCCTGTCGAGAGAGGGAAAAGAGTTCCCGTGCAGCTGATTTCTTGGACTTTTAGCAAAGAAAGTTGTCAAGTCCACGAGAGAAGTCCATGAAGCATTGCAGCCCGATCCATAAAGAAATCTGCAGAATGAAGTTTCCTAGAAGATCAAAGAATGAGAGAAAACCAAAACCGGCAAGGAAAAGGTTTTCCTTGCCAAACTAGTTTAGGGTTTCTGCCGTGCCTCCTCTATGCTTTCCCCTATATATAGAGGTTGTTTTCCTATAGAAAAATCATCTCATCCCAAAGAAAAAATCTAGCCTTAAGCTCTACCAAAATTCAGCCTCAAGTCCTACATAAAACTACAAGCCGAAACCATCACCACCACCTCAAAAGTTCATGTCGATTCCATACCTTCTGTCCAGCCTTCATCCGAGCACCCTCTACCACGTTTTGCAGCCTCTTTTCAAGGTGTCTACAAAGTGTGATCCACCCATCTCATCTCTCTTTCG
This sequence comes from Potentilla sterilis, assembly GCA_963682095.1. Classification (NCBI taxonomy): domain Eukaryota; kingdom Viridiplantae; phylum Streptophyta; class Magnoliopsida; order Rosales; family Rosaceae; genus Potentilla; species Potentilla sterilis. The sequence continues at coordinate 36,832,206 of OY821756.1, forward strand.
GTTTGTAATAGTTTATATATTTATGCAATATTTTGTCTATGAAACTTGTGTGCACTTTTGGTGATTGATTTGTATGTCTAAGTATGAATCAATTGTGAATTTGGTTTTTATAAATATGTGTGTTCAATTCACGTCTTCGTTGCGTAAATGGTTTTTCAAAGTTAGGATACGAATTGCATGCTAAAACTTATAGGGAAAATATGTAACATGTAGTAAGTATATAGGTTCGGCAAAAGCATGTCAACTTAGTAATAAATTCGTTTTTGGTTAACTCAATAAATTCGTGTGCCTTAAAGATTGGTGGTCTAATTGGGTCATGACGTTTAGAATATCAATCTCATATGCCGAAATAAACATAGGTTAAGATTAGCGCGAAGTTGTCTTGATTTGTGTTGTTTCTTAGGGATCGAGTAGTTTAAAGAGTTTGCATGTCGATGTGAGAAGAGTGACGCCTTACTTACTAACATGTCTCCGACTAAAACGACTTATGTGCTTAAGAATTAATTTATTTTAGTGTCTACGCGAAGTGTCATTAAAATTGGTTAGCATAAAGATTAGGATTTATGCGCGAAGCTAGGTCCTAAGTACTTGTAAAGCCTTAAATCGATTAGTAAACTGTGAAGGAACTAATTAGGTTGGAACTAAGTCGAGTCTAGAACATTTTGATTTATTTTCCGAGTCCTCTATTTGTCTAATTGTTATGTGTTTTGATTGCTTGTGTGTTATGTTTTGTGTGGAAGGATGGTGATCACATGTAAATAGTAAATTTAGGTTTTAAATTCATGTCATTAGTTTTAGGGGAAGCTTGCTGCCGATCCCTATTCAATCCCCCCAATGTGACATTTTGATGTGAATATTTTTGTCTAATAATCTCATGTTTCAGGTACCCTTAATCCGCGGTTAGAACGATCCCTACTTATTGCTATACTACTAACGTTTCTTTTAGGGTTATTATTGAAGGCTCGCTTCGGCGATTCGTCAAAAGTGCATGAGACTTCCACTAATTCGGCTATGGAAGAGGTAAATGCAAAAGTGGATAAGCTTTCAGATTTGGTTGCTAGTTTCATGAAAGGAAAGCGAGCTCAAGTTTGTGGATTATGTACAGAGGAGCAATCGATCAATGTCCTCAAGTGGTGCCGAGTGAGAGTTATGAGGAAGTCAATGCATTAGGCTTCCAAGGAGGTCAAAAGTACAATCCTTACTCGAACACTTATAATCGGGGATTTCGTGATTACCCTAACTTTTGATGGTCAAACAATGACAATGTCCTAATGCCACCAAACCAAGGAGGAGGAGCAGCTGCCCCGTACCAAGCAAGGCCGGCCGGACAACAGTTCCACCCTCAAGGAAACTTTGTGCCGAGCCAACCTTTCCAAAACCAAGCTTTGCCGAGCCAAGCACCTTTCCAAGGTCAAACCGTGCCAAGCACTACCAACTACAATTCGTTGATTCAATCTCTCTCGAGTGCTAGTCAAGCTTTGCTATCGAGCCAACAAACTCATACGAAGGACATTGCCAAGTTAAAAACTCAAATGGGGCAAGTCGTGTACTTTATGAGAAAATTTACCGAGCAAGAGAAGTTACTGGGAGGAGTAATTAAGAATCCGAGGAATGAGCAAGCTCAAGCCGTAATAACTCGTAGTGGAAGAGTCCTAGCTGATCCAAATCCGAGAGTTTCAAAAACAAAGAACAATAAAGCTCTCGACAGCATTTTGGAGGAAGAAGAAGCTGCCGGCAGCTTTTCTGCTGCTGCCGAGCAGTCTAACTTGCAGCCTGCCGAGGGGAGCCTGTCCTCTGCCGAGCCAACCCCTGCACAGCCGGACACGCAGCAGCCTGCTGCCGAGCAAGGTGCAGCCGAGAAGAAGAAGAAACTCGAAGTGATGAAGAAAAATGATTTAGAGAAGGATCCCGCGACTTTAACAAAAGAGAGTGTGTCGTTCCAACCAACAAAGGGAGGTGTATCTAGCTCTAGCATACCCTTCCCTTCACGTTTTGCAAAGTCCAAGAAGGACAAATCCGATGAAGAAGTGTTTGAGGTATTTCAAAAATTTCAAGTGAACATCCCTTTATTGGAGTGCATTAAGCAAGTACCTAAGTATGCTAAGTTTCTCAAAGAGCTTTGCACGGCAAGGAGGCATACAAGGGAGACATGTGTGGTGACTATGAGCGAGACGGTGTCGGCCGTAATTCAAAGGAAGATGCCACCAAAAATTAAAGATCCGAGAAGCATTGCGGTACCATGTGTGATCGGCAACTCAAGGTTCGACGATGTGATGTTAGACTTAAGAGCCTCAATAAACGTTATGCCCTATAACGTTTATGAAAAGATGAACGTTGGACCCCTCAAGAAAGACAATGTGATCATACAACTAGCGGATCGCTCAAGCAAGTATCCGGAAGGTTATGTTAATGATGTACTCGTCCAAGTGAACCACCTTATCTTTCTGGCTGATTTTTATGAGGTAGAGATGGAAGACTCACCAACCAATAGCACTCAATTGCAACTTGGCCAGCCATTCATGAGGATGACAAGAACCAAGATTCCTGCGGTAACCTCACAATGGAGTTTGATGGTGAGGTTATCAAATTCAATATTTTTTAAGCCATAAAGTATCCAATTGCGGAGTTGAAGGAGTGCACTTCAAGTGAAGTCATTGAGGAGGCCGAGCAAGTTATGTCGGCCATCCTCGATGCATAGCAACTAGCAATCGAGCAAGGGGTGGGATTTGAGAAGGAGGGAGAACGAATTATGGAGGAAGAAAAAGAAGCAATGGAGCCAAGCATCAAGGAGGTGTTTGCCGAACTAGAATCACGGCCTTATGCAAAGAATATCAATTCATTCTTGTAGGATATGTGGAAACAAAATATGATTCCAGTGCATCCCGTAACTCCTTTGATGTCTCATACTTCTTAAATTTGGGCAATAACTCATCACTTACGAAATCATTTAGATCTCATTTGTCATATTCACGCTTCATGAAATCAGTCTCATTTCAACTTTCTTATGGTCCTGGTGTTATAAATAGATAAACCACTTATAAGGTGCAGTGAACAAAAAGTGAATTTTCTCTTGTCATTGTTTGAAAATTGATCAATCGAACCAATCAAGCTTCATTATATTGACAAACTCCTTTAAACCATTTGAGTTTTTTTTCCTTCAATTACATCTTCTCATTTGAGTTCACATGTGATTCATTAAAAGATCAATAATTGGCAAATATGTACCAATATTTCTACAAAACCATCGAGTGTCATGTGAAAAGAGGCAAAACAACTAGGACAACATAGCCTTGTGGGCATAATCAGTCCAAGGATTGAAAGATGAAACTGCTTTGATAGTCTCTGAATTCCTTATATTTTCGATAACTTTTAGTTTTCTATAATTAATGACTTTCTTTTTAGGATTTGTTATATGGTTGTTTCACATATTTGTTAGATTAAAGTTAGAGTAATTTATTGATTTATGTGATTCTAACATGTTTATTCTCTAGGATTAGATTTCGATATATGCAAGAGACATGTTGTTGATTCTAGGGCAGATGTAATTTTTATGAGGTATGTGATAGGAGTATAAAATGCGACGTAGAGTTAATGTTCTTAATGTGTTTTATCATCGTTTATACATTGCTTTAACCCTTATTGTTGTAGAATTGAGTCATATAGTAGAGTTATGAGTTCTTGGTAGAGCTACATTGAAAACGTACCAAAACATAGGAAATTTACAAAAATTTAACAAATTTTTTAATAGAGAGTCTTTAAATGTTTCATTGGTTCTATAAAAACCTCGACTTTGTATTTGATGAATTTTTCTTCTCTTATGCGTAGTAGACATATTGATGATTGAGCAATGGAAGGAGTTACAACAATTGGAGCAAAAGAAGCTGCCAGGAATTACAAAACTAAATCGGATGCAAATCCAGCAGTTCCAGTAATTTCCTGGGCACATCATCCAATTTCCACAACTTTTCTAGAATGGTTCACTTGGAAGCAGAAAGCGTTCCATAAATTATGGAAAGATCTAGGAGTCTAGTTTCCAGAAAATTTTGAGTTGTAGCCATAGCTATTTTCTGGAGGAAGTTATGCCAGTTAGAACACCAAGAGGTCAAGTCTGCCGAGAAGCACAAACTTACTGCCCGCCGAGAAAGACTTGTGTTTCTGCACCAAAGTGGCATCCAAATGTATCAAATGAGAGTTTCTGAGCTAAATAAAAAATAGGGAACCAGGCCTAGCTAAAAGAAAAGTGTAAATAAGGAAAGAAGAAGTTCCCTAGTCCGAGCAGAAAAAGGAAAGCAATCGACTGGACTAGGATAAGGTTTTCCCGGTCCAACTAGGGAGGTTTGCAACTGCATCATGGACTATTTATCCATCAATAAATGAACCAAGTCCATCAAGAAGTCCATTGCAACTCTGATCCATTAAGGAAATCGGCAAGAAATTCTAGAAGATTCAAGACTTGCACGGCAAGGAACCAACACCAATTCGGTTTAGGTTTTGTATAACCTAGTTATTGCCGGCATCCTTTAGCCTCTCCCCTATATAAAGGCACATCTCATACATAGAAAAATTATCTTATCTCAAGCACAAGTACTAGCCAAAAGTTCTACCAAGTCTCTCAAATACCAAACAAAAAAATACTTAGCCAAAACCCGATTCCACCACATCCCATAAATCATACCATACCTCGACCTTCTGCCGAGCCTCTCCACCGCAAATTTTGAAGTCTTAAAGGTTTCTAAAGTGTGATCCATCCCCTCTATAGCTACTGTATTGATTCATGTTTGAATAGTTTGTAGGAATTTATTTCAATTCTTAGTTTTTACTAAACTCTTGTATGAACCAATTCTTGTTTATGTAAAGTAGTTTTGCGATTTTGATTTGTAATTTTCGTGTGTGATGATAATTAGGACAGTAGATATATAATGTATGTTTAGGACTTAAAAATCGGTTAGTAATATAAGGATTGGGCATGAAAATCAGTACTTAGTGTTGTCTTGAAAAAAATCTAGGTGCTAGGTTTAATCGGCTTGAGTAATAACGAACTAAGCGTGAGGAAACTATTGCTTTGATTTGTATTGCTCACTTAGAGTTTAATATCTTAGAACTTGCATGTTAAATAAGAAGATTGACAACCTTACTTATTTACTTGTTTTCGATTTGCTTCTTAAGTTTTAATGTTAATTCTCATCGGATTAGCATAATTTCTAAGATAAAAAGGTAAGTGTGTAGTCTCACATCTAGGTAAAGGGGAAACCGTTCTAGTTATGGTCGAAACTGAATTAGGTCTAAATTGGGTCAATACTTGCTCCTTACTTTCTTGCATGCGCATCTAACATGTTAAAGAGTCATTTGTCGAATTGTTTTGTGTGAAAGATCACATGTATATAGTAGTTTTAGGTTTTTAATTTCGTGTTCCTTAGTCATTAGGGCAGCTTGCTGCCGATCCAACTTGCAACACCCTATGTTTCATTTCATGCTTGTATATATGTGAATATGTTGTCTAACATTCTTATATTTCAGATACCCTTAATCCCCGACTATGTGAGAATCCGTCTCAGAATTTTCCTTGGAAACCCGAAACGGGTCAGAAATATAACCCAAAAACCAACTCAAAATTCATTTGCTCCAAAACCGCAACTACCCACCCACTGGAAACAAAGACTGATCAATTCTTTTACTGCTTATTTTGACGTAAAACGCCCTTATATATAGAAATTGTGAGAACCCGTCCTTGGAAATTTTCCTTGGAAACCCGAAATGGGTAAGAAATATAACCCAAAAACTAACTAAAAGTCCATTTGCTCCCAAACTGCAACCACCCACCTACTGGGAACAAAGACTGATCAATTCTTTTATTGCTTATTTTGACGTAAAACCCTTTTTTTTTTAACCATCTTTTCTCTTTTTACGGAAAATTCACAGTAAATTAAAATTGTCAAACAGTAATAATCAGGTCAACAGTAAATGGTCAAAGTCAAAATTTCTATTTACTATTCAATTTACTGTTTACCATTTACCATTTATTGTTTACTGTTTACCGTTCACTATTTACCTTTTTACCTTTTTACTTTTCACCTTCTTACCCATTCTTCAATCTCTCGCCGCCGCAGGTAGCTTCGCCATAGAGGCTAAAAACACCTCCAATCAACTCCAAAACAACCCAACACTATCGTCAGCACCTCAGAAACTCACACCACTGCCTCCGCCGCAAAAAAACCAACACAGCCGCCGTGAACAGCGGCCGATACGGTGGCCAAAACTGCAAACTCCTAATTTTTACAAAAGCCAGCAATTAAGCATCAAACTACCATTAATCGACTCCTTTCAACATCCTAAACACGAATTCAACCTCCAATTACATCAAAAACACCAATTACACAACCTCCACCGAATTCACAAAAACTCTAGAAATTTCAAATCCTAAATTCTCCTTACCTGGTTTGAATTGGATAAATTCCTTCCATGGAATTGTTGCACAAGTCAAGACCTTCGATTGCCCCCCAAAATTGGGCCGAACCGTGGTCGAAGGAGAAAGTTTCCGGTTTTACACAGTTGAACCTCCTCGGGCTTCCACTAGCTGAATGGCGGCAATTCCTCTTGAATCACCACCAAAGACTTGAAGAGGGAAGAGAGAGGAGTTGAACGCGACCGGTGGAGCGCCGATCGGTGGCCGAACGGCGGAGAACTGAGGGCGGCGCTTGGGTAGGTGGAGCTCGGGCCAAGTCGGGGGAGAGATAGAGCAAAGAGAGAGAGAAAGAAAAGAAAAGAAAAAGAAAAAGGGAAAAAGAAAGGAAAAGAATATTCCCTCTCATTTCTAAAATATTCTCCCGTTTTTAGAAACTTTCTCCCCCGACTAATTATACTCGACCAAACCCGAAAATTACCGATTTCACATCATAATTTTTTTACGTTCTGACTTTGAAAAATATTTCGAAATTACTGACGAATTCGCATCGTCTGACTTTGATAATTACCGTGAATATTACCTTACTAAATTACCATTCACAATTACATTCGTCGGTAACTAGTATAAAACTCAATAATTCAATAAAATCGGGTTCAGGATGTGACAAGCTAGAATTATCCCTACTTATCATATACTACTAACGTTTCTTGTAGGGTTATTATTGAAGATGTGCTTAGGTTACTCGTCACTATGTTGTTTCTAGAAGCACGCTAGGAATTCATAGTGCATATTGTTGCTAGTAATTAGGATTGTGCGACCATCGAATTCTATTACACAAGGTAGTGGAGATTCAACGTCAGCAATTAGGGTTTGAAGGTACTACAGGTGCTTCATTTAATCTGCTTTCCGTTGCTCTTTATTCATTCGATATGTTTAGATTGTGACGCGATTCATTGATCTTTGCAGGTTGAATAGATGAAATTTTCTACAAAGATGACCATTCACCGTAGTTAATTTTGGTTTAGGAAAGGGAGATAAATACAGTGACAAAAAGGAGTGCTTATTTTCTGATCGGTGGCGTGCGTTGTATATTTAAAAATTTGGAATCAATACCTAGGTTTAATATGTCAGTAGTTAATCATATCACTATCTCTTCCATTCATTTTTTCTTGAGCTTGTGTGTGTTATTGGTGTCGATAACTCCACTATGTAAATCTCCTTTATAAATTGTAAATTGTAAATTGTAATTGAGTTAGAACCTCGGTTCCATACGATAACTATACTTACCGTACTACAATCGATGAGGCTTTTAAATTAAGAATTAAATTAAGAAGTGTTGATTTAAATATTTTGCATGTCTTGGTACTCGGTCGGCACTGCACGTCAGCTAGTACACCCAAAAGCCTTTCTTGCAAGCTCCACACACATCCTCATATAAAACCGATCATCTCTATTTTCTTGCGATAGCCAGAGACGGAACTAGGAATTGAATATACCTAGGGTTAGATTTAAGAACAATAAAAATTGATAAATTTTTTTTTTTATTAGGTTTGGAACCCAATGGGAGAAGATGCTTACAGCAACTGTGATGACTCCTTCCTTCCCAACTTTCTCCATTGCTTTTGCTATCAACTCTCCAATCTCTCGTTCACCATTGGCAGAAATCGTGGCAACCTATTTCATCATATTTAATCATGAATCTCCAAATCAATATAAATATTTAGAGTTTTAGAAAATCAAATGCAACATCATTAATCATTTTGGAGAGGAAGGATATAAGAATCCAGTCAAAAGCAATGTACAATCCATGATAACAAGTAGCACAACATCGGAAACTATCCACCCGGACTTCAATCAGCATATAAGCTGAAAACTAACTAATTCCCTCAGAATATTCAAAAGGTCACACTAGTCTCATGCTACCATGGAATGTTGTTAAGATACTTCATATAAGAGACATAGTAAGCAACCTTCTACGAGTATTGCTTGAGTCAAGACAGTTGCACATGTTGTACCTGCAATCAGATAGTGTCTCTTCATCAACCAAAATGCAAGAGATACAACTATAGAGGCTCGCAAATTTTCAAATTAAGTACCAAAACAAAACAATAAAGTTAGCACTCATGCTTATTAACTCGAGTTTACATGACAATTCTGATATATGAGCGTCTGTTGGCCTAGTAAATAAACAAAATCAAACACACCAAAGGTTGCCTATTACTTCATTTCAAATTAGATTGTGTACAAGGAGAACAACGCTGAGAAAGAACCTTACCATCTCCGGAAATACTCAACAGTAGTCTATAAACAACATTAGTTTCGAATCAAAATAAATCTCAATGCAGAATACGTCCAAGTTGTTCTATCTTCAAATAAATATTACCATTATTTCTCAGTCCTAGACTACTAGTATCAACCTGCATGGCATTCGACCCTGAGACATTTCCATACTAGTAAAATTACCCATGTACAATTCACAATCAGAAACTTAATCAGCCAACACTGTTTAACAGAGAACCACACTTCACGAACTTGAAATTATACCAATCAAAAATCATCTTAAATCCTAGCAACTGCAGATATCCTACCAAGCCATAGATACAGATGAACCAAACCCAATTAATCAAGTAATCCAAGAACCCAATTACGAGAGAGAAAGGACCCAAATCCAGTCAAAGTAACAGCAATAATGTAAAAACGAGTGAAATTAACAGTCCAAAATGGCGCAAAGCAGTAAATAGAAGTGAATTTACCGAAGAAAAGAAGGAAGAAAAACCCTAGAGCTCATAGAGAAGCGGTAGTAAGAGCAGAGAAGGATGAGAGAGAGAATACTTGAAGGAAAAAAGAGAGAGACAAGGATGAGCGGTAGTAAACCCATTGTGCTTAGGGCCGACAAAAATGAGCCGAACAAAACCGTACCAACCATTACTAACCGAACTAAGTATATTTGGTAACCGAAACTTCGGTACGGTAATACCGAACTAACTTTCCTAAATTGGTACGGTAATAGTAATGATTTTGGCGAAAGTTGGTATTACCGTACCAACCGAGTATTTAATATTTAATTATTTATTTTTAATTTATTATTTGATCTTGGCCGTTGATATATCCAAACACAACTCAGCCCTCGAAACATCTCAATCCTTTACGCTTCATCTATCTAAGAGTTTAATGTTTAGAAGAGTCGACGAAACAAGGTCATCAAAGGTACGTAATAATATTTTCGTGTGATAAGTTTTATGAAAATATAGTTGACCGTTTCGATCGAGCATCGAACGTTCACGAAACGAGTTGAATTTTATACTCAACTCATATTTAACTATAACGATCACATCATACGGTCAAAATTTTCATTTTGTGAATTTAGCCATTATAATGACAACATGTTTACTAATGCGGTATAACCTGATTAGTAAATTATACTCAAGTGTATAACTTTTCGAAACAACTATATAAAACAAGTCAAATTTTGAAAAACGCTATGAAATAGCATTTGATCATTATGATGAAATATGGTGATAGTAAAAAAATCACTTAAATCCGACAAAATTAGAGCCCCGATCGATACGGTCAACCTTATTTAAACTTATCTCTCCCTATGGGAAGCCATAGTCTGGGGAGGTAAACGTTTGGTCACTCATACAACAGTAAACTTCCAAAGAGTTGTGTGATTTGTGTTGTGTATTGACATTTTTGTACTAGTACTCATTGTTGTATCTTATATGATGAACTTCCAGCTTTTAGAAAGAGATAAATTCAATTATATTTTGGGCTGCTTAGACTTAATTGGGCCGATATCATATATTGGTAGAGGTCCATTACCAACCGAACCAACCGAAAGTATTGGTATACGGAAGAATTGGTACATGGACTTCGGTGGTCGGTAATGGTACAAATTTTCTCATTACCAATTACAATTTGTTGGTAGATGGTAGAGACAAAAATAAATTGGTAATATACCGAACCCAGCCCTATTGTGCTTCTAAAAAAAATTTCTCCTCCCCAAAAACTACTTGGGCTAAAGCCCACATAGCCTTTGGCTGGATCCACCCCTGTTCACAGCTGACCTTAACCAAACCACCATGGTTTCTTACACCTGTCGTTGAATTAAAATCAGTTTAGAGGAATTGCAAAACCCAGATATGGAATGTGGATTCAACCTCCAAATATTGGTGGAGAGTAGATTTGATTGTAAGACACAGGGTGAAGAGAGAGTGAGACTTGCGAGGGAAAGTCGTTGCACTGGTATGTTTTCATAACATATCACAATTTGCAAGTTTAACAAGTTCTGTCAAAATGTTTCAACTATCAAAGGAATAACTTTAGGCTGTTTTGTGATCTGTAGCTTCTCCGTAAAACGCAAGCAGTATAGGAACTTGTGGGACTTTAGTCCCACATTGAAGAAATAGAAATGGGTTTTGCCTTTTATACACCTGTCGTTGAATTAAAATCAGTTTAGAGGAATTGCAAAACCCAGATATGGAATGTGGATTCAACCTCCGAATATTGGTGGAGAGTAGATTTGATTGTAAGACACAGGGTGAAGAGAGGGTGAGACTTGGGAGGGAAAGTCGTTGCACTAGCATGTTTTCATAACATATCACAATTTGCAAGTTTAACAAGTTCTGTCAAAATGTTTCAACTATCAAAGGAATGAACTTTAGGCTGTTTTGTGATCTGTAGCTTCTCTGTAAAACGCAAGCAGTATAGGAACTTGTGGGACTTTAGTCCCACATTGAAGAAATAGAAATGGGTTTTGCCTTTTATAAGGACTAACCCATTTAGTCTATTAAATGGGTGAAGTGTGAGAGAATGGAGTTTGTGGGCTTTTCTATTGGATTTTCAAAGAAATTGCACATAAATTAAATATATATTTAATAGTCAAAATATGGGCCTCTTGGGCTCTGTTGATTAAATTCGAAAATAATTTTGTTTTAAATTTTATTTTTGAAATTTGAATTGATATTATGTGACAGACAGTTACAACTGTTCGAAACAGTTATAACTGTTTGGTCAGTTATATCTTTTCATTAGACTATTATATATAGATGAAATTGGTCTTCGCTGTAAGAGACGAAACATTCTCCTTCTTCTTTTTCTTCTTCTGTTCTTCAGAGATACACAAAGTATATTCGCCAGAAACAAGCTCTTGTGCAAGAACTTGTTTAAATTGTTGAATCCTCTAGATAGACGTCTGAAACTACAGCACGAGTGGGGACGAATTTCTGTTTAAGGACACTGCAAAACAGACCTCAATCTGATCAAGTCAGTAAATTTCTAATTCAATTTCGTTGTTAATTTTAATTTGTTTGATTGTTGTTAGTAGAATTGATAGTATTTAATTAATATATAAACTGTTTGTATGCCCTATACTGATTGGTTCTAACAATCTTAGACATAAATTTTTGTTGAGATGGATCAATCTGTGTCGGGTGTGAAAAACAATCATGTGGAGAAGCCTGAGAAGTTCAAGGGCAAGGATTTCAAAGGCTGGCAACAGAAGATGTTGTTCTATCTGACAACGCTTCATGTGGCCAATGTTCTGACATCGGAGGCTCCACATGCCTTACCTGAAGGGGAAGGGAATTGTGGGTCTCATTGGAGAACAAGTACAAGACTGAAGTTGCTTGTTCAAAGAAGTTTGTCGTTGGCAAGTTCCTCAACTACAAGATGGTTGATGCCAAGTCTGTTGTCAAGCAAGTAGAGGAACTCCAGGTCATTGTTCATGAGTTGGATGATGAAGGTATGAGACTGAACCCTAACGTTTTAGTTGGTTCTGTTAATGAAAAATTACCTCCGTCATGGAAAGATTTCAAAGTATATCTGAAACATCTAACCAAGGATATCAATTTTGAGCAACTGGTTCTGAAACTTCGTGTGGAAGAGGGTTCCCGAAACAATGAAAAGGCAGATGTGGTTTCAATGGAGGCCAATGCTAACATGATTGAAGGCAGTTCATCAAAGGGCAAGTTCCAGAAAAACAAGGGCAAGGGTGCTATGGTGAGAGTGTCCAGTGCTGCTGCTCTCTCTCTCCACAAAAGAAGGCCTTTAAAAAGCCAAAAACTGGAAATTGTTGGGTGTGTGGCAAACCAGGGCATAGGGCAAAGGATTGTCACTTCAAGAAGGATCAAAGTGGAGGTGGTTGTTCTGGAAATTCCAACAACCAAGCGAACCTTGCTGAGAACCAAACTCAATTCATTGGAGTGATTGAGGCAAATCTGGTGACTAATGCTATGGATTGGTGGATTGACACCGGTGCTACAATGCATGTGTGCTCTGCTAGGGAGATGTTTTCTTCATACCAACCAATGAATGATGATGGTGAGACCTTGTTCATGGGGAATGCTACTAATGCCAAAGTTGAAGGCAAAGGGAAGGTGATTCTGAAATTTACTTATGGAAAAGAACTTGTAATTACTAATGTACTTCATGTTCCTTCTATATGTAAGAACCTAGTGTCGGGTCCTCTTCTTAGCAACAAGGAATTCAAGCTAGTGTTCGAATCTGATAAGTTTGTGCTCACTAAGGGTGGGATGTATGTTGGAAAGGGTTACCTTAGTGAGGGACTCTTCAAACTCAATGTTGTACCTATTATGGATGCTATTATTAATAATAATAATGCTGGCACTAGCCAAGCTTCTATGTACATGATTGAGTCATCTTCCTTATGGCATTCTAGATTAGGCCATGTAAATTTTCGTTCCTTGCGAAGAATGATTAATCTAGGATTGCTGCCAAAGTGTTCTATGAACACAACGACGAAATGTGGGGTTTGTGTTGAATCTAAATATGAAAGCCATCCACATAAATCTGTAGAAAAATCTAATGAAGCGCTTGGTTTAATTCATTCTGATTTGTGTGATTTCCAAGCAACTCCAAGTCGTGGAGGAAAGAACTATTATATAACATTCATTGATGATTGTAGTAAGTACTGCTATGTTTACTTGTTACATACCAAGGATGAAGCTTTAAATATGTTCAAAACATACAAAGCTGAAGTTGAGAATCAACTTGAGAAAAGAATAAAAATTCTAAGGTCCGATAGAGGTGGAGAATACAAATCTAACGACTTTGCAGAATTTTGTTCTTCACATGGTATTGTGCATCAAACTACAGCCCCATATACTCCGCAACAAAATGGAGTCGCCGAACGAAAGAATAGAACATTGAAAAATATGATAAATTCAATGTTAAATAGTTCGGGTGCACCACGTACTTAGTTTATAGGGTGAGGCTTTACTTGCTGCAAATTATATATTGAATAGAATTCCTCATAAGTCAAGTAATCAATCTCCTTATGAGTTATGGAAATGACGATTACCTACTTATAAAACGATGAAAGTGTGGGGTTGTGTTGCTAAAGTTCAAGTTCCTCTTCCTAAGAGAGCTAAACTTGTACCAAAAACTATAGATTGCATGTATATATGCCCTGCTAATAATAGTGCAGCCTATAGGTTCTTAGTTTATGACTCAGAAGTTGAGGACATAAATAAGAACACAATTATGGAATCTACCGAAGCAGAATTCTTCGAGGATATTTATCCTTATAAGGAGAAAACGAATCCAAAGAAAAGAACATATGCACATGTTTCTTCACAAAGTGAGTTAAACAATAATGCTTCAAAGGGTGAGGGTTCTTCTTTTGTTCAACAAGAAACTGTGGAACCAAGAGGAAATAAACGTGGAAAAATTGCCAAAGATTTTGGAAATGACTTTATGACCTTCATGCTTGAAGGAGAACCTCAAACATATAAGGCTGCCATAGAATCATCCGAAGCACCTTATTGGAAGGAGGCTATCCAAAGTGAAGTAGAATCCATTTTGCAAAATAATACATGGAAATTGGTTGATTTAGCTCCAGGTCATAAACCAATTGGGCATAAATGGATATTCAAAAGAAAATTAAGACCAGATGGTACTATCGAAAAATACAAAGCTCGTATAGTAGCCAAGGGTTATCGTAAAAAAGAAGGTATAGATTTCTTTGATACATATTGACCAGTAACTAGAATTACGTCTATTCGAACGTTAATTGCTATAACAGCTGTTCACCATTTGGAAATACACCAAATGGATGTGAAAACTGCATTTCTAAATGGTGAATTAGATGAAGAAATCTACATGGAACAACCCGAAGGGGGGTTCGTTGTTAAAGGTCAAGAAAGGAAAGTTTTCAAATTGGTTAAGTCTCTTTATGGACTTAAACAAGCTCCAAAGCAATGGCATGAGAAATTTGATAACACATTATTATCAAATGGATTCAAAATAAATGAATGTGACAAATGTGTCTACATGAAGGAATGCAAAGAGGCATATGTTATTGTATATTTATATGTCGATGATATGCTTATAATGGGAACTAGTAAGGATGTAATTAATCAAATCAAGAAAATGTTACATTCAAATTTCGATATGAAAGATATGGGAATTGCCGATATAATTCTTGGTATTTGAGTTCAAAGGAATTCGGATGGTTACACACTTACACAATCTCATTATGTAGAAAAGGTCCTTAGGAAATTTGGACATTATAATGATAAACCGGTCGTTACAACATTTGATCCCTCTACTCACCTTAAGAAGAATCAAGGTGATAGTGTGTCTCAATTGGAATATACCCAAGTTCTTGGAAGCTTGATGTACATAATGAATTATACAAGACCGGATTTGGCATATAGTTTGAGTCGACTTAGTAGATACTCATACGATCCGGGTAGTGATTATTGGATTGCTTTGATAAGAGTTATGAGGTATCTAAAGCATACAATAAATTATGGATTGCATTATTCCAAATATCCTCCCGTATTAGAAGGATTTTGTAATGCAAATTGGATTTCATGTAATTCGGAGAGTAAGTCCACAAGTGGTTATGTATTTACACTTGGTGGAGCAGCCGTGTCATGGAAATCATCAAAACAAACTGTGATTACACGTTCAACGATGGAAGCAGAATTTGTAGCTTTGGATAAAGCCGCTGAAGAAGCGGAATGGCTCAAAGGTTTCGTAGAAGGTATTCCATTGTGGTCAAAGTATGTAATGGCCATTTGCATACATTGTGATAGTATGGCTACTCTTACAAGAGCAAAGAATGACATCTACAATGGCAAGTCAAGGCATATAAGGCGACGTCACAAGACAATTCGAGACTTGCTCAAAAAAGGAATTATTTCCATTGACTATGTAAAATCAAAGGAAAATATAGCAGATCCTTTGACTAAAGGCCTTAATAGAGAGCAAGTTATATTTACATCGAGGGGAATGGGCTTAAAAGCCAATACAATGAGTCACCACTTGGCGGAAACCTAACCTAGCAACATTGGAGATCTCATGGTCTAGTTTCAATAGGCAAACTAGTTAGGGAAGACTCAAGAAGCATAACACACATATATGCATATTCCTATGGTGACACAAAGTGTGTTTCCGTTGATGATTACGGGATGAATCTTAGTATTCTTAATAATGCTAATAACTTTTCTCAAAGTGGGATAGTACGGACTATTCTTAATTAACATTACCTATATGAGATTGATGTCGGGTCGCATCTATGAGAACCGAAATGGCTACGTTCTCTAGAAATCTCATGAAGTAAGGAGTTGTTCAGGACCAAAATGAACACAACTGTAAGAATTGAAATGTGTTCTGGTATGACATGTGTGATACTTATTGTCTTGATTTACTACACCAAGTGAATAGTTCAAGACTTCTGTTCACTACTTCACAAAGTGAATCCGATAAGTACTCACTACGATAGGTTCAAGTCCAAAAGACACCTTTTCCGATGCATGTCATATCTAAGTTCTCCGAAAACGCGATAAGTTCCTAATTATCTTATTTTCTATTCGAATGTGGGGTATTATTAGAGTTTGAATAGAAAATGTGGGGTATTATAGGAACTTGTGGGACTTTAGTCCCACATTAAAGAAGTTGAAAGGGGTTTTGCCTTTTATAAGGACTAACCCATTTAGTCTATTAAATGGGTGAAGTGTGAGAGAATGAGATTTGTGGGCTTTTCTATTGGATTTTCAATAGAATTGCACATAAATTAAATATATATTTAATAGTCAAAAGATGGGCCTTGGGCTTTGGGGCTCTTGGGCAACTGTTCGGTCAGTTATATATTTTCATTAGACTATTATATATAGACGAAATTGGTCTTCGCTGTAAGAGACGAAACATTCTCCTTCTTCTTCTTCTTCTTCTGTTCTTTAGAGATACACAAAGTATATTCGCCAGAAACAAGCTCTTGTGCAAGAACTTGTTTAGATTGTTGAATTCTCTAGATAGAGGTCTGAAACTACACCACGAGTGGGGACGAATTTCTGTTTAAGGACACTGCAAAACAGACCTCAATCTGATCAAGTCAGTAAATTTCTAATTCAATTTCGTTGTTAATTTTAATTTGTTTGATTGTTGTTAGTAAAATTGATAGTATTTAATTATATATAAAAACTGTTTGTATGTCCTATACTGATTGGTTCTAACAAGGAGAATGGAAAATACATTCATTCCAATATCCCAAAAGCGTAGTTCTGCCAATTCAGAAAACAAGGATAAAAGAATATCAAAATTAAAAGAAAAATAGTGAAACTGAAATATAAACAGTTTCTGGAATACTAGCTGACCATTATATGTAGCCTACATGGGCTCTTCAGTACTGAAACAACATTGATTATAAGTGATAAACAAATTTAAACTCATAGTTTTATCATTCAATCACCAAATCAATGAGAAACAAACCAAATCCCATACTTTTGCCATTTAAAATCCTGCCCTCTTGCAACACTTTAGAGGAAATTCTATAGTTAATACAAAGTCACAAACAGGTCTGAAGCACATATGGGGCAAGCTATTCACCATGGATAAACCAATATACTTTACCAAGTAAAGGTACCTGTATCCCATTATATATCAATACAAAATTCAAATATTTTCATCACCTCATTACTAAGCTAATCATATTTCTTGTAAAAAAAAACAACCAACTCAACTTAATGTAAGAATCATTAGTAACCAAAAACGAAGCATGTTCAGAACTAAACTCCAACGTCAATTGTAAAATGAAACACGAAGGTGCATATATTGTGTTTATTCGAGATACCTACTTGGTTGTGCAAAATGAGAACAACCCAGAAGGCAATCAAATAAAAAACCCAAGTTTGACTGAAATGGATTCATATTTAAAAGAATGAGAAACAGATATGGAGATGGAGTCGGTACCAATGAGACCGACAAGAGAAGTTGAATACGGGGTTTTGTATTCAAGGCTGAGACAAGAGATGTAATCCAAGTTGTTCTCAAACTTAGCAGTAGTCAAATCCTCTGTGACACTAAGATATGATTGTAGTCACATTCTTCTCCACCCAACTCTGTAACATCAGTTTGATTATGTAACTCAAATGCAGCTTCCTCAAAAAGAATTCTATTTTATTTTTTCAAGGTGACGTTATTAACACACTCAAAATCTCTATTTTGTTTTTTAAATTGGGTGTATGAATAGAGAAAAAGAGTGTGTTAATAACATTATCTTACATAAAAACAATACATGAGGTGTGTGAATAGAGGACCGGACGTTTGGACCCGACGGTCCGAAAACCTGAAAAAAGACCGATACGGGTCTAAGGTAAAAAAAGGACTGGCCCAAAAAGAGTAACGCCGAACTCGGACTCTAAGTATTTTACCAGCGCAAATCCTGTCTGGGCCGAGTACCCAATTTAAAGCCACGTGTCACGCCTTCAGTGGTCAATAATATATATAAAAAAATAAAAGAAAAGTAAATCCCTGAATCCTAAATCGATTCGAGCCATTCCACATCTCCACTTATTCCAGCCTCCACTCCTCCATTCACCGACGCCGGACGCCCTGAGGCCTGAGCAGCCGTCCCACACTCCCACTTGCCCAGCCCGAGCAAGTCAATTGGTTCAACTGCTTAAGTGGTTCCTGTCTTCCTGATGCAAATCAATTGGTTCATCGAAGGCGCGTGCTTCCTGTCTTCCTGAGTTCTCATGCAAATCAATCCTGCTTACTCGATTTGTGTGGGATCGCTCAACTGCTCAAGTGGTTCCTGATGCAATGAAGGCTTTTTTCTCCCTCTCCAATCTCTTCTTTGGCTTTTCTTTCCTCTCGTTCTGCTCCTTGTTCAGCTTCTCTCTCGCTCGTCTAAGCGCGTCTACGTCCAGCCGAGGCCAGTCAGGCCACCACTCCATCTCTACATTCTTTAATCTCAACATCAATTAGCCCAAACTGTAAGTTTCTGTTTGGTTTTTTAATTTCAGTTTCTAATATGAAATTGGATATTTGGAAATTGGAATTTAGATTTGGATTTGTGTTCTTGGATATTTGGATTTTGCTGGCATTGGATATTTGGGATTTAATTTCAGTTTTGAATTGATGCTCTCTGATTATGTTGATTTTGTATGTTGTTAATTATATTGGTGTGGTTGTGAGGTTGCCAACTGCCTCCTTTAGTTGTTGGAAAGACTGGTGTGGTTGTGAGGTTGCCAGCCCTCTTAATTCCTACTTTTTGTTCAGGTGAACTAGTTATGTTAGTGTTTATAGTTTGTACTTTGTACTTTCACTACTAGAAAAAAGGGTTTTTTCGATGAAATTAAAAAAAAAACGGCAGACGAATTAAAATTTTCGTCGGTACTTCCAACGAATAGTCGACGATTTTATTTTTCGTCGGTGGAAAAACAAAATCGTCGGCCATAGTTTAACCATAGCCGACGATACTGTTTTTTCGTTAGTATAAACAAAAAACACCGGCTATATTCATATTTCAGTCGACGATTTAGATTTTCGTCGGCCTTTCTCTAAAACATTAGCCGACGAAAACTTTTGAAATTTTAGCCGACGAAATTGACATTTTCGTCGGCTATAAGTCTATATTTTCAGATCTAGACAGCAGCTGTTCATTTAAAAAAAAACGAAAAAAACGGGAGAAAAAGTGAAAAATCTGTGAGTATTGTTGAAATCCGTCCTCTCTTACATTGTGGAGCTATATATATGTACGTATATGTGTATATATGTTGATTTTGAGTTTTAGTTAAGTTGATTTTGAGTTTTAGTGATTTTGATTTAGTAAGTGATTTTTTGTTTTGTTGTTGTTTTAGTGTTAGAATGTATGTATATATGTTGATTTTGAGTTGATTTTAAGTTAGAGTTTAATTATGTGTTTTAATTTGATGTTATCTTAATTAGTGTTAAAATATATATATATATATATATATATATATATGTGTATGCATATGTGTGTGTGGAGTTTAATTATATATATATATATATATATATATATATATATATATATATATATATATATAGTCCTTCTCGGCTACGGACGTCTGCACGCACTGTTCACGGTGCGGATGCGGCGTTTCCGGTCACCGGCGAGGCGGCGCCGGCGTATCCGGCCGGTGGGTTTTGCTCGTCCCACCCCGGCGACCCCGTCTGTGCCGGCCCGAGCTCGATCGCCGGCCGGCAGCCCGGCGGAAATCTAGAAAAAGCAGAAAAATGAACAGTACCCCGTCATTTTTCTGCATTTTCTGGATTTCCGGCCGCTGCCGGCCGGCGACAGATCTCGGGCCGGCACAGACGGGGTCGCCGGGCCGGGGCGAGCAAAGCCCACCGGCCGGATACGCCGGAGCCGCCTCACCGGTGGCCGGATACGCGGCATCCGCACGGTGCGGACGTCCGCACCTGAAAATCACTTTATATATATATATATATGTTAATTAATGGTTGTTGATAGTGTAATTAACTTAAATAATGGTTTTGATATATAGTGTAACTTAAATAATGGTTGTTAATGGTATATATATATATGAGTTGATGTTGATAATAATATATATTGTAATGTAATTAATTATTAATGATTTATATATATATATGTATGTGTTAATTAATTTCTTATTAATTAAAGTTATATATATATATATATATTATTTTTAGGCTATATATAGGTCCGGGTAAGAGTTGGATTTCGCTTTTAAGGCATGACCGACGATACACTACATGAGTTGTGAATTTTTTGCAGTTCGTCGAGGAAAATGCAAACGGAAATGAATACCATTATTGTCCGTGCAATAAATATAGGTGTCGCAGTGATATGTGTCGATTTCTGATTAGGACAGTATGGGAGCACCTAAAGGGTAATGAGTTTTGACCGAAGTACACACGTTGGATATATCACGGTGAGCCATCATTAGATGGATCGCATGATCATGGGCAGTTTTTTGAGGCGGGCAGTAGTAGTACATCCAACGATTCAACAATGACATTCGTCAACGACGTGTTTTCTTTTAAAAGCGGTGTACGTGGGGAACAATATATGCATGATCCGGTGCAGCCCTTCCCACAAGTTGTAAGTTGTTGATTACGATTTTAAAATTTTAATTATTAATTTTACTTAATTATATATTTGTTAGAATATTAATTATTTTTTTTTCCCGTTCAATTAGGAGAGGGTGAACCGGGCCGAAGAAAAAGTGTTGCAGGCAGTAGTTTGGGAGACACAACCGAACATTTCAGAGGAAGATCTGCAAGAAACCCTGAGCCAGGTCGACCGATCGAATGTCCAAACTGCAGGGAGGATATTCGACGCAGCCTTCCCAAAACGGTCAAACGGTTACTACTGCCGGAGTTGGGGAAGTTCCGGAATAGGGGTCCTGAAGACCACTAAGGGAGCTCAAAAGAGGGGAGGCGGGGACACCCAACAGATGAAGGGGGAAATACAGAGATTGGCAGAAGAAAATGCAAAATTGGCGGCCCCGTTTCAGAGATCACAGGAGCAATAACGCAGAACACAACAGTATCATATGGAAATGGTGCGTTGGCATGTTGAATGCGAGAGAATTCGGTGGCAGAACTACGCCGGCCAACAAAACTGGTGGTATGTTATGTTCGCGGCACAGCAATAAGGCCTTGAACCCCCGCCCCCGTTTGAGCCGTTAGATGAACCTCGAATGCCGAGAGCTCCCGAGTTCATTCAGCAGGATGACGAGCATGATGGACAGTAGGATGGTGGCCAGGTTGGAACAAATTAAATAATTAATGAAAAACGTGTTTCTTGTTGGATTGTCATTGTGAATTGCAGGTTGCTTGGAATGGTAATTTAAAAATTAATCTAATTTTTTTATCTCCAAAATGTAAAAACAACCGACGATATTGACATTATTTTGTCGGCTATAACTGTTATAACCGACGAAAATAACATTATTTCGTCGGTGGTTTATGTTAAATAGTGACGGTTCCGTCGGCTATAACTAATTAATGCCTCTTAAAATATTAATATATTTCGACGAAATCTGCATGTCGGCTATATTTTAGAACAAATAACCGACGAAACAGAAGAGATCGTCGGCTATATTTTATGATATCGTCGGCCATATGTGAAAATATCCGACGAATTTCGTTGGGCATTATGCCAAGGTTTGGTCGACGAAATGTATTTTCGTCGGGGATAACTTTGGTATGGCCGACGATTTCGTTATTGTCGTCGGGTATATTTTTACGGACGCCGTTTTATTGACGAATAATAGCCGACGAAATTTTCATCGATAGAAGGAATACCCGACGAAAATTTTGAATAGTAGACGAAATTTTTTTCGTCGACTATTCTGTCTGATCTGGTAATGTTTGTACTCAATTTGACCGAGGTTGCAATGGTTGCATCTTGCATGTCAGTAATATGTGTTTGATTTTGATGTAAATGTGATGTCTTTTTGAAGACGCATGTCAGTAATACGTTTTCTGATAAAGTTTGTGTTTTACTGTTTTTGGATTAACCTGAGTTTTTTTGGGCCCAAAAAAAGAACGAAAGTCCGGCTGGATTTGGTTGGGCTCGGGCCGGTCCTCATCTTTGAAAAAGTTCAGCTGGGTCAGATTTTGCTAATTTTAGGTTTGGCCCGGCCCGCGTCCAGCCCTAATTTTAGGTGTGTTAATAACACCACCTTTATTTTATTTGTTGTCGACACGTGGCTCTTTAACCTATTTCGGCTTCTACTCGACTCGACCCCCTTTTTTATAAACCTGAATCCCTAATTCGTACTTGAAACTTTGTCCAGTGTCGTCTCCGAGTCCTCTCTTCTCCAGCGTCTCTCTGCATTTGACATAAAAACAAATCTCTTGTTTTGGTAAGTCTCCCACGCTCTTTACACTTTTCAATTTCGTTCTTCTGCCATCTCTCCTACTTCCAATCTTAACGATTTGCACTTCTATTTTAAAAAGTCGTATATAAGAGCGATCAAATTTGTTGTCTATCTGTAAATATCTTGTACGTTGTTGCTGTGAAATGGGGATAACTGTGACTTTATATTAAGGGCTTCGTTTGTTCTCCAGTTTTCATCTATAACGCAGTTGCAGGATCAAGGCATATGATATATGGTTTTACTTTTTACGCGGTTTGCTATTCTGTTCTGTTTGCATTGGTTGATATGGTGTTCATAGAAACTTGAATCACTTGATATTGAGAAGATTATCAGTTTTAAGCTGTCTGTTATGTGCATGATTTATTGAAAACTACTGCGAAAGCATCTCATATCTGTTGAAGGAAAGAAAGATGCTTTTACTGAAAGTATCTCATATGTGTTTGTTAATTCAGTTTGTCTCATACAGGTGTTTTGGAATTTCGACGTAGAAGAGAAGAAAAATGTTTTTCCACATTGTCTTGGAGAGGAACATGCAGCTTCATCCTCGCCACTTTGGTCGCAATCTCCGGGAAAATCTGGTGGCCAAGCTCATGAAAGATGTTGAAGGGACTTGCAGTGGCCAACACGGGTTTGTGGTGGCCATCACGGGAATTGAGAACATCGGGAAAGGGCTGATTCGGGATGGTACAGGATTTGTTTCTTTTCCAGTTAAGTATCAGTGTGTTGTTTTCAGACCGTTTAAAGGAGAGATCATAGAAGCTGTGGTTACCATGGTGAACAAGATGGGGTTTTTCGCTGAGGCTGGTCCGGTACAAATCTTTGTGTCCAACCATTTGATACCTGATGATATGGAGTTTCAGTCTG
Source organism: Potentilla sterilis (assembly GCA_963682095.1). Taxonomy (NCBI): domain Eukaryota; kingdom Viridiplantae; phylum Streptophyta; class Magnoliopsida; order Rosales; family Rosaceae; genus Potentilla; species Potentilla sterilis. Next base: position 36,855,615 of record OY821756.1, read on the forward strand.
GTGATATGCCAAACTATACGACATCAGATGGATCTGTTAAGATTCAGAAAGATAGTGAAGTGCGGTTGAAGATAATTGGAACCCGAGTGGACGCCACATAGATTTTCTGTATTGGTACCATCAAAGATGATTTCTTGGGTGTCATTAACGATCCTGCAAATGTTTAGGAGATGCTTGCACAGGGCCAACAAAAGAGAGGAGTGATTAAGTATCTATGTCCAGGTTCAAACACCATGTAAACCGTGTGATAGACCGGCAAATGTAATGCAGTGAATGATGACCTGAGGAACTTATTAAGAGTGAGAGTTAGCACACCAAGTATTGACATTAAGTCCAGTTTGTTTATGTTGAACTTTATTGGATAGTCATTGTAATGGTATGATGATTAAATACCTCTTGAACGTTTGGTTGCATTTGATGAAGTGGGAAATTTATGTAGAGTTGTCTCATCATAGAATTTTGTGATTAAATCGTTGTTTTTGAAGCTTTTGTTTCTGGATAATAATAGTTCAGCATTGGTTTAAACTGTTGGAGATCTACTCTAGGATAGCTGCAATTTTAATTTTTTTTGTAATAAATATTTCTTTGACAAGTTTAGAGAACTTATGTTATCTTCCAGATTGCTGTTTTTTCTCTATTGTTTTTGTGTGTCACAGGTAAACATTTACATGCTAGTTACCAGTGTAGACTTTTAAGATAGCAAATTAACAGTGTTCCAAGTTTATGTACATATTTAACATCAGAAAACTCTCTCTAGGCCAGTAAGCATACAAAGGAGCTTTTCTGATGACAACCATATGCTTCATATTTTAAAGTACTACAGTAGAGTTGTAGATGTCAGCATGGTGATAACTGAAACCATTCTCAGATATGGTTCACTGTTGTGTGTATGTACAACATTGTAACAGTATTTCTTGTGTGCCAAGTTATTATATTTCAACAAAAAATGCTCTTCCATACCCATTTTCTTGTTGATTTTAGAGATAATTTGTATTTTCTTTGGAAGCCTCAAGTTGTTTAGACGGACTTTGAGTATTAAATAAATGCGCTGTTGGTTAAGAATTGTGTAAGTCTGCAATCAATTTAATTCGCATACTATATGATCAGAGGATGGAAAATCTGCTCTACCTGAAGTTTTCTTTGAGTGGGTTGTAATGAATATGAAGAAGAGTCACAGAATGTATGGTATGGTTGGCATTGGAATGGATCACAATCCTAAGAAGAACAGTTATCATTTTTGCATATTGGGATCTGTTGAAACTAATTAGCTAGTCATTTGCCAATTCTGTTTTGCCCATCTCCAAAAGGTAAACAAGATGACTACACAATACTCGTTGTGGCTCTTAGTTCCATTTGAGATACACTATCTTTTGTCTACCTATATTTAGTTGGTTCTTTGATGCAGCAAATACATCTGGCTAGTAATAGGCAACTGCTGCACATCCAATCAGCAAGAGAATATGCTGTTTATTGGTCAGAGCCGTGGACTGAATAGCAAGGTAAAAAATTATTGTAAATAGTATACTAAGAATAATTTTTAACATACCATATGCCAAATTGTTATTCTGGTTTGTGATGACAAAGCGTCAGTAGAGGAAAAAAACAAGGGACTCCTCAATGGTAGTTACATTACTGTAATTAGCTTTGGCTAGTACCTTGTATTCACATCAAATTCTATCAAAAGGTGATATGTCATATCAGGACATTTTATGGTGCACAAATATTGCAGACAAACTTTAGGGCCACGAGAGATAACGTAGCAAGGCTATTGTTTTCTTCATACAAACTCAGCAGTCTTCAATTTCATTGTATACCTGCTCATTATTCATCTACTTCATTTACTAACCTATAATGGAGTCCATTAACCATTGGAAATGAATCTGTTTGGCCTTGATCCTCATGCTGGGTGCTTGGTCTTCTGAAGCTACTTCTCGCAGTCTCCAAGATGTAATAATGTATGGGAAATGCGAGCAATGGATGGCTCATTATGGATGTGTATACAGCAACAGTGACGAGAAGGAGAAGCGCTTCCAGACATTCAAGGAAATTGTAGCTTTTATTGAATCTTCCAATGTGGAAGCAAACAAACCTTACAAGGATTTGCAGACCTTACAAATGAAGAGTTCACAGCGTCAAGAGAACGATTCAAGAGGCATGAATGTTCCACAGGGATGACTTCTTTCAAATATGAAAACATGACCGTGCCATCTAGAATGGACTGGAGACAGAAAGGAGCTGCATGTGGCTCCCATCAAGGACTGATAGGAGCATAAAATGCGACATTCTTAATGTATTTTATCCTCGTTTATACTTTGGTTTAACCCTTATTGTTGTAGAATCGAGTCATAATATAGAGTCATGAGCGTTTGGTAGAATTATAATGAAAATGTGCTTAAACATAGGAAATTTATAGAAATTTGACAAAGTTCTCAAAATAGGAGTCTTTAAATGTTTTGTTGATTCTGTAAAACTTCCACATTGCTATTGATGAATTTTTCTTCTCTCGTATGTAGTAGAAATGTTAATGATTGAGCAATAGAAGGAATTAGAGAAATCAGAGCGAAAGAAGCTGCTAGGAATTACAAGGAAGAATTTATTGCAATCCAGCAAGTTCCAGTAATTTCCTGAGCACATCACTCCATCTCCAGAATTTCTCCAGGACAATTTACTAGGAACTAGAAGGCCTTCTATATATTCACAGAAAGCTCTATGAGTCTAGTTTCTACAGAATTTGAAATCGCCTCAAAAGTTTACTTGAGGAGAAAGTTATGTCAGTCACAACGTCGGAAGGTCACTGCCCGCCGAGAGAAAGACCCTACTGCCCTCTGAGAAGGAATTTTGTGTTTTTACACCAAAGGCTTCTCAAAATAATTTAATCAAAAGTTGCTGAGTCAAAGAGAGCATATGAGAAACAGCCAAGTCAATAGCATTAGAGGAATGAAGTAGGAAATGTTGCCGGTTCTAGGAGAAGTGTTCCTGGTCCAGCTAGGAGAACTTGCAGCCGAGTCTATGGACTTTTATCCATCAAGCAATGTTGATGATCCATTAAGGAGTCCAAGGAGTCTATGATCCATGAAGAATTCGGAAAAGAAATTCTAGAAAATTCAAGACTTGGCCAGTAAGAAACCAAAACCAAATCGGGATAGGTTTTGTGAAACCTAGTTGCTGCCGGCAATCCCCTAGTTTTCCCCTATATAAAGGCACATCTTACATACAGAAAAATCATCTCATCTCAAGCACAAGTATTAGCCAAAAGCTCTACCAAGTCTCTCAAATACCAAACACCAAAAATACTTAGCCGATTCCCACACCACCACTTTCCATACAATCTGAACCTCACCCTAACCTTCTGCCGTGCACCTTCCACCACATCTTTTGGAGTCTTCAAGGTTTCTAAAGTGTGATTCGATTCATCTATGGCTACTGTATTCTTTTATGTTTGTGTGATTTGTATGAACTTGTTTCGTTTCTTAGTTTTTGTTAAACTCTTGTATGAACTCGGTTTGATGTTTATGTAAAGTTGTTTTCCGATTTTAGCATGTAATTTTCATGTGCATAGATAATTAGGACAGTGGTATATGATGCATGTTTAATACTTAAAATTGGTTAGGGCAGAAAAACGAAAACACTAGTGTTGTTTAAAACATGTAATTCTAAGTGCTAGGTTTCATATGCTAGAGTAATTAGGTTAAGTCATACGCTGGAGTTGTCTTAAATCTTTTTGCATGCCTAGAGTTAATAACCTTAGGAGCTTGCATGTTTAATAAGAAGAGTGACGACCTTACTTGTTTGCATGTTTTCGATTCTGACTCATATATATGCTTAACTATTAAAACGTGTAAAACCAGATTAGCATCAATTTAGGATTATACGCTGGAATTGATTCTAAGAACTTAAGTAGTCTAACCATTAGAAAACTGCTGGAAGCTCTAGTTGTGTCGAAGCTAATTTAAGTCAAAGATGTGTCAATACTTGTTCCTTATTTTCTTGTGTACGAGTTTTGCATGTTAGAGTCTCTGTGCTAATTGTTTTGTGTGAAAGATGATAATCACTTGTATATAGTAGTTTTAGGTTTTATTTTCGTGTATTTAGTCTTTAGGGCAGTAGGATTGCCGAACCAAAAATCAAGGTATGGAATCGGTAGAAAGTTGGAAGGTTGTGATGGTGGTTTCGGCTTGTGTTTTTACGTAGGACTTGAGGCTGAATTTTGGTAGAGCTCTATGGCTTTGCTTTGGCTTAAGATGTGATGATTTTTCTGAGGGAAAACTGCCTCTATATATAGGGGAACATTCAGCAGAAACCTAGGGTTTTTCCTTGTTCAAAACGGGATAGAAATCTTCATTAAATAAGGTTTCCCAATCCGAGTTGGAATAGGCTTTTCTCTACTTTTTTGAACTAGGGAACCTTGTCTTCGCCGGCCTAGGGTTACTCCACACGTCTAGGACACACTTAGGAAGCTTCTTGGTCGTTGCATAGCACTTAGAAATAGCTTGGAGGCCGATTGGAAGCGTTGTAGCCTTAAGAACTCCATACCGGCAGAAAACTGCTTGCTCTCGGGTACAGCCCTTGCCAGTATCTGATACTGGCGAGGCTTATCGACAAGATACTTGTGCTGGCGTGTGCGTGAGCTTGGCGGTAGGCGCTCTGGTTTTTCAGCAGCTTTGGATACGTACGCATGTAGCGCCCATGGCGTTGGTGACTTTGCGTAGGGCAGCAGGCGTGCACGCGCATGAAGGTGGCATCGATAAGGCGCGGCAGCAGCAGCGGTAGGCAGGATAGCATGCTGGCGCGTACGAGACGCTTGCAGATTGTGTGCCAGTATCAGATACGAGGTGCCGGTATTCGATACGTAGTGACATAGGCCAACCTCAGTGGATAAGCATGGGATACGTGGTCGGATACGTCTGGGCCTTTCTTGGATATGAGTCGGACACGAGATGTCCGTGTCCAATACGTCTCGGTGGCTTGGTGTCCACGCTGCGCTGCTGCGCGCAAGTGTGCGCGCTGGCTTGCTGAGTGTCCGATACTTGGTTTCTTCTCGGCAGATTTGATGTTTGCGTCTTCATACGAGCATAACTTCCTTCAGAAAATAGTTATTGATATGATTCTAAATTCTATGGAAAATAGACTCAGAGATCTTTCCATGCATATATGGCACACCATCTAGTTCTAAATAAGTTGTTCTACGGAAATTCTGGAAGTTAAGTTATGTGCTTAGGAAAGTCCTGAAACTTACTGTGTCTGAATTTGCAAAGCAATTTCCGGCAGCTTCTTTAGCTCCAATTACTCTAACTCTTTCCATTGCTCGATCATCTATGTGTGTACTACTTATAAGAGAAGAAAATTCCATCAAAAACAACATGGAAGCTTTACAGAATCAAAAAAACATATAATGACTTCGATTTTCAGCACTTTGTCGAATTTCAGTAAATTTCCAGCTTTTAAGCACATTTTTACAAAACTCTACTAAATATTCACTATTCTATATTATGACTTGATCTTAGATAAGTAAGGGCTAAGCAAAGCATAAATGAGGGCATAAACATATTAATATCGTAGCACTTTGTGCTCCTATCAATCTTATCCAACACTTGTCCTCCCCTAGGGGTGTGCGTGACCTTCGATCATTCCTTAGACACACCGGATTTTATCGAAGATTTATCAAAGACTTCTCTAAGGATGCAAAGCCTTTGAGCAACTTGTTACAAAAGGATGTGCCATTTGAATGGAATGAGGCGTGTGAACAAGCCTTCCAACGTTTGAAGTAAGCTTTATGCTCAGCACCGATTCTAGCATCACCGGATTTGGAGCAGCCGTTTGAGCTTATGTGTGACGCCTCAGACTATGCATTAGGGGCTATGCTCGGCCAAAGGAAGGAGAAGAAGCCTTGTGTAATTTATTATGCTTCGAGGACTCTAAACGATGCTCAACTCAACTAAGCCTTGTGTAATTTATTATGTAATTTTTGCTTTGAAATTTTTTTGATCATATCTTTTGAATTCCAAAGTAATTGTTTATAGTGATCATGCCGCCTTGAGATACCTTATGATAAAGAAGGATGCAAAGCCGAGACTCATTCAGTGGATTCTCTTATTTCAAGAGTTTGATACAGAAATTAAAGACAAGAAAGGAAATGAGAATGTTGTAGCCGATCATTTGAGTCGTATTATTAAAGAGGAGGATCGGCTGCTCCTATTGGAGAATTTTCTGGATGAGTAACTCTTTCAGATCAATGCAACAAGTGAACCTTGGTATGCTGACATTGTAAATTATCTTGTAACTCGGCGATTTCCCCCAAGCATTCTGAGCCATCAACGAAATCAAATCAAGAAGTATGCATGACACTATGTGTGGGATGAGCCATACTTGTAGAGGCAATGCATCGATCAAGTCATTCGAAGATATGTTTCGGAGGAAGAGCATCAATCCATCATTGCCTTTTGTCATAACGAAGCATGAGAAGGAACTTTGGACCAAAGAAAACGGCTTTGAAGGTTCTAAATTGTGGATTCTATTGGCCTACTATTTTCAAGGATGCATATGCTACATGCATAAAATGTGATCGGTGTCAAAGGACAGGCAATATAGGTCCACGAGATCAAATGCCTCTCACTCCTATCATTGTTGTTGAAATTTTTGATGTTTGGGGCATACACTTCATGAGACCGTTTCCTTCAAGTAAAGGTTTCATTTACATCTTACTCGCGGTTGATTATGTGTCTAAGGGGATTGAAGCAAAGGCCACACGCACCAATGACTCCAAGGTTGTTGTCGAATTCATCAAAGCCAGCATCTTTGCACGATTTGGAGTTCCAAGAGTTTTCATAAGCGATGGAGACTCCCACTTTTGCAACCGAACTATAGAGGCTTTATTGAAGAAATATGGAGTCACACATAAAGTGTCTACACCTTATCATCATCAAACAAGTGGCATGGCCGAGGTAAGTAATCGAGACATCAAGCAAATATTAGAGAAAAACGTTGGACCTTTAAGGAAGGATTGAAGTGTTCGACTAGATGATGCTTTGGGGGCTTATAGGACTGCATACAAGATGACAATAGTTATGTCACCTTTTCGGCTAACATATGGCAAGGCATGTCCCTTACCGATGGAGCTAGAGCACAAAGCATGGTGGGTCGGAAAAGCTTTTAACATAGACATTGATTCGGCCGGCCTTCATAGGAAGGTTAAACTCAACGAACTTGAAGAAATTTGAAACGAAGCTTATGACAAGATGGATCTACAAGGAAAAGACACGAGCCTATTAGGACAAGATGATTCGAGGGAAAAATTTTGAAGTTGGACAAAACGTTCTCTTATTCCACTCACGACTTAGACTTTTTCCAGGTAAGCTACGCTCTTGATGGGTTGGTCCCTTCATTGTCACTCAAGTGTTTCCTTATGGAGCCGTGGAGATTCAAAGTAACATATCAAGTAAGGCTTTCAAAGTAAATGGTCATCGACTCAAGCCCTATTATGATGTATTTGAAGAACACACGGTGGAGGAAGTCGATGTCCAAGATGTGCAGCCTGCTGCCGTACATTCTGCCACAACCAAGACCCTACAGCTCTGCCCCTACCTCTGTCCGGCAGCCAACCCTGACGTTGCTCTGCAACGGACACCCCATTCGACTGGAGCTGTCGATATCTTATGCAGCCTACTGAAGCCTTTTTCCGTGAGACACCAATGCTACCGAGAAGCAGCCTGCTGCCGAGCCATGTCTTGCCAACGTGTCCGTGTATCACACAGCCGTGTCCGACACATATCCGAATGAAGCCCGCACCATATATGACTTATCCAATATCCATTCAGATATGCAGATACTTGACAACGCCGTGTCTGATACGGACTCCGATACAGATTCAGATACGCTGTCCAGTAGCTTGTTTGCTGCCGAGCAACCCGATCCAAGCACTTGCGTGCAGTATGCGCGACTTGACACTCACCCTGCCAAGACACAACCTGCTTTCCATGCACACCATGCCAAGCACAAACCTGCGATCTGCCGAGAATGATTGCCATCTTTCGGAGACCCCTGCCAAGGAGCTTGTCGCGCTACTGCGTGCATTGACACAAACGCTGCCGAGCAGCATGCTTCTTGCCGAACGATAAACACACATGCAGCCGAGAGTGAGCTGCTAAAAGAGCTAACGTGGCCGAGAAGACATAATGCCGAGACAAAGGAGAAACGCAGCCGAAAGAAGGCTGCTGCCCCTAACTGCCGAAGTAATGCAACGTGATGAACACATACACATGGTGAAAAGTCTAGGCTAAGGACTATAAATACTTCAGCGCTACTTGGGAGGCTATTAGACAAAATGCCACCCTCAAGTATAAGGGCCAAGTTATGGTGTAGGGAGATTATGAGTAAAGGATATCGTACCCAAGAGATTGGAAAACCTACTCTAACTAGGGAAACCTAAGGGATGCTAGATGAATATGCAAATGTACAAGTCACAAACAATGGGACAAAGTGAACCCAAGTTCATGGTGAATATATGTAAGATGGTGTAGTGATTTGATTTTTGGTTGGAAATGGTATTGCCTAGAAACTAAATGATTACTTGAAATGTAAACTAAGCTATGCTAAACTAGATGTGATGAAATGGATGGGAGTTGAGACTTAAGGTTTTCTCCTCTAGCCTCTCTTGCAAACAATGATGCTTCTAATCACTACCAGATACGGACGAATAGCCGACGAAAAAATTTCGTCGGCCTTTTTTTTTTTTCGTCGGCTATACCCTCTGCCGACGAAAATTTCGTCGGCCATAAGTCGTCGGTAATACGCCGTCGGTAATACCAATGGCCGACGAAAAAAAAAATTTCGTCGGCTATAGTTAAGTATGGCCGACGAGTCAAAAAATTCGTCGGGCAAAGGTGGGTCAAATAGCCGACGACTTTCGTCGGGTATTTTTGAGTATGGCCGACGAAATCCATTAAGTATGGCCGACGATTTACTAAAATTTCGTCGGCTATGGTGTTTTAACTATACCCGACGATTTCCCAAAATTTCGTCGGCTATGATGTTTTAACTATAGCCGACGATTTACTAAAATTTCGTCGGCTATGATGTTTTAACTATAGCCGACGATTTCATAACATTTCGTCGGCTATGGTGTTTTAACTATAGCCGACGATTTAATAAAAGTTCGTCGGCTATGCTATTTTAACTATAGCCGACGATTTAATAAAATTTCGTCGGCTATTTCCTCGAAATATATTACTATTTTATAGGTATTAATTAGTTATAGCCGACGAAATAAGGCACTTTTCGTCGGCTATACAAGTTATAGCCGACGAAAATTGGTAAAATTCGTCGGCTATACTTGTTATAGCCGACGAAATAATGCAAAAATCGTCGGCTATTCTTGCATTTGGAAAAAAAAAAAAAATTATTTTCTAAATTACCATTCCAAGCAAGCTGCAAATCACAAAAACAATTCATGCATTTGCACCAACAAGAAACACGTCTAAACACCATTTTTATTAAATTCGTTCCAATATACATAAAATATAATCCTAATTATCTCCTAAACTACTAAAGTCTAGGATATCATCTACAGCATCAGGCGCATCATCCTGCTGACCGAACTCGGGAGGTTGAGGCATTGGAGGCTCCACTAACTGCTGAAACGGGAGCGGGGGTGGACGGCCTTCTTGTTGTGCCGCGAACATCTCATAAATCCACTGTTGCTGGCCGTGGTTGTTGTATTGCCGAATTCTGGCGCACTCAGCATTCCAACGGACCATATCCAACTGATACTGCTGGGACTGATATTGTCTGCGGCGCAGCTCCTCTACTGTCTGGGACGAGGTCGCCAATTCTGCGGCCAATCGCTGCACTTCCCCCCTCATATGTTGGGTCTGGCCGCCTCCCTTCTTTTGACCTCCCTTAGTGGTCTTCAGGAGCCCTTGTCCAGAACCTCCTAAACCCCGGCAGTAGTACTCGTTGGACTGGTGTGGGAAGGCTGCGTTGAACATCCTCGCCGCCGTTTGGATATTGGTGCGGTCGACCTGGCGCACGGCTTCCTCCAAATCTGCCTCTGAGATGTCCGGTTGTGTCTCCCGAACTATTTGCTGGAGCACCTCTTGTTCGGCCTGGGTCACCCGCTCCTAATTGGACGGGGAAAAAAAATTAATATTCTAACAAATGGATAGTTAAGTAAAATTAATAATTTAAATTTTAAAATCATAATGAACGACTTACGAGATCGTCTGTCGCTTGTGGATAAGCGATCTTGAACGTCTCCACGTAGGGGTTGCAATCAGGATGATCTCTTAGCGCCTCCTCCTGATATTGTGCAAACGGCCTTGAACCGCCGTGATGGAGGATTGTGTTACGGCGGCGGTTCTCCGAGTTTATCCGAGACCGTTCCTTCAAACAAATAATAAAATATTAGAAAAATTCATCAAAAAATATAATTGAAATAATTATAAAATATTTAAACTAATAATTAAAATTTTAATAAAATAAACATTTATAATGAAGTTTAATATTTACCATCATAGCCGGGTTGTCGAAGACTACGGTCCTCAACCAACGCCACTCGTACTCCCTGAACATGAACTCTCTGGGAGTACCCATACGACCACGGTTGCCGTACTCATTATAGTGGGAACGGAGCTCGTTCTTCCACTCTTTGAACCTACGAAGAAAACAAAAGTGCATTAGAAATATTATTAATATCATAAAATATTTCTAATTATCAAATAAGACATTCCCAACGTACCTCGAGCTCTGTTGGGAGTCCGCCCAACCCCGCTTGTGTTCCGCAACCACAAAGTATGTCTGAAAGATAATATTTTATTAGTTTTATAATTATAAAAATACCGAAAATTTTTAAATATTACGATAACTAAATTAAATTTTTTTATTTACTCACCGACGCGGCGTTGTTCAACTCCATCTTGATTTCTTCGGGCACATCAGCCCACCGAGCCCACAACATAGGGACTCTGTCCCTAATGAGTGCACCCACGCAACCCGAGTAGTCGCGTTTCTTTTTCGCCCCAACCTCCTGATCAGGAGCTTCGTCAATCTGGATCCTCCCGCTCCGTTCAACCGTTCTCCTGAGCGTCTCAAAACTGATGACACCTCTGGTATTCCTCTGGGTTGAACTGCTAGCGCCTGTCCATATCACATAAACGACGATTGGTTAATAAAATTAAATATTAGTGCGTTAATTTTAATAAAATATTTAATTAATAAAATCGAATGTTACCTGAACCCGATGATTCGGTTGCCGTCGACTTTCCTTTTCTCCTCGCCGAAATCAGGAGGTCAGGGCTCTCCCATGGCTGCTGCTGGTATGCCTCCGCAGCACTCACGAACTGAGGCATATCAGGCCACTGGGGCCGACCCTGATAGTCGACCTCGGGTATCACAGGAATGTTGTATGGGAGGAAGAGCTGGTTTGGGAGAGTAGGCCCCTCAGTCGAGTCACCAGCAGACTGAGTCGGACTCGGCATCGGCATCGGCTCCCGATGAACCTCAGGCATACGAACCTGAGGAACGTCGGCAGCTATCTCCTCGTGAAACAGCTGCCGACTAAACCTCGGCGCCACAGAGGGACCGACATTCGGAAGTGAAGTGCTCGACGGCCGCCCCGCCTGGAGAAGGGTCTGGTGCCGAGCACTCACACTCCGCCGCGGCTGGGCTGCATCCACACTCCTCCGCGGCTGGCTGGTGGTCCTCTCAGGCTGGCTAGCCGTCCTCTCGGAGTCTGGGGAACCCGCGGCATTTCCAGAACGGGCGGCATTTCCAGAACCTCTAGATCTAGAACGACGACCTCCGAACAACTGCCTAAATGCATCGGCCATCTAAAGCCAGACGCATTAATACATTAATTAATATTAAATTATATTATATTAAATAACAAATTCTAATTAATATAATACCCAATAATACTAACATATTTTAATATTTACCGATTTATATAATAACCAATTTATACATATAAATTATACAATTACACCTAAATTATATACAATTAAAATAAATTTTACAAAAATTACCTAAATTAACATAAAAACCTAAAAACTACATACATTAACATAAAAACCTAAATTATAACTAAATTAACATAAATACATAAATTATACCTAAATTAACATAAATACATAAATTCTACCTAAATTAACATAAATACATAAATTATAACTAAATTAACATAAATACATAAATTATATCTAAATTAATATAAAAACATAAATTATACCTAAATTAACATAAATACATAAATTAACATAAATACATAAATTATACACAAATTAACATATAAATACATAAATTATACCTAAATTAACATAAATACATAAATTAACATAAATACATAAATTATATACAAATTAACATATAAATACATAAATTATACCTAAATTAACAATTATATCTAAATTAACAATTATATATAATTTATTAACCATAATTTAATTTATTAATAATTAAATAACAAAAAAAAAAAAAAAAAGGGGCCGGCCGGTACCGAATCGGGGAGGAGGAGGAGGGGGAGGCGGCCGGAACAGAGAGGAGGAGGAGGAGGGTCGGCCGGGGCTGCCGGAACAGGGAGGAGGAGGAGGAGGAGGGGCGGCGGATCGAACCAAGGAGGAGGAGGAGGAGTCGCCGGGCTGCCGAACCAAGGAGGAGGAGGAGGAGGCGCCGGGCTGCCGGAATAGGGAGGAGGATCGACGGATGAAGGAGGGCCGGATTCGAGGAGGATAGGGAAAATCGGGCAAATGGAGGCTAGGGTTCGGCTGCATTTTACTTATACCCGATAGTATAGCCGACGAAATTGCTTTATTTCGTCGGCCATGATATAGTATAGCCGACGAAATAAAGCAATTTCGTCGGCCATGGTATAGTATAGCCGACGAATACAGTCATTTCGTCGGGCATACTATGTCATAGCCGACGAAATAATTTTCGTCGGCCATGCTATGGCATAGCCGACGAAATTACATAATTCGTCGGCTATAGTCTTCGTCCCTCAGAATCCGTCCGATCTCCCCCATCCAACGGTGGATAATGGGAAGGCGCGGATCACCAGACTTTAGCCGACGAAATATAACTTCGTCGGCTATACTTTTGGTCAAACTACAAAGTCAAACTTCTAAACGCTGTAAAACGGAAATTGGGCCGTCTAAATGACGTTTTTTGGCCTGACCTTCAACAGAGAATAGTTTCAGATCGATGCGACGCATCTAATCGTATAAAATTTTCCCCCAAAATATTTACCGACCGTCAGGCTACCCATAGGAAAACGGGAGTGAAAAACAGCAAACCGCAACATTCGGGACACAGATTTTGTCGGAATCTTCCCATTTTTCAACCGTAGCCGTATTTCAATATTTCGGTCATGTCTTATTTCACGACACATTTGCATTTGAAGGGTCTACGTATAGTAGGTATTTGAAACTATACATTCACTTAAACACTTAGTAAACAAGTTAAGGAACATTAGTGCATATATTCCGATTTTGAATCTCAAAGTTTGGAAAATCTATTCCAACCGTCAGATATCACCGTTAAGGTTAAATACATGTATGAAAAAAAATCCAACTACATCTGACAAAGTTGAAGGCTCGATCGGGACGGTCAAACCGCAAAGTCAAACCTCTAAACGCTTTAAAACGGAAATTGGCCCGTCTAAATTACGTTTTTTTGCCTGACCTTCAACAGAGAATAGTTTCAGATCGATGCGACGCATCTAATCGTATAAAATTTTCCCCCAAAATACTTACCGACCGTCAGGCTACCCATAGGAAAACGGGAGTGAAAAACAGCAAACCGCAACATTCGGGACACAGATTTTGTCGGAATCTTCCCATTTTTCAACCGTAGCCGTATTTCAATATTTCGGTCATGTCTTATTTCACGACACATTTGCATTTGAAGGGTCTACGTATAGTAGGTATTTGAAACTATACATTCAATTAAACACTTAGTAAACAAGTTAAGGAACATTAGTGCATATGTTCCGATTTTGAATCTAAAAGTTTGGAAAATCTATTCCAACCGTCAGATATCACCGTTAAGATTAAATACATGTATGAAAAAAAATCCAACTACATCTGACAACGTTAAAGGCTCGATCGGGACGGTCAACCGGGTGAGTCAACCCTTCAAATGCTTAGAAATGGAAATTGGCCCGTCTAAATGACGTTTTTTGGCCTGACGTTCAACAGAGAATAGTTTCAGATCGATGAGACGCAACCAATCGTATAAAAATTTTCCTCAAAATATTTACCGACCGTCAGGCTACCCATAGGAAAACGGAAGTAAAAAACAGCTAACCGCAACATTCGGCACACAGATTTTGTCGGAATCTTCCCATTTTTCAACCGTAGCCGAATTTCAATATTTTGGTCATGTCTTATTTCACGACACATTTGCATTTGAACGATGAAGCAATGGTTTGTCGATAGTGATAGAAAATGGAAACAGCTCTTTTTTTGTTTTTTTTTTAATCATAGCCGACGAAATCAAACCTAGTATTCGTCGGCTATTGTTTTGTCGTTTTCTGTTAAAAACTTATGGCCGACGAAATAGTTATTTTTCGTCGGCCATTGTTCGTAAATAATTATTTTTAAATAACTTATGGCCGACGAAATAGTTAGTTTTCGTCGGGCATTGTTCGTAAATAATTATTTTTATATAACTTATGGCCGACGAAATAGTTAGTTTTCGTCGGGCATTGTTCGTAAATAATTATTTTTAAATAACTTATGGCCGACGAAATAGTTAGTTTTCGTCGGCCATTGTTCGTAAAATATTTTTTTTTTAATAAATTATGGCCGACGAAATAATGCATTTTTCGTCGGCCATTCTCTGTTTAGCCGACGAAATAATGCATTTTTCGTCGGCCATTCTCTAAAAAAAAAACCAAAAAATCAGTGGTTTTACACCTCTCCTATTCCGATGTCCTGTTCACATATAACCAAAATTGAACATAAAAAATCAGAAACCCAACAGTCAACATATTTCAAATTTTTGTTTAAGGGGTTTGGAACCCAGCCTAGCTGGGAGGCTCATCCCCACGCCTGGTCATTAGAAATGAGTTGATTACAAATGAAAGGATTACATCATTTAAATTACTTAATCCGTCGGATTGTAATCGGAATCATCGGATGAGTCTTCTTCGGTTTCTGAATTGCTCGATAGGGGTAATCTATGTCTTTCCTCACCACTAGAGTCCTCGTTAGTTTCTTCAATTAGATCAACATCAACAAGCAGTGGCTCTTCACGTCGAATTCGCACCGGCGTGTCTAGACGAATAAAAGAGGAGTCAGGAATACCGTTTGAGTTGGGCTCTTGATACGCGGTGCCCCCTTCCTCGTTCTCTTCGGCCACTCCAAGTGTAGACGCCCGGTAAATGTTGCGATGGTGGATAGTATTGACTACTTTCCACGGGTCACCCTTGGCGAGATCATCAAGATAAAACACTTGTTTCACCCATGTGGCTAAAACGAACGGGTCGTCCTCATACCATGATGTACTAGTGTTCACAGAACTTACGCCGTATTGATCGGTTTTCATGCTCTGCGGCCGTGTGTCAAACCATCTACACTTGAAAAGGTGCACTTTCATGCCTTCCCCGTAATGCAGTTCCACAACCGAATGGAGAACACCGTAATAGTCAACTCCACCATCCCCACCATGTGCCATAACCCCTGAATTTTGTGTTTTCAGTCTGAGGTCTCTGTCTTCACATCGAAATAACACACCATTCACCTTGCACGTGGCATAAACTTTTGAATAGACCGGCCTCCTCGCTAAAAGTCTGAGTTCGTGCGACCAATTTGGGTGATTATCATTTGCAATAAGGTCCATCTGCAACCATCAGAATCAACTATAAATATGAATAAATATACACAATAATATATGAACACGTATAAAATAGTGTTAAAGGTACGTACCCAGCGGCCGAAATACTCTGCGAATGTCTGGTTGTGGTAATCGCGATCACTTGCTACTCCTTCACAGCGTAGATGTTTGTCCTTCCAAAACTGAACTTCTGGACAGTTGATTAGTACCCACCAATGTGCAATGGCTACCTCATAATCTTTCAACTTATAGGAAACTGGCATGTTTCCACCGAGTACAACATCGTCAGAGAGTATGGAAAGATTGAACTGTGAAGGTACATCTTCCGGTATGCTTTCCTGTAACGCTCCGAAATACAGCTTCATGTAGGTAACGCACTCGTGCGCAATATATGCTTCAGCTATACATCCTTCAGGTGCGGATCTGTTTTGGACAAAACCACCGTATTGTCCAAGTTGCCTATAAATCAAGTTTTTAAAGTGTTATGATAATACATTAACACTATATCACATATATTGATGAGGAAATTAACATAAGGTGTAAAATACGTACCTTTCCATCGGATACATCCAAGTGAAGTGCACAGGACCGGTAAGCAACAACTGCCGAGGAAGATGGATCATGAGGTGAGGCATGATGTCGAAAAAATTTGGAGGAAATATCATCTCAAATTTACACATGATATGAACGATGTCTTGTTGCATTTCCCGGAGGTCAGATTTTCTCACTTCCCGTGTGCATACCTTCTGGAAAAATCTTGCCAACGCTACTAACGGCTGCACAACGTGACGGGGAAGGAACGGTCGAATGAAAACAGGGAAGAGACGTTGTAGCAGGATATGATTGTCATGACTTTTCAACCCGTACAGATTGTTGCATTGTCTGTTGACACACTTGGCTATATTTCCAGCAAAGCCTGAAGGATACTTGGCCTCACTTATCCAATGCAAAATTTCTGATTTATGCTCAGGCTTGACGGTGTAAGGAGCTTGAGGCATTTTTCTCTTCCCTTGTTTCAACCATAGTGGTTTTCTGATATTCATGTTTTGCAGATCAGTGCGAGCCTTAGGACCGTCTTTCGTCTTCCCCTCCAAGTTCAGCGTTGTGCCCACCACACTTTCAGAAACATTTTTTTCTATGTGCATAACGTCTAGGAAGTGACGGATCAGCAACTCACACCAGTACGGGAGTTCCCACAATATGCTCCTATGTGTCCAGAATTTGTACTCCTCAGACCTTTCAGGTATTTCCGCTACAATATCGGGATGATTGCTGAGGGGCCCAAAATCGTACTGATTAAGTCTTGCTAAAATTTCTCTTCCTGTCCATCTTCTGGGAGCACGGCCGTGTTCTTCGGTTCCATCAAATGCGGCGGACTCGTAACGCCAGTGGTGATCCGCCGGAAGGAACACACGATGACCCATTCGGCATATCTTGTTGCAATGAGGGGTGCTCCCATAATCGCTGAGGCACTCTGGACAAGCCTTGTATCCCCTAACAACGCTGCCCGACAACATCCCATAAGCAGGAAAATCACTGATGGTACCAATAACCATGGCATGCATCTGGAACGTCTCCTGCTTGTACTTGTCAAAAGTGGGATGACCAACGTCCCACAATACCTTAAGCTCTTCAATCAATGGTCTCATATACACATCGAGACATTTCCCTGGGTAACCAGGCCCCGGAATCAACAACGTCAACATATTATATTCCTTCTTCATGCACATCCACGGAGGAAGGTTGTAAGGTACCAAAACCACCGGCCATATACTGTATGAAAGACTCATGGTGCCGAAAGGGTTGAACCCGTCGGTTGAGAGCCCGAGCCTGACGTTTCTGACATCTGACGCAAAATGAGGAAACTCATTGTTTATATGCTTCCAAGCCGCTCCGTCAGAGATGTGTGTCATGATATCTGCGTCTCCCGCGTCCCGCTCACCGTGCCACCTCATAGCTTTTGCGGTGGTTTCTGACATGTACAACCGCTCAAGCCTATCTCTCAACGGAAAATACCGAAGTACTTTCACAGGTTTCCTATTGCCTGCTCCCGTCAACTTATATCGGTCAGACTGACATATCGGACATGCGTCAAGGCTAGCAAGGTCATTCCCTTCTGCATCTTCACCCCAGAAGAGAACGCAGTCAAATGCGCATGCATGGATCTTAATGTAGGAAAGCCCTAGATCTTTGAGGATACTTCGGACCTGACGGTGATTGGTAGGATTACGATGACCCTCCTCCAACAACGAAGAAGTGTACTGTAGATATTCATCCACTTGCCTGATGCTCCCTTTTGTCTCGACTTTAATCCTCATTACCTCCATCACACTTTGAAGAACTGTCTTCTCAGAACTTGAAGACACAGGGGTCTGTTGCAATGCAATCAGTTTGTTGTACTTGTCAAAGGCAGCAGTGTTGACAACTTGTGGGAACGGCTGCACCGGGTCCTGCATATATTGTTCCCCACGTACACCGCTTTCAAAAGGAAACACGTCATTGACGAATGCCATTGTTGGATCGTTGGATGTACTACTACTGCCCGCCTCAAAATACTGCCCATGATCATGCGATCCATCTAATGATGGCTCACCGTGATATATCCAACGTGTGTACTTCGGCCAAAACCCATTACTCTTTAGGTGCTCCCATACTGTCCTAATCGGAAATCGACACATATCACTGCGACACTTACATTTCTTGCACGGGCAATAATGGTAATTCCCCTTTGCATTTTCCTCGACGAACTGCATAAAATCCACAACTCCTGTAGTGTATCGTCGGTCATGCCTTGGAAGCGAAATCCAACTCTTATCTCGATCCATATATAGCCTGATAATAATATATATGTATAACTTTAATTAATAATAAATTAATTAACACATATATATTACAATATATATTATTATCAACATCAACTCATATATATATATACCATTAATTAACAACCATTATTTAAGTTCATTACACTATCAACAACCATTAATTAACATATTTATATATATTTTAACACTAATTAAAATAACATCAAATTAAAACACATAATTAAACTCTAACTGAAAATTAACTCAACTACAACTCAAAATCAACATATATACATACATTCTAACACTAAAACAACAACAAAACAAAAAATCACTTACTATATCAAAATCACTAAAACTCAAAATCAACTCAAATAAAACTCAAAATCAACATATATACACATATACGTACCTATATATAGCTCCACAATGTAAGAGAGGACGGATTTCAACAATACCCACAGATTTCTCACTCTTTTTCCCGTTTTTTTTTAAATGAGCAGCTTCTGCCCAGATCTGAAAATATAAAGACTTATAGCCGACGAAATTACCAACTTCGTCGGCCATACTCATTTTCAGAGTATAGCCGACGAAAACTTTAAATCGTCGGCCATTCTTGTAGAATAGCCGACGATTTGCCACAAAATTTTTCGTCGGCTATTCTATTCAGAGTATAGCCGACGACAACTTTAAATCGTCGGCCATTCTCGAAGAATAGCCGACGATTTTTAATTTTTACCGACGGAAAAAAAATTCGTCGGCCATTCTATTGGAATAGCCGACGAAATTTTTTTTTGCCCGACGAAAAAAATATTCGTCGGCTTTTCTTCGATATAGCCGACGAAAAAACAGTTTCGTCGGCCGTTTTTTTTTTTTTTCGTCGGTAAATCCCTTTGTTTTTGTAGTGAATGTGAATGATGTCATTTTAATTAGCTAATTTCTCTCCTTACATCCCTCTCGGGTATGATAATGGACACTCTCCTTTGAAGGTATCAAGCAACTCCTCTCTGGTGTAATACTCAACTACTCAAGTCATGCATTTCAATCCGGTGAGGTATCTAATGCATTTCCTTAAGTGCATAAACCTTTGAGATGAAAAAATTATGCAAACCAACCATGCTTATCTCTAAGTGATTGTAGTTCACAACCCTAATATACACATATGATAAGCTATCCTGCTTCAAACAACTAAGGTTAATCAAGCCCTAATCATTACTCATGTTATGGGAAACAAACATCCCCAAATTGATTAAGTTCAAGCATGAATGTTCAACTCTTGATCCAGCATATTAAAGTGCTAATAAAAAGTGCATCAAACATAATATTTACATCAATGTCATACAAGATTGGCTAGGGCTTTCAACCCTAGCACCAACAAACTAACTACTCACTCATGATCAAATACACAAGCTTCAACATGTTCATTAACAATAAAGTAAAGAGTAAGGGTAAAGAAGTGACTAATAAAGCTCAAGTTGAGGATGGTGAGGATGAACTCATGGAGGCCTTGTCATGGTGATAATGAAGGTGGTGGTGGTGAATCCTCATATGACACTAGACTCCTCTTCCTTCTCCTTGCTTGATGATGGTGTGTGGAATGGAATGATGGAGGAGTGGTGAAGCTTTGTGTGTGAAGCTTTATATATATGGAATGAGATGGGTAGAAGAAAAAGATGATGGACTTGATGGTGGTGGATATGAAGGTTATGGATTGATGGTGGTGGTTATGGAGTTTGTAGAGGAAAAGATAGTGAAAAATGTAGAGAATAGATAGAGAAAAGAGGTGGAGTGAAGTGTGAGTTGGTTGTTGGTGATTAAGGGAAGAGAAAGCTTGAAATATGGAAAATGAGGTAGAGAGTCCTCTATCAGCCATCCCCAATTCAAAAGGTAAGGGAGAGGAGAGGAAGAGTGTGAGAGTGGTCATGAGTTTCCAAAAACAAGGTAAAAGGTTGAGGGAAGGCATGAGCTCGTCTAGACTAGGTAATGATGGACAAAAAGGTGATGATTACCTACAAAACATATCAGATTTTTGCATGCAAGAGTCGATAAGATGAGTGATGGTGGTGTGGGAAAGAGAAAAAGGTGGTGGATTTTGAAATGCAACCAAAATGGTTGAGATTTAGTTGTGATAGAACCATATACACTTCTTCCTTTGCTCCTCCATAAAGATGACCGGAAAATGCATTGAACCGCCTTAAGTGGTGGTGTGCCGCATTTGTGCCGCCAAAAGTGGTGGTTCACGGAAAAATTACCGGAATTCTATTTTTTCTCCCCTTGTCAAGATTTTCTACAAAACATGAAAATGGATTAGTCAACATTATATTTAACTCATAGAACAAGTAATTTTCATGTTTTAGGGCATACAAATATATGAGAATTATGATCTAATAGAGGCAACCCAATTCGACCATACAATATACAATAACTACATCAGCTAGTTATTGTATATAGTTAATTGAACTACGATACAATATACATAACTACATCAGCTAGCACACACTTGGGAGCATGCCAAAAAGCGGCACGACAACATGACAAGATATATGCTGATGACAGCCTAAATTGACAAAACAGTGCTACTCCAACTGCATAGAATGCAGATGTAGCAAAAGGCATGCAATCAAGAATGATGCAGCCTCACTTTATCTACTTTCTCTTTTAGAGACACTATATATGAGGTAGAAATGATGACAAGGTAATGAAACTACAGGACAATACCTGAAAGCATTGCGGTTATAGACAAAATCTCATTTGAGCAGTTAAACTCGGGGCTAACAACAAGCATCTTTGACATTTGAGGGTCGAGGGGGAAATCACTCATTATCTCCCCCAGCTTTGTCAAGTCACCATCATCATCCAGTGCTCCCAAACAATTCAAAGACTCCAGTGCTCTCATCATTGTCTCCGGAGCAGGAGGATCCATAAAATCAAAGTGAACCAGGTCAACAATTCCTAGTTACTTCAAGGTAAGGACTGTGTTTGCAAGGTTCGACCTTAATATTTCGGGATAAGTCTGTGGTTGAAGATCCTTGTAGAAATTTTCTCTGTATAAAGTCTAAAACATTTGCCCGGCTGAGTTCTTCCAGCACGCCCTGACCTCTGATGTGCACTTGCCTTAGAAATTGGAGATTCCAACAAGGATTCAACTCGAAGACGTGGGCTATAAACTTTCTGTTTACAAAATCCCGGGTCAATGACGTAAACAATCCCATCAATGGTGAGTGAAGTTTCAGCAATGTTAGTAGACACCACAATCTTTCTTAAGGCAGGGCAACCTTGTTTTATGGGAGGAGGAGGAGGATCAAATACTTTTTGCTGCATGGCTGGAGGAAGAGTTGAATATAGAGGCACTACCTTCGCAGCACTAACCTCGTCAACAAGGTTTGCAATTTCTTCGTAAATTTTGCGGCATGCCTTTTCTATTTCCTCTTCTCCGGTTAAAAAAACAAGTATGTCCCCTGGATTCTCGTACCTGTGAACTTGCACAATAGTTGGAATTGTTGCCTCCAGGTTCTCTTTTACAAGTTCCTCAGAGTAAAAAATTTCCACTGGATGAAGCCTTCCGGGAACTCAGAGTAGCGGAGGGTAATTGAAATAAGCCTGGAACTTTTCAGCGTCAAGAGTAGCACTCATGACTACTAGCTTCACGTCAATTCTATTTTTTAAGCCTTTTTTTTACCAATAACTACAATTTGGTGTTCATATTTACCAATAGCAAGATTGGTTTTCAAAATTACCATCAACAAGTTTCCATCCAAAATTAACAGAATATGTTAACTCATAAATTACAAAATTACCTTCGTTGAGGCAAAAAAAAAAAAAAATCCAAACTATGTATCTCTAATGCTACTGAATTTCAAATATCAACCTAATACCATTGAGCCTCATAAGCTCCGCCGTCCTCAGCCGTCCTCAGCCGTCCTCCGCCGCGCTTCAATGCCACTGAGGCTCAGAAGCTCCACCGTCCTCCACCGCGCTTCAATAGCTCCGCCGTCATCCGCTGTCCTCCGCCGCGCTACCAATACCACTGAGTCTCAGAAGCTCCGCCGTCCTCCACCACGCTTCAATACCACTGAGCCTCAGTAATTAAGAATAAGATCTCAACCAAAACCAACACACAAACACACAAAATCAAATCAACACACAAAGAGAGAGAGAGAGAGAGAGAGAGAGAGAGAGAGAGAGAGAGAGAGAGAGAGAGGAGTCTGCCGTCGCGCCTCGCATGTGATGACCCTAACCTGACCTGGGTAGGGAAGCTAGCAGGTAGGCATGTCATGCATTCCACATCACCCGGAGAAGAGTGGATGCTGTGCTTATATGTGCAGAGTTAGCTCAATACATAGAGACGCGTTTTGGGGGCTCAATGGCTTAGGAGAGGATGAGAACTCCGAAGTTAAGCTTGCTGAGTTCAGAGCAATCCTAAGATGGGTGACCTACTGGGAAGTTGGTCGTGAGCTCCTAGAGACAAAACTGTGAGGGCCAGAGAGGAGAGTGCCCAAAGCGGACAATATCTCAAGTGTATGGGCTGGGCTGTTACAAATACAGACAGGACCCGTCCCGGATATAAAACTGCTATCTAGGGTGAATCATGCGGGGATCACCTTAAGAGGGGTTCTACTGAAAAATCGGCATGACCTCTCTTAAAATGGACAACCCAAACCTGTAAGAAACAACCAAACACTTCTAAAAGAACCAACCTGACTTTAGGAGCCACCTGCTCCCCCAAAACCAAACAACTCCCAGTTTAAGAATAAGAAACTCAACTTTTATAAGATACAGTGGAAATAAACAACATACGATTAACAACTTCGGGTCACAACCCATAAGTAAACAACTTTTAGTTTACTACGACTCTCAAACGTACCAGAGCGACTATACAAAGGAAATATACTACAAGTATGTTAAGTTACCTATGATTTCTGACAGCGGAAGGGAAACTATATGTCTTGCCTCCTACTAGTACCGAACAACTCTGCAAACTGGGCAGTTTAAAATGAAGAGCCCAAGGAAAGTAATTTAAAACGTTAGTGTGAGTGTACAAAAATAAATATGTATATATATATATATATAACATTTTAATGAAAAGTAATTTATATCACTTTCCTCATTTTCATGAATAAAACCATGATTCATGCATTAATGAAAACATTTAATTCCATATACCGATAATATAAAAAACACCCCAGCCCTGCTGGTTCGGGAATTTATACAATAAGAGAAAATCTCACAGGAGAAAATATTCTCGAATGCGAAGTATATAACATATATAATTGGGCCAATCTCATTGGCCGTTTAGGGAAATCACATAAAAATAGGAGAATGTCAACCACCATATAATAATGAGCCTCCAAGGCTAAAGGTCAGTCTCTAAGACTCTATAGGGTCCCACGCTAAACCTGTACACGTCGACCACCGAGGTGAATCTGACCTATATGGTCAAGTCGTCACCTCGCATGGGCTCAGGTGACTAAGCTAGGTAGCAATAAACATATATAGACCCTGGTATGGTGAAAAATCTGAAAACGAAATCAAAGTACAATTCTCCTAATAAATCGTAAATCAGTACGGTCTCCGACCGCACTTCTGAGGCATATAAATATAATTAAATACAATCATAGCCTCGTAGAAAATAAATGAAATCAACATGTCGCATATGTCATGATATTCAAAACAAAGTGAAATCATATAATCATCAGAAATCTCATTTCCGATTAAATATCCATATACATATAAATTTTAATAATGTCCAATTAATTGACTTAATGTGTAAACCATTTCAAAATCGATAAAAAGGAAATCATCAATTAAAATAGATTATCGACTTTCGATAATCCATATCATTATCAAAATAAACCAATGAATATATAAACCCCCACGATATTAAAAATATTCATGCATGCATCAATTTAAAATAAAAGTCCACTCATTGTACGGCTATGCCTACCACTGATCCGTGCTCTCCTCAAGTTGAGTCTCCTCTCGGCCTGTAAAGAGATAAATTTAGAAAATTCCGAACTTAGAAATTGAATTATAAAATCTTAATTTATAGGGGTCCTCACTCGTACGAAACCCCCAGTTAAAATTTATGCGTCAACTCAAACTAGTTTAAGACTGAAATTACTCAGTATACCCAGTTCAAGACTATTTATTCATTTACTGGTCATTTCATCGTAAATTCTATTTATTCGCATTTGTTCTTCTTTTACCTCAAGTCCAATAGTAAATAAATTAGTTAAACAGTAACTCATAAGTATAACTTTCCAATTTATCTTTTCACCTTTACTGTCTTACTTTTACTATTTACTAATTACTGAGTTACCCCTTATTAGTTACTGTTTACCATTTACCCTTTTACTTTTTGAGTTGACGCTTTTACCCCTCCGCTGCCGCCACAGCAGCAGCACCGTTGCCGCCACCGCTGCAGCTCTACCACAGGGCCAAAACCACCCCCAATTTGTCTAATACAACCGCCACCACCACAGGGGGTCACCCCCACTGCCTTAGCCGCACAAAACCCATGCAGCCGCTGCACGGCGGCCAAAAATCCCTAAACCTGAAATTCTCCCAATTCCAACAATCCAAACTTCAATTTACACTAATTCAACTCCAAACGTCTTAAATCTAATTCCAACCTCCAATTACACCAATTTCACCATTTCAATCACCCAATACTGAAAATCCCAAAACCCTAGAAATTCCAATTTGAATTTCTTCTTACCTGTTCCAAATTGGGTACAACCCTTTAGAGGGTTTATCATACGTGTCTCAAGCTTCAAGAAGACGTACGGATTGCACCAGCTCGAGGCCGAAAAGTGGAGCTCCGATTGGTCTAAGGCTCGACTGAAAATGGCGCGATGCTCTCTCCTTGGGCCACGACGCGTTGCAAAGCTTGTATAGGGAGGTAGAGGAGGAAGAGACGAGCTCGATGCAGTGGGTCTCCTTCAAAATCATCACTGGACGGCGAAGCATGGGTGGAGGCAGTGGCAATGTCGGTGGGGGGTATCGGGTCAGGGAGGAAGAGAGAAAGAAGAGAGAAAAAGAAGAAAAGAAAAAAAAGAAAAGGAAAGAAAAGAAAGTTTTTCCCATTTTGAGAAATTTCTTTCCCGACTATTTATACTCAACCCAAAATTGGAAAGTTACGGGTTTTACATCGTAACTTTTTAATTTGAACTCCAAATTTAACGTGCTACATGTTTACCAACTCGTTTTAACGTGTTTTATCTCAACATAGCAAGAAAATTCTCGGTAGACTCAAATTATAAAAAGTCAACTTTTAGGGATTTCGTAACAATAAAATAACACTCGGGAACGTAAAAATAAAATAAAAATCACCGAGAAATTAAACACGGTTCGAGACGTATCATCACACCTCGAGCCTTGATCTGCCGTCATGGCTCGGTCCTCCTCGCTCTTCGCTCCGGCCTTGCGCTTCGCTCCGGCCTTGCGCCTCGCACCTCGAGCCTCGCGCCTCGATCTGCCATCGCGCCTCGCTCCGACCTCGCGCCTCTATCTGCTCTGCCTTTCTGCTCGTGCCTCTCTATCCAGGGTTACAAAATGAGACTAAAAATGAGACTAAAAATTTTGACCTTTTTTTGAGTAGTTATGTTTCATGTTTGGATAGATTGACTTCTGTTACTGTTAATTTTTAGAGTGCATGGTATAAAAAAATTAGGATTTGTTATTGGTAAATATTAGCACCAAATTGTAGTTATTGGTAATTATGTAATTTTTTAACACTTGCTTCAGAAGCCCAAATAGGATATCTGTAGCTAGAGTTCTTTCATGAGCGTCATCAAGAATGATTGCCTTATATCTCTTTAAGAGTCGATCAGCCATTGCTTCTCTTAAGAGCATACCATCTGTTAAATACTTCAACACTGTTCTCTCACTGCTGCAGTCTTCAAAACGGATGCTATAACCAACCTCTTGGCCAATGGTTACATCCATCTCTTCAGCAACACGGCGGGAGACTGACATTGCAGCCACTCTACGGGGCTGAGTGAAGAGCTTCCAAAACAAATTGGGAAATCTGTAAAAGGGGAGCAAACAATCAATAGCCATGCTCCAACAAACCAATAGATATGATGTAGTGCCATGCTCCAACCAAAAAGAAAAGGAATATATAATGTAGTGCCATGCTCCAACAAACCAATGTAATTGTATATCTAGAGGAGAGCCTAAAGCTACCCACAATCAGCACTGTTATGCATGCTAACCACAAACATATGTTTGACCCCTGAACAGATCCTACCAAAGAGAACAGGTCTTAATAAAATGGCAACAAAAAATCTCGGGCCTTTTAGATTTCATTTAGGGTTTAGGAACTACAAATGTCTTGCAGAATTATTGTGAGGGAAAACCGATACGAATAGCCAATTTCACAATAGCATACCTATCTCAAAGGCATTCAGAGAATGGTGTCCTAAATTCTGTTAGAAGGTTGAGAATATTTATGTTCAGTTTGTGGTTGACTATAAAAGTTTGAATAAGGAAAACTTGGAAACAGTATAATGAAATATGGAACAAACTGAAACATACAATGCAGAATTTCCTGATGCAGACCCTCAACTTAAAAAAAGATCCTAATTAAATCTAGGAAAATCCTTTTTATGGAATTCCAATTCCGAAATGATCTTCAAGATGCCTACTGCAATTTCTAAGAAGACACAAACTTCAAATATTCAAGCACTGTACAGGTTTCATCAAAAAGCTCTCTGGGTCAGAAAGTCATAGACACAATTTCAGATTGCCTTTAGTTTAACCAATGAATACTAAATGAAACTGTACGAAAGTATACAGAGATTAAGCCTAAAGCATAAGACTTCAACATATGCAAATGGTTTAGAAATTGAAGGTTTAGATCAATGGTCACGGTTGCTCAAATGTCAGCTAAATGATCATGCATAGAAATTTCCTACTTAAATGTTACCTCAGAATTCCTACAAATTTTAATACATAGAAGTTCCTTCATCACTCTAATCTTCAGGTGAAAAAACAAAATAGGAACTCGAACCTAAAAAGCCAAATTTACAGCTCTAAACTTCGATCTCTTCGGTGCTGGGCACTCGAGGAGCCTCTCTCTTGTAATAGTCAGTTTCGTATAAAAAAAACAGCCAAATTTACAGAACCAAGTTCCTCCCCCCAATCATGTTTTACATTCTGTTTGAAAATCATTTAGGCAATCTAGACCAGAAGTAAAGCATAAACATAATGAATAACAAAAGAAAATGGTTATACCTGAGTGGTTTTACCACTGCCGGTCTCACCCACCAAAAAGAGACGTTGGTTGCCGAATAGCGCCTTCAAGAAGTCGGGCTTGTGATGCCAAACAGGCAACTCCTTCCGCTTCTCGAGAATCTCATAGTACCTTTCCGAGTAGGGCCTTCCCCTCCACCTATTCACGTCGCATTGCTTCGATTTGCTCATTTTGCCACATCGAATAGGCTCACCTTCCTCTTCCTCTTCCTATCCGTATCCATCACCCTTCACTGCAATCCAATTACCCTAAATTCACAAAAACTCTTAACCCTAAACTAGACCCACGATTTTGGGGAGAGATTAGAAACGATGTGGGTTGTAATCCGTTTTTGAAGTGAATAGGTACTAGTTTTTTTTTTTCTTTTTAAATCACAGAAATATATTTTAGTAGAATTTTTTTTTTTTTCTTTTTGAAAATGCGTTATGCGGTTATGCCTCGGTGTGTTTGGTTACAATCAAACTCCAACTGCTCCGGAGCAATGTTAAACTAGGACTACTTCATAAGCAATGCTAGCTAGCCAACCTATGCGCCTATGTATGGCAGATAGAAACTTCCTCCTCAAGAAACCATAGAAGCATTGGTTATATGGCGTGTTAAAAGAATATGGTTATGAATGTTAATATATTCGATGATAACAATTGTTTACAACAGTTCTGTATATATACATTTACAATAAAGCTAATAGACTCTATTCTAAGAAAGCAAATATGGTAATTACACCAGTAGATCTTGATCCATCAATCTAGCAATCAAGGTTGCTAGAATCACTCCAATCACTCCAATCACTCCAATCTGTAATAATAAGAATATTTGATCTGTTTTCATTCCTTTAATACTCCCCCTCAAGTTGGAGTGTGGATGTCAATGACACCCAACTTGTTGAGGTGTGCATGGAAGGCTGGTGCACGTAAAGATTTTGTTAGCAAGTCCGCTATCTGATTTTCAGTCTGACATAAGCAGTCTTGACTTCACCTTTGTCGATCCTTTCGCAAACTGTATGACAATCTAACTCAATGTGCTTTGTTCGCTCGTGATACACTGGATTTGCTGCTATGTGTAAAGCCGCCTGATTATCACAAAATAATTTTGCTGCTTGAGGGTGTTCCACGTGTAAGTCTTTCAACAAGTACCTCACCCAGCTGAGTTCACAAGTAGTTGCTGCCATAGAACGATATTCTGCTTCTGCTGACGACCTTGACACTGTGGCTTGTTTTTTACTTTTCCACGATACATGAGAATTTCCAAGGAAAATGCAGTACCCTGTAATTGATCGCCGTGTAATTGGGCACCTTACCCAATCTGCATCGCAATATGCAACCAATTGAAGAGAACTGTATGTCGAGAACAATAATCCTTGGCCAGGAGCTCCCTTGAGATATTGTAAAAGCCGGTGAGCTGTTTTGAAGTGATGCAATTTAGGCTGTTGCATAAATTGGCTGAGAGTGTTCACCGCATAAGTGATCTCTGGCTTCGTAATGGTGAGATAAATTAACTTCCCAATCAATCTCTGGTACTTTGAAGGATCCTTGAGAGCATCACTGCCTTTGTCGATTAACACCAAATCAGGTTTCATTGGTACTTTTGATGGTTTCACCCCCAAGTAAGGCTGCTTCTTCCAATATATCCAACGTATACTTACGTTGGCAAATCGAAATTTCTACTTTGGAGCGAGTCACTTCTATGCCAAGAAAATATTTAAGAGGTCCAAGATCTTTAATTTTGAAACAACTGTTGAGGAACTTCTTAAGATCACTAATGGCCTTCTCATCATTCCCTGTAATCACCATATCGTCAACATAAAGTAAAATCACAGTAATGGAATTTTCATGGACCTTTGAAAATAATGAGTAATCTGCACGAGACTGCTGAAAACCAACTTTGTGAATGGCAGATGAGAACCGTCGAAACCAACTGCGGGATGCCTGTTTAAGTCCATACAGTGATTTGTTTAGTTGACAAACCATATGCTTCCCCTGTCGACTATATCCTAAAGGAGGCAGCATGTAAACCTCTTCAAGAAGGTCACCATGGAGGAAAGCATTTTGCGCATCTATTTGGTGCAGGGGCCAGTCTCGCACTACAACAATGGCTAACAAACATCGAATTGTAATCAATTTCGCAACAGGGGCAAACGTATCTTTGTAATCAATGCCTTCACGTTGAGTGAGCCCATTTGCGACCAGCCGAGTCTTGTAACGCTCGATAGTGCCGCCAGCATGATATTTGATCTTGAAGACCCATTTGCAGCCAATTGGATGGTGACCAGGAGGTAGAGGAACCATAGAACATGTATGATTGTCTTCAAGTGACTAAATCTCAGAATTCATTGCTGTAACCCATTGGGGATCATGGCTGGCCTGTTCATAGGTAGCTGGTTTTACAACTTGAGAGATATTGTTCACAAGAGAACGGTAACCAATTGATAAACCAGAGTAGGAAATGTACCTCTGTATTGGATAGCGAGTGCCGGACATGGACGAGAGGGCGACGTCTGGACCAAGCAAAATGGTATGATTGGTTTTGTAGGCTTTGAGGTATGGAGGTGGGTGTCTGGTTCGGTCAGATCGGCGTAAGGTTGTAGTAGGTAGATCATGTGGCTGAGGGGCTTGAGGCAATGGTGAAGTCTGGATGTCGATGGTAGAGAGTGTTGGGTCTGGGAACGACATCAGGTCCGGTTCAAGTGAGTGAGGGACAGAGACTGATGAGTCGCCAATTGGAAGAGGCGATGAAATTAGTTCTGATGAGGGCACTACTAGGGACTGGATGGGAAGTGACGTTGGTGATGACGGAGGTGGCGGTGATTCCAGCGATGGGTGGGGTGACACCGATGACGACTGAGGTGAAGCCGACATCGGTGATGAATCAAGCTGTGAGGAATGTGGATCATAATTTGGATGGAATTAGGATGGAGGAAGAATGGCCGATGACTTGGTGGGTAGCGTCGGCAGGGGATCATAATTTGGATCTGATGCTGGCTGTGTTGTCGTGGTCTTCTGGGTATTAAGAGGGTCGGCTGAAGGTGAGGTGGTAAGTGTGTTAGTGGCTATGGACGGAGGAGGGTTGATTTGTTTGGGCTGGAGTGTAGATGGATTGGGTTGGGCTCAGTGACAGGAAGAACTAGAAAATCTTCTTGTTCTTCTTTGGGAAGTGCCTGACAAGGAAAGATGTGTTCATGAAAGACAACATCTCGGGAGGTAAAAAATTTCTTGGTGTCAAGGTTATAGACACGATAGCCCTTTTTCCCACGAGGGTACCCAAGAAAAATACAACGATGTGCTCGGCTGTCAAATTTGTGTTTAGGGGTGAGATTAGTGGCATAACATAAGCAACCGAAAGCCCGAAGGTGAGAGTAAATGGGTGTGATGCCATGTAAGAGCTCGTAAGGAGACTTGTGGGAAAGAAGAGGTATAGGGAGGCAATTGATAAGATAACAAGTAATGGCAACACTTTCTCCCCAAAAGTTTAAGGATAAGTTGGCTTGGAAACGAAGAGCACGACCGACATTTAAAAGGTGACGATGTTTGCGCTCAACAACTCCATTTTGTTGTGGAGTGTAAGTGCAAGTATGTTGAAATAGAGTACCATGGGCATCAAAGAAAGATCGTAATGATGTGAATTCACCCCCATTATCAGCACGTAAGATCTTAATGTCCCGATTGAATTGTGTTCGGACCAAAGAGAAGAAAGATTTTATCAAGGATTGTGTATTAGATTTCGATTTCATAGGATGAACCCAGGTAAAACGAGTAAAATCATCAACAATGGTGAGGAAATAACGAGCCCCATCATGAGTGTGAGTTTTATGTGGACCCCAAATGTCACAATGGATCAAATCGAAAGGTGCAGTAGATTTTATGAAACTGGAAGGGAAACTTAGACGGGTCTGTTTGGCTAAAGGAAAAATTTCACAAACATGTTTCGGATCATACATTATATTTAGAATAGTTTGAGACAGGAAATGAAGGGGTGAGGAAGATGGGTGCCTAAGACGTTGGTGCCAAAGATTTGTGGTGCAGGTGATGTGATTTGCTAGGTGAGGGTTTTGGCATGGTGTGAGGTAGTATAGTCCGTTGACATGCTTGCCCATACCAATCACTTTGTCCGTATCCATGTCCTGCACAACACAAAAATCAGGGTAAAATATCACGATGCATTTCAATGCTCGAGTCAATTTGCTCACAGATATCAAATTTACTCGAAATTTAGGCAATGAAGAACACCATCAAGATACAAATATGTTGATAACTTAATCGTTCCGATACTTTCAACGGCAGCACGCTCTCCATTAGGTAGGCCTACAAAGTCATGTGCTGCTTTGATTTTGTTGTGAGTGGACGGTAGATTAGTAACATGATTCATTGCTCCGCTGTCTATGATCCAATATAGTGTCGAATACGGGTCATGGTGTGCAATGTTGCAAGTAGGTGTGACTTGTCGGAGTGGCGCAGAACAAGTAGATTTGTCATTTCTATGTGTGTGGTTTTGGACAATATGTCCTTTGTTAAACATGATGGTGACAGTTTGGTAGTGTTTGGTATTAGTGTGTTTGTTCGTTGTATTTGCGGAAGGTGTGTAAGGCTCTAGAGTCACCAAGAACGGTGCTCTGATACTATAAAAGAATATGGTTATGAATGTTTGTATATTCGATGATAAAAATTGTTTACAACAGTTCTGCATATATACATTTACAATAAGGCTAATAGGCTCTATTCTAGGAAAGCAAATATGGTAATTATACCAGTAGATCTTGATCTACTCCAATCACTCCAATCACTCCAATCTGTAATAATAAGAATATTTGACCTGCTTTCATTCCTTTAATACGTGTGGCCTTTAAATATATAGTCACTTACGAGAGTAACATGCCCTGCATTCAAATGTTTGGACTTTGGAGTAATACAGCCACTCCTAGCCGGCCTTCTTTAATGGAAGCAAGCTTGGACCTATTCGCTGAGGCCATATGTTGTAAGGAAATGGCAGATGCAGCTCTCAAACTTGCAGTGTCGTCTCATAGTACACACCCTCCAGTAGTTTGAAAAAAAAATTAAATAAATAAAAATAAAAATAAAAACTCATGTCAACGTTCAATTTTCGTTTGCAGGCTTCCATTTTGGTTTGATTTAGTTGCAGGGAGCTTGTTCTGCTCTACAGCTTACTGGAACTCTTCAATGTTGGAAAATATATGTGGACTTGGCATTATCACTTAAATATTTTTCAGTTGAATTAAATAAGTATTATAACTGAATTATATAACTAGTAAATCCTAAATCAGCTGTTATCAAGATGTATATCTCTTGGTAAATCTAGAACTCTCACAAAAGTTGTTAACCTGTTAAACATTAAGGAAAAAGATAAGTTTAGTCTCTTAAAAGATAACACTCCTATTAACTTTGGATTCTCTATGGGTGAGGACAAAGAAGAGTTTAGGCCTATATAAATACATAAGAGATATTCTCTGAATACATACGAGAGATACATTAAGTTATCAGCCCCATTACTGAGTTCTTGTGCTGTACTTTAGAAGAATATCTTTGGAGCAGCTTTGTGAAGTTGTAGCAATGGCTGGAGCACTTGGAAGTTCATCAACTGGTGAGTTTCCATACTTATAAGTTTATTTCTATTTCATTCTTAATCAGTATGCATTTGCTTGTGGATTTTGATCCTTGTTTAAGTTGTTGTGATGTTGCCATTTTCATCATTTAGATAACAATTGGTATCAGAACAGGTAAGGATGCCACAAAATGCATAAAATGTTGTAGGAAGGTTATTTCCGTAACTTCCTGGATGTGTCTTGACCTAATTAGACTAGTATAGTTGATTCTGTAATAGATAAGGAATCCTTGATTTATCGGGATACTTGATGTAATGCCTATATAAAGGCCTCTCTATCAATCAATAAACATACAGTTCTCCCGATTATCTTTTCTCCTTGAACACGTTATCAGCACGTGACCTCCCTGAGCCCTAGAAAAACCCTAATAACTTTTTCCTCCTCCTCCATCCCTTCCGTCGGCCGCACCTCCCTCCTCGGGACCCGTGCGACCCCCCCCCCTTTTTTCTCGGTCTCTCCTAGGCCGCAGCCCTTGCCCGGCCGCCTGCAAACCGGCCCGCGCGCTCGCCAATTTTCTCGCTCACCAACCCGCGCGCTCGCCAGCCTAATCGCTCACCAGCCCGCGCGCTCGCAAGCCAATTCGTTCGCCAGCCTACTTGCTCGCCAAGACCGCTCGCCAATCCGCTCGCTCGCCAGCCTGCTCGCTCGCCCGCCAACTCGCCCATTTGCGTGGCCACCTGCCTATTCGCTTGGCTCGCCAGCCTGCTCGCTCGCCCGTCAACACGCCCATTCGCTTCGTTCGCCTGCCTGCTCGCTCGCCCGCCAACTCGCCCATTCGCGTGGCCGCCTGCACGTTCGCTCGCCATCAACTTTTCAGGATAGCTCCTCCAGATTACTCGCGTAGGAAGAGACTCGAGAACCAAACAAGAGTCGAAGAACAAGCTTTACGCTCTCGTTCCTTTAATCAAAAGGTAAAAATTTTATAAAAGTTCCTGCTTTTGAACTATAGATATATTATATCGGGCGTTATTAGCCTTTCTTCTACTCCGATTCCGGCCATTCTTATATCGCTGATGAGACCTAGAATGGGGATTTAATCACCCCTACGGTCGCAGTTTTAAGTGATGGTCCTGGGGGAATCACGTTGAAATGGAAATTAAAAAAAAAAAAAAAAGATGCTTATGTGGATGTTTGAGTACGCCACTGTTTGAAGGTGCGGTATGAAACCGCCAGTTTATGCATCAAAAGAAAAAAAAATTCGCATCGAAACTAGTTTTCATGTGACCGAATATATCCCTTCTAATTTCAATTTATATTTGATAGTATCTGCTTAAAGCGATACTAATCCGACATTTCATTATCTTGTAGATGTCGTCGTCGTCACCGTCACGCCCTGATTTTGAGATCTTGGATCTTTAAGGCAAAGACTACCATCGATGGGTTTCCGATGTTGAAATTGCTTTCCAAAGCAAAGGCTTTCCAGCACTTCTGACTGATGCAGCCTCCACCACCCCTTTTGGGGACCATGCTAAGGCTCAGGCCCTCATGTATTTGAGGCGCCATATCCACCCGACTCTGAAGCGACAATATTTGTCGGTAAAAGATCCCAAAATTTTATGGGACACGCTCCAGCAGCGATTTAACAATGTCCATGACATGCTTCTTCCAGAGCTCACCCTTAAATGGGAACAAATCCGTTTCTCGGATTATGACAAAGTAGCCAGAGACCTGTTGGTACAAAGCCAATTCCAACACCACAGGCTCATTATGGGAAGGCTTCAAAGCAGAAAAATAAAGGCCGCCATACCCCGTACAATCCGGTACGTGGAAGAAATCAGAATGCTGGAAATAATGTGACACGACGCTCCAACACTTGGAGGCGAGAAGGTGGCGAATACGCACCACCTTCAGGGGGAGGCCAGACTGGCCACGGACCCCGTCTAGGTCCAGTACCAAACCCTCCTAGACCTCATAGCAATAACCGGAATGCTCAATTTGCTCCGTGCTACAAGTGTGGTTCCTCCAAATACTACCATCGCGATTGTCGAGCTAGTAAGGAGATGTTAAATGCCTACAAGAAATACAAGAAGTTTCTGTCCGAAGAAAGCAATTATGCTGAGGACGAGATGATTGAAGCAAATTATGCTCATCATGTGGATTCTCCAAAGGCGCAACCACAAACTCTTGATGTCCCAGATTTTGACTAGCCTATGGCTTTTCGAGTTTATCAAGTATTGTAATGGCATTCGCCATTGTAATGACATTCGCCATGTTTTTATGACTCTAGTTAGTCTGTTTATTTTGGAATTAGAAGTTGATGTATTCAAGTTGGCACTTAATAAAATTTCTCTGTTCTCGCATAATTGTGAGAAATTTTATGTTTTTATGCAATCAGGTTCGTGTATTAACAACTCACGTGGTTCTTGTGACGCCACCTTTGGGTCACATATGCTCTATATTTTGGACTTATAAACCCACCTAAGCTCAATCCCTAAATAAAAAAAAAAAAAAAAAAAAAAAATTTGGCGAACGGGCCGCCATTGGCTCACTAAGGTGAAGTAGGCTCGGCATCCGCCGCACTCTGGTGCCACGACACCATGTGTCTTTGACATCCACAGCTTCGGCTAGTGTGCAGCCCGAGAGGTGTTTTCACACCGATCCTAGGCGGCTAGACCTCATTTTATTCCAGTTACCAAATGTGTTCAACACCACAATGTGCGAAACCTCAGTTTTGTTTTGGTTTCTGATGATGATTGCTTGGTTATGTAACATTCAACCTTGCACTTTCCGACTTTAGTCGACGTTATAATGTCCAAATGCCATGTGATACACTCGATGGGATTCTCATCCCCTTTCTTTCTCTATCGTACGGCGTAGTGATTAGACTGTGTCCCGCGAGAAACTAACCCAAGTTTTCGTCTCTTTGTAGATGTCTCGCTGTGAAGTTGAGTGTCTAGCTGATAGTGGAACTACCCACACTATTCTAAGGAATAGGTAGTTGTTTACGGATTTAATACCGTATCGCTCATCTATGACAACATTGATAGGTACCTCGCCGGTGGTCAAAGGGCGAGGATCCGCTGAATTTATGTTACCAAATGGTACTGTTACCAATGTCATTGATGCTCTCTATGCGCCGAGAACAAATCGAACCCTGCTGAGTTTTAAAGATATCCGTGCCAACGGTTATCACTTGGATACCTATGCTGAGAATGGTGAAGAATACTTATGCATTACTTCTCAAGAACACGGCCGCCGCCGTATCTTAGAGAAGATGCCGTGCATGGAAGACAATGGCTTATATCTCACTACAGCCCGTGTCTTCGAATCATATGCTGTCACTGACAATTTTTGTGACACTAATGATTATAAGCTTTGGCATGCTCGACTAGGCCACCCTGGCCGTGATATGATGATCCGGATTCTAAAGAACTCCCATGGACATCCATTTTTCAAGTCGAAAAAGAGATTGGAAGAACCTCTTACCGGGACTCAACATCGTGATGTACACAGGAGCCAAGCTCCCCGCCAGACTGTGGCCTTAAAGCCACACTCGCCACCGCCCCCCCCCCCCCCCCCCTTCACAGGGTTTCGGGGCCGCGCACCTGGCGGATGAGAACGTGGCCTTTACGCCGCACGTCGTGCCGTCCCACCCTTCACAGGGACATGGGGCGTCACCACATGTGTCCTCTTATGCCACAACGACAATTTCCAATGCTCATCGCTCATTTTGTAAGGCTTGCTCGCTTGCTAAATTGCATGCTCGCCTTTCATTCGCCAAAGCTTCAACTGATAATATACCATTCTTACATCGAATCCAAGGTGATATTTGTGGACCAATCAAACCAGAATGCGGCCCATTTAAGTATTTTATGGTGCTGGTTGATGCGTCGACGCGTTGATCACATGTCGCGTTATTGTCCACAAGAAATGCTGCATTCGCCAAGCTTTTAGCTCAAATCATCAAGTTAAGGGCTAACCACCCTGACCATCCTATCAAATCTATTAGGATGGATAATGCTGACGAGTTTACATCCAAAGCATTTGATGATTATTGTATGTCCATTGGGATTGAAGTCGAACACCCTGTTCCTCATGTTCATTCTCAAAACGGCCTTGCAGAAGCCACCATTCAGCGACTCCAGCTAGTGGCTAGAGCATTGGTTATGGGAACCAATTTGCCAGTTTCTGCTTGGGGATATGCAATACTGCATGCAGCGATGCTTATTCATTTTCGACCTATTGCCAACAATGCGTTTAGTGCCTACCAGATGATAACTGGTTTTGAACCCAATCTATCGCACTTACGTATTTTCGGTTGTGCAGTTTATGTGCCAATTACGCCTCCTTTGCGTATCAAAATGGGTCCACAACGACGTTTAGGCATCTATGTTGGCTATGATTCACCAACGATAATCCGCTACTTAGAACCAACCACCAGTGATCTATTTACTGCGCGATTCGCAGATTGTCATTTTGAAGAGACACACTTCCCGCCGTTAGGGGGAGATAGGAATGAACTCATTCCGAATGAACGTCAGGAATTGACATGGTGTGCCCCCAACGATTTGTCTCTTCATGATCCTCGCACTGCTCAAAGGGAGCTTTATAGATCTTCAGAAAGTCGCGGATTCGATGTCCGACGCTTTTACTGATATTGCGAAAGTGACAAGATCACACGTACCTGTTGCAAACGTACCGGCAAGGTTGGAGGTCCCGAATTACGGGACCGGTTCAGCCACCCTAAGACCTAGTGTCGTCGGCATATCCTCAAGTGAGGGTGCCGCCGGCGACGGCGCCATCGTACGCCGTGGCGTCGCCGTTGTTGAATCGGATCGCAACGATGCCCTGATGGACTTTGAAAGGGCAGCAGCTTCGGCCTCGGCTCCCACCAGAAAGAGGCGGAGACTGAAGAATTCTCGAGATAAAAACCCTCGAAAGAAGCGAGCGAAGGCACAAAATCCGCTCATCATCGACGATGCGAATCCACCGCATGAGATTGTCTCTGACTATAGTTATGTCCATGAGTCAACTGAATCTTTTCTGTGGGATGACACAGAACCAATGTTGACTCCAGAGAACAAAGAAATCTCGCTCAGTTTGAATAACGCGTGTCTCTTAGTGGATAGAGCCTCCACACACGTCGATGATATATATGCTTATTCCGTCGCACAAGAGATCATCCATGACGACGAAGTTGAACCACGCTCAGTGACTGAATGTCAACAAAGAGCAGATTGGCCGAAGTGGAAAGAAGCAATACAGGCAGAACTTGACTCATTAGACAAAAGGCATGTCTTTGGATCTGTTGAATTGATCCCTAAAGGCGTTAAACCTATCGGACATAAGTGGGTCTTTGTTCGTAAGCGCAATGAGAAGCATGAGATCTTGCGATATAAGGCAAGACTTGTGGCGCAAGGCTTCTTGCAGCGTCCTGGTATTGACTACGAGGAGACGTATTCTCCCGTAATGGACATCATTACTTTCCGCTACTTGATCAGTTTAGTAGTGTCCGAAAAACTGAGTATGCAACTGATGGATGTAGTTACAGCTTATCTATATGGGGATCTAGATACAGATATCTACATGAGAGTTCCTGAAGGAATTCATGTGCCCGAATCAAAAGACTCTAAACCACGGAGTGCTTATGCAGTTAAGCTGCAACGTTCACTGTATGGACTTAAACAATCCGGAAGGATGTGGTACAATCGCCTACGTGAATACTTGATTCGGAGGGGTTACAAGAACGATGAGTTATGCCCATGCGTGTTCATTAGAAAGACCGACTCTGGATTTGCTATTGTAGCTGTCTATGTTGATGACATGAATGTCATCGGTACTTCAAGTGAGATTGAAGAGACAGTTTCATTCTTGAAATCTGAGTTCGAGATGAAGGATCTTGGGAAGACTAAGTTCTGTTTAGGACTTGAGTTAGAGCATAGAACCAAGGGTATTCTGGTTCACCAGTCTGCTTATACGCAGAAGATGCTCAGACGTTTCAACATGGATACATGTACGCCGTTGTCTACTCCCATGATCGTTCGTAGTCTGGATGTAAGCAAGGATCCATTCCGTCCCAAAGAGGATGAAGAAGAGATTCTTGGTGCTGAGTACCCATACTTGAGTGCGATTGGGGCACTTTTGTATTTGACACAATGCACTAGACCAGACATTGCTTTCGCTGTGAACTTACTGGCTAGATTTAGTTCAGCGCCTACGCACCGTCATTGGAACGGTATCAAACATTTGTTTCGTTACTTGAAAGGTTCCATTGACTTGGGACTGTTCTATCTCTTCAGCACAAAGAGAGAAGATTCTGCCAATCACCCTCCTCATACCAACGTTTCCGGCTGCCTCGACAGTACCATCGTATGCTGTGGTACTGCCACTGGCGCTAGTAACGTGGCGGATGATGATGGCGAAGCGTCCGGCCATTCAAATGTGCCATTCTCTGGACGTCTCCCTTACTCAAAGACTCCCAACAACGTGTTAGTTGGTTTTGCAGATGCTGAGTATCTCTCTGACCCGCATCGTGCTCGTTCCCAAACTGGTTATGTTTTTACCATGGGAAATACAGCTATATCCTGGAGATCAACCAAGCAAACTTTGGTTGCTACTTCATTGAATCACGCAGAGATCATTGCCCTCCATGAGGCTGTTAGAGAATGTGTCTGGCTAAGATCAGTTATTCGCCACATTCGTGATTCGTGTGGACTAGTGTCTACCACCGATAAACCTACGTGTATCTATGAAGATAATGCTGCCTGCATTGAGCAGATGAAGTTAGGTTTTATCAAAGGTGATAACACTAAGCATATATCGTCCAAGTTCTTTTACAATGTGCAACAACAGGAGTTCCTGAACATCCAAGTTAATCAAGTGAGTTCAGAGGCAAATGTTGCAGATTTGTTTACCAAGTCTTTGGGAAAATCTATGCATGTGAAGCATGTGAAGAGCCTAGGCATGCGCCATATATCAGAGCTCTAAGTTTGTTAGACATCAGGGGGAGTCTACATCACATGTTATTCGCAAGTGTAGTATTGGTGTGTTGTGCTCTTTTCCCTTCGTCCATGCATTTTATTTTTACCCAAGAGGTTTTTGTTTTGCTGGCAAGGTTTTAGTGAGACAACATGGTAAGCACCATGAAGGCATTAGGCGCTCGACACAAGGGGGAGTGTTGTAGGAAGGTTATTTCTGTAACTTCCTGAATGTGACTTGACCTAATTAGACTAGTATAGTTGATTCTGTAATAGATAAGGAATCCTTGATTTATCAGGATACTTGATGTAATGCCTATATAAA
Organism: Potentilla sterilis; assembly: GCA_963682095.1. Lineage (NCBI taxonomy): Eukaryota > Viridiplantae > Streptophyta > Magnoliopsida > Rosales > Rosaceae > Potentilla > Potentilla sterilis. Next base: position 36,896,356 of record OY821756.1, read on the forward strand.
GGTCTCTCTATCAATCAATAAACATACAGTTCTCCCGATTATCTTTTCTCCTTGAACATAAAAGAAATTTTTGGTTTTATTTTCGATTCAGTAAAATTACAGAAGAAAATGAAACTCTAATTCAGAAAATAAATGGCTAAAATCCTTAATCCGTATATTTTCAGTACTAACCCCACTAAATTAACTATAACTGGCCCAAACCAATTCAGAACAAAAACAAAAACAAAAAAAAAATAAGGGGAGAAAAAGGGAAAAGGATTTTCAGTGTCAATTTTTCCTTTATGCGTCGTCTTTTTTCTCTTCTCTGCGTCTTCTTCTTCTTCTCTTCTTTAGTTCATGTTTCTTCTTTTTTGTTCTTTGGGCTGGATGACTGCGACTGAGATAAAATTCTCAGTGATGGGATTCAAACCCGTACAGACGCAGCAATTCAGAAATAGCTATAATTGGAATCATTGTTCTGGTTTTGGGGACCTATGCGCAACTGAAGGGATTCAAACCCATTTAGGCGTAGTTATACATAAATGGTGAGTTTGGGTTTTTATTTACAGTTTATACTAACCAATTGCAGCGCTGTAGCAGAGGCAAAGGTAAGTCTTCAATCCAAATCTTGTCAAAACTTCAATTCTGCATTTATGGATGGTCATATGAAGAAGTGTTGGCATATAGATAAAGAATTCATTGTGGTTGACGTGTGCTAGGTATTTAGATGATCTGTGATGCTTGAATTGATTGTTTTTTGACATGATCTGAAGATGGAGGCTTGTATGCTTAATTTCAGTAATGTTTGGCATTTTATGGATTCAATTGCTTGCTTCTGTGATTAAATGCGCTTCTGAATGACTATGATTTTGCTGGAAAATTTTAAAAGAGGAAGTAATATATACAATACAGTAAAATACAGAATTCTCCCAAACTGTATATATGAATCTGCAGAATTAATCATAGTTAAAAATCAATGGTTTTACTGAGGACATCAATTGGAAATAAGACTATTGATTTGGTTTGTGATTTAAAGAAAGTTTTATAGACTATATTGCACAAAGCAATTTTTCATTATTGTTTTCTCAAAATTTTCATTTTAACAAACTGAAACTGTGCACCTAATTCAACATAACACTTATATTTTGTTCTTCCAAAGAAGATGTTCACTGTGTTGTTTTGTTTTAGTGCAGCATCTTATGTGGCTTATGTATCTTATGTTGTTTTGGTTAAAACTTTTCTTAACCAAAGTTTTGACTGTTTCATTAATAACTGGTATATAACAACCATGGTTTGATGATTAAGAAAATACAGGATGATGAATTTTATATCTAAAGATATTATTCACTATCAACTACAGTTTTATGAGGAAAACTTAAGTTTTATGCTTCTGATTGAAGTAATGGTTGAGCATTTAAATTTTTTCTGATAGTATGCTTGACTGTTTTGATTTTTCTAAAGCTTACAGGATATATATATATATATATATATATATATTTTTTTTTTTTTTTATATATATGTATATGTATATATAAACACATAAAAATGGATTTTTACAGTAGCTTATATATGTTTCTATGGTTTGTTTTGGTTTTGTTTTAGGGTCTACTTTCGTTAATCTGGGCCAAGTGGTGTTGCTTAATGGAACTAACTATAAGGACTAGCGAAGACACATAGATTACCATATTACCATGACCAACCAACTGGATTTATGCATGGTGGAGGATGTCCCTGCTGAGCCTACTGATGAAGATGATACTGAGACAAAGAAGGCTTATAAGGAGTGGCATACTAGCAATAGAAAGACTAAGAGCTTCATTAGGACCACCATGATAGATTCTGTTAGAGGGTCAATTCAGGAACCTCAAACTGCATGGGATTATCTTGAGGCTATTTCTGAGTACTACATGGAGAATGATAAAGCTGAGATTTCTAGGTTGTCTAGGCAGTTTAATGACATGAATTTTTCAGGTGTTGGCTCTGTGAGAGAACACATTGTGGGCATGATGGACATAAATGCTAGGCTTAGAGACTTCAACATGGGAGTTAAAGATGACCAAGTTGTGGCTCAAGTGCTAGATTCTCTACCCACCACATTCAGTAACCTGAAAACCTCCTATAATGCATCTGAAGCCAGCTGGAGCCATAACAAACTCATTTCAGTCTGTGTCAATGAGGAAGAGAGGATTAAGAAAGTGTCCAAGCCAACCACTGCCATAAACCTAGTTGAGAAGCCAAAATGGAAGGGTAAAAACAAACTTAAAGTTAAGAAAACTGTCCTAACTAAAGTTTCTGGGGTTAGCAGCCATGGGAAAACATGTGAGAAAAAATGCTATGTTAAGGGCTGCAATGGAGAGGCTAAGGGGAATGGATTCAGATTTAAGTGCTTCTTCTGTAAGGCGGCTGGTCACAAGAAGAAGGATTGTCCAAGGTTCAAAGCCTGGATGATCAAGAAAGGTGATTCATTCCCCAATTCAGTTTTTTTTTCCTAGAAGTTAATTTTGTTAATATAGATACTCATTCATACTGGTTGGACTCGGGCTCACCCATCCATATTATCACTTCATTGTAGGGTATCATAAAGAAGAGATCACCAAGGGACAGTGAGCAGCAATTCTGTGTTGGGAATGGAGCAAGGGTAGCAGTTAGGGCAATTGGAACCTTGAAGATTGATCTAGGACTAGGAAATTTTCTTTTCTTGAACAATGTTTATGTTATTCCTCCTTTAAAAAGGAATCTTATTTCAGTAGGTCTTTTGGTTGCTATTGGATTGAGACTTGTTATTGATTTTGATGGAATAAAAATCTTCAGAGGTTCAGAATACATTGGTGGTGGTTTGTTATGCAATAATTATCTTAAATTAGATTGTTCTATGATAAAACAGGAGATTCTAGCTATTGAGAATGCAGAAAGCATAATTTCATAGAACCATGTTGCAGGAAGTAAAAGAACCATATACAATAACAAGTCTGCTAGCCTATGGCATAAAAGATTAGGCCATATATCTAAAGAAAGACTTAAAACATTGAAAAAGAACAAAATTTTAACAGCTTTAGATTATTCAGATTTAACTGATTGTATAGAATGTTGTAAAGGGAAAATGACACACAGCAGAAAATTAAATGCATCAAGAAGTCATTCACTACTGGAATTAATACATACAGATATATGTGGCCCTTTTAAACATAAAACTATCTGTGGAAATGTTTACTTCATCACCTTTTAGACGATTTTTCTAGGTACTGCTACATCTATCTATTATCAGAAAAATCTCAAGCTTTACAGGCATTCATAATATACAAAACTGAAGTTGAATTGCAGCTAGAAAAGAAAATTAAAGTTGTTAGGTCTGATAGAGGAGGGAGTACTATGGTAGGCATACTGAAGCAGGCCAACAAATGGGACCTTTTGCACTTTACTTGCAAAAGAATCGCATTAAGGCTCAGTATACAACTCCCTATAACCCTCAACAGAATGGAGTAGCAGAAAGGAAAAACAGAACCTTAAAAAATATGGTGATAAGCATGATGTGCACTACAGGGTTGCCGAAGTTCTTATAGGGTGAGGCTCTTAAGACTGCAAATTATATTTGCAACAGATCGAGCACCTAGTAAATCTGTAGAGAAGACCCCATTTGAACTTTGGACAGGAAAACAACCAAGCCTGCATCATTTCCACATATGGGGATGCAGGGCTGAAGCAAAAATACCTAAAGAAATAGCACAAAAGTTAGATCATAAAACCATGAGTTGCCATTTCATAGGATATTGTGAAAAATCAAAAGGTTATAAATTTTACACACCTAATAGAACAACCAGAACTTTTGAAACTCATCAAGCTAAGTTCATGGATGAAGATATCTGCAACACAAGTTTTGAGGACTTGACTGCATACTTTGAAGAAATTGCAGAAAATACAGATTTTGTTCTTGTGGAAAATTTTTTACCATTCAGTTCAGAAAATGAAATGGAAACTAATGCTACAGAAACTGAAGTCCAAAATCAAAACTTAGAGGAACCAGTAGCCTTAAATCAAGATGCTCCTTACCAAGCTGAAAACATAAATTTAGTTGAGCCTGTCCATGATCAAGCTGATCAACAAAATATAGAACAGCCTCAGCTTAGGAGATCTCAGAGAAACAGAAAACCAACTTTTGGGGAAGACAGTGATTATATTGTTCATTTACAAGAGTTGGATGCAGAAGATAATGATCCATTAAGCTATAAACAAGCACTAGAGAGCATTGAAATTTCAGAATGGCATAAAGCAATGGAAGCAGAAATTGCTTCCATGAGTCAAAATCAAGTGTGGAAACTTGTAAGACCTAACCTAAATCAGAAAGCTATAGGTTCAAAATGGATCTTTAAGACCAAGAGGGATGTTAATGGAAACATAGAGAGATATAAAGCCAGGTTAGTAGCAAAAGGGTTTACACAAAAATTAGGCATAGACTATGATGAAACTTTTTCTCCTGTGTCCACCAAGGATTCATTTAGAATTATAATGGCACTTGTTGCTCATTATAATATGGAACTGCATCAAACAACATTCTTAAATGGAGAATTAGATGAAGTCATATATATGCAACAACCTGAAGGTTTTGTGGAACCTGAAAAAGAGAATTTCGTCTGCAAGCTTGAGAAATCCATTTATGGGTTTAAACAAGCTTCTAGACAATGGTATAAAAAATTTGATTCAGTAATCTCTTTGTTTGGATTTACAGAAAACATTGTTGATGAATGTGTTTATATGAAAACAGTAGGGAATGCTTTCATTTTTCTCATAATGTATGTTGATGACATTCTTTTAGCAAGCAGCAATATAAAGCTACTTAAAGAAACTAAAGACTTCTTATCAAGTAGTTTTGATATGAAAGATTTAGGTGAAGCCTCTTATGTTTTAGGGATTGAAATTCATAGGGATAGGGCACAGGGCTTATTATGACTTTCTCAACATAACTACATTCAAAGAGTCCTAAAAAGATTTAAAATGGAAAACTGTGTATTTGGTGAAGTCCCTATGTCTAAGGGAGATAAACTGTCAAAGAATAAAAATTCAAAAATTGGGGGGAAGAGTTCTAATATGGATAGCACACTGTATGCTAGACTTATTGGGAGTCTCATGTATGCTCAGGTCTGTACAAGACTTGACTTGGCTTTTGCAGTTGCCATTCTCTCTAGATTTCAATCTAATCCTACTCATGAACATTGGACAGCTGGGAAAAAGGTACTTAGGTATTTACAAAGGACCAAATCTCACATGTTAGTCTATAGACAGGAGAAAGAGTTAGAGTTAGTAGGATATACAGATTCAGACTTTGCAGGTCGTTTTCCAGAATCAAATAAATCAACATGTGGATATGTGTTTATGCTTGCTGGAGGGGTTGTATGCTGGAAAACAATGAAATAAAAATTAATTACCACATCTACCATGCAAGCTGAATACATAGCTGTTTATGAAGGAATGTGTCAGGGATTATGGATGAGAAATTTTATAACTCAAATTGAATTATTAAATTTCTTAGTTTCTGGTGCACTTAAGATATTCTGTGACAATGAAGCTGCAGTGTTCTTCACCAAGAACAATAAAAGGTCCTGCAACTCTAAACACATTGATCTAAAACACTACAGTACTAGACAAAGAGTGAAAAGTGGAGAAGTTGTAGTTTTAGACATAGATACAGATTCACAGCTTGCGGATCCTTTTACCAAGGCTTTACCGGTTGAAATCTTCAAGAAACATGCAAAGAGCATAGGAGTCTTACCTCAACTCGATGCTTGAGTTCAGTGGGAGTGTAGAACAATTTTTGAATTTTTATCACACTGTAATGTTTATTTTCCAGTTTTAGTTTACTGCATCATTGTACTTTATTTTTGCAAGTGTTCAATAAAATTTGAGGTATTTCAGAATCCTACATGTCTTTATATTCAAATTCTGAAATTTTATGAATTATTTCATTTTATAAGTATTGTGTGTTTATAGGTGAACTTTCATGCTTTGAGCAATTCAGTTCAGTCCAGCAATTCCAAGTTCACTGGAATTCATTATGTTGCTGGAGATTTTGTTTTAACAAAGTCATGCAGAGGGATGTCAAAGATTGGCATTTACAGGTAGATATATCAACCATCATATTTCACTTTATCTTTTAGCTTATGTGAGTACTACGACTTCTGTTAGTGGTTTTTTTTATCAACTTGTTGATCATGACATACTTGATACCTATTAATAGATAAGAACACATTCCAACCAATTCCCAAAAAATATAAATTTGTATTAAATTAGAACTAGTAACTAATCCCAACATTGAAGTATTGAAAAAACTCATAGAAGCAAAAAATCTCACGTATCCTCGATCATGAGACATATAATTATCACTATAAATAAGAACCATAACCCCAACACTAGTGATTAATATTGACATAATAGAAGTAAGTGGGTCGATTAAGGAGCCGAACTCTAAAGAAAAATCATTATTGATGGTCCAAGACCATACATATTGATAGACAAAATTGTTATTTAGTTGCTGAATAAAGAAATGGGCTGAAAAAATCATAACTATACTTAATCATAAAACACTCGGAAAAGCCCACATATGGCGAAGATTTTTAGTTGATGTTGGAAAAAGTAGAAGCCCTGCTCCTATTAACATAGGAACTGGAAGTGGAATGAACGGTATGATCCATGAATATTGATATGTATATTCCATATAAAAATAAATAAATAAAATTATCTTAATTAATTGTTTCTGATTCACCAGTTCTTATTTCTTTTCTTTTGAAAGCGGTCGATTAATAAAAAAATTAAGATATAGATATATAAAATATAACTTAAATATAATTTCATTTTCCGGCCTTAATTATTCGGAATCTTTCCAAACTACTTCAAATATTTCAAATGAAGATGAAGAATTAGGGTTAGTCAAATGATATAAACAAGTTACGAGCGAAAAAATAAATATGTACTTTAATTTATTATTAGTTTTTTATTAAATTTTTTATTAATATTGAATTGTTAATATGAAATTTTATGAAGATAAAAACGAAAAATTGCAATTTCGATCTAATTATTACGTATTACAATAATTTATTTATATCTATAGAGCAAGGCTAAATAATGACAGCAAAAAGGTAGTTAATAGGAATCATAGGGTCCATAACTTGACTCATAAAACCTATTTATTGCAGTTTGGTTCGGTTATTCCCAATCATTAACAAATTTTTTTAGAACTAATTGATTGTCTTCGATTACAATAAAAACTGAAATGCTTTGCTATCCTAGACTTTTTTATGTAAAATAAAAACGGAGGGGAAAAAATGGCTTTTATTTTAATTTTAAAAAGTGTTTTGTATATTTTAATATTAGTACTTTTACTTGACCAAGCTAGATGAGAGTTGGATTGTATATAATTCAAGTGCACACTTCAGTAGCTATTACTACAGTTTATATGTTCAATTGTTCAGTAAAGACATTGCCGGTCCAAGTGGGAGATTGTTGGAAAATATATGTGGACTTGGCATTATCACTTAAGTATTTTTCAGTTGAATTAATTAAGTATGATAGCTGAATTATATAACAAGTAAATCCTAAATCAGTTGTTATCAAGATGTATATCTCTTGGTAAATCTAGAACTCTCACAAAAGTTGTTAACCTGTTAAACATTAAGGAAAAAGATAAGTTTAGTCTCTTAAAAGATAACACTTCTATTAACTTTGGATTCTCTATGGGTGAGGACAAAGAAGAGTTTAGGCCTATATAAATACATAAGAGATATTCTCTGAATACATACGAGAGATACATTAAGTTATCAGCCCCATTACTGAGTTCTTGTGCTGTACTTTAGAAGAATATCTTTGGAGCAGCTTTGTGAAGTTGTAGCAATGGCTGGAGCACTTGGAAGTTCATCAACTGGTGAGTTTCCATACTTATAAGTTTATTTCTCTTTCATTCTTATTCAGTATGCATTTGCTTGTGGATTTTGATCATTGTTTAAGTTGTTGTGATGGTGCCATTTTCGTCATTTAGATAACATTCAAGCGGCGCTAATGATCTTAATCTGTTGTCATGTGCTGTTTATCACACAATGATCCTTCTTTTGGTTGAGAGAGAGAGAGAGAGAGAATGAGTCGTAACAAATTAGCTAAATTTTTATGTCCAAACTAATTATAAGGAGATGTAGCAGGTCCTTTTTGCTGCAATGTTGAACCCAAACAACGTTTTCATTTCCAACATATTCAACTATATTACAATACTTGGTTACTGAAGATACTAGCATTCCTCGCCTTCTGAGTTTAATTACACAAGCAGTGAATGGGCTTGAAGAAAAATGATAGTCACCTTATGTGACATTGCTCACTGCTACTCTTTCTGCCGATACAGTCAGTACGGGGCCGGGATTATCTTCTGCTTTAAATTTATCCTTTGCATTTTATCAAAGCTTGGTCGGAGTTGATGGTATTATATATATGAATGAATAAGTTGCATAACTGCTGCATATATATATGAGACACAAACTACAAGTACAAAGTTCTAATTTGGGTACATAGATGATCCAGTTTGATAACTTGCTGCACACCAGCTTTAATTTTATTTTCATTTTTTACAACGATTGAACTGCTTAGCTATCTTGCTTTGGTTGATCGACCACAAAAAATATGATAAAGGAATCTAGCATACTTGCCTTTATATTCCATATCAAGCATGGAACAGTAATATTACATAGGAAAAAGTATATATAAGCAGATAATGGGTAACAACAAATGCCACAAGTAGTGGCATCGTTAATGAAATTGAAAACTTGGCAGAGGTACTGTAGACTGTTACAGTAGAGAGAGAGACTACAAGAACATTTAGAGGAACACACATGGCCTAGCCTTCCGTCTCCTTCTTTTCGGTTTTGGAGGCTGCAGAACGACTTTGATGGCAGCATCAAACACAGCTTTCACATTCTAGAATTCAAACCACAGAACAAGAAATTAGATTTGGAACTAATTAATGTGGCATAATTCTAGTAATGCATCAGGTCTATATAGTACAAACCATAAGCTATTGCTTATGCAACAGGAAAGAAATATTCATATACAATTGATAAATCCAATAGCTTCCGCTAAGTATACGCAATTAATTACATATTTACATGTACAGGCTAAGGTGTGACAGGAAGCAAAAGAGATTTTAGTTGTTATGAAGCCTGAATAACTATTAGTAACAGAAAAATAACAATTTGAACAGAAGAACCCCATTGGCCTTTTGGGTTTTTAGTGATCTTTGCTACCAAAAGGAAATGCGACATTTGATTCCTAGGACCTGTGTGCGTGTGTCTGTCATACTGCTGATGTGGACTTGATATGACAGCTATATGGAAGTAATAAAGGGGTGGATGCCCTGATTCTCATTTCTTCTCAATTTTCTTATAAAGACTGGCATATTAAGGTTCATATAAATTGGCTGTAATTAATTAGAGTTTTCCCTTTCATTATAATCATTAGGAAATTAAATGAACTACCTGTTGAGTCTTGGAGCTGCACTCAATATAAACTGCAGCACCAATTGTCTTCTTCAGTTCTTCACCCTGCTCAAAATTGAATGTAATCATTACATTTATAACTTTACAACAAAAACCTCTGTAAGAAAGAAAGAGATCGACGATACAATATCGACTCCTACATGCCCTTTTCTTTAAATGACTTGCCTGTGCAATTGCTATTGGTGTCGCACCAGGATGATCAATCAAATATTGTTTGTCATCTCGAAGATCTGAAGGCAATAATACAATCACATATAAGTACATATTAAATTGGCACCCACATGTCGTGCACATCAATACAGTTTGCTTATTTCTCAAGTTTATTCCTTAAGTATAACATAACATACCAAGCTTTGTTCCCACAAGTACTATTGGGACTGTTGGGGCATAATGCCTCAACTCAGGTATCCACTGCAAATAGTAAAACACAATGTAAAATTAGATTCAGACACCTGAGAATCCAAAATAGAAGTAAGAATTGAGAACAGTACTTGGAAATTTCAAAATCACCTTCTTAGCAATATTTTCATAGCTGGCTTTACTGACGAGAGAGAAGGCCAACAAGAACACATCTGCACCTCTATAGCTGAGAGGCCTTAGCCGGTTGTAATCTTCCTGTCCTGAATCCACCACAGATCATATATGATAAGAATTTGCATCTTGCAAATATGTGAAGGTTCATGGAATCGGTAGTTATTCTGTCATACTATGAATCCAAATCAACTCTTATACAAAACCCTCCGGATTAATAAATCCAGATACAAGTGACAAACAGAAAACCTCTTAAAAGAACATCTTCCTAGGAATATGCCCATTTCATATTAGGCATAATATTAGTCATTTCAATCATTTATGTGGTGTTATGTAGAACAGTTACTTTAACAAGTACATATGACCTTCATTATCTTCACCATGGTAAAATACCAGATTAGAAGAAAGCCAGAAACCAAGCACTCAGATAGAGCAAGTGCTCACCTGCAGTGTCCCACAATCCAAGATTAACTGTGCTTCCATCCACCACCACATTAGCACTGAAGTTGTCAAACACTGTAGGCACATAATCCTACAACAAAATTTGGAAAAAGGAAACAGAAAAAAGTGTCATAATTCATGTACAAACTGAACTGATAAGTTCTCAATCATGATGAAATAAACAGCATGCTTCTTACAGTGGGGAAGGTATTGCTGGTATAAGAGATGAGCATGCAAGTTTTTCCAACAGCTCCATCCCCAACAGTGACACACTTGATGAATCTAGCTGTGCTCATCTTTCTCTGCAACTTTGCGTACTTCTGCTCTAACCCTCTTAGCTAACTCTGTTCACTCCATGATCTAGTTTGACCCAATTTGCCTCTGCCTCTCTTACTTGGTTTTCAACTGAAATAAGAGCAAAGACAGAGAGAAATAGGAGGAGCTGGAAATGGTGGGTGAGTTTGAATTTTGAATAGAAATGGAGGGCAAGTTGGCATTTAAAAAGATGAGGGCCACAACAACAATACCCACTTTAGCTTTTGCTGCTTTATTCTTGAGTTATCATGATTGCCAATGGCTTTCTGTTTCTTTAAGGGGAAGGCCAGAGGGAGAGCCTAGGTAAGAGACCATCACCAAGCTAGGAGGTGTTGGCGTTTGGTGCTAGTGTGTTAGTTGGTTAAGTGTGGGACAAGGGAGGGTTTAATCATGAGTCTTTGAGAAAATTAAACCTTGCTTAATTTAACCAACTACTCATAGTCGAATGCGTGTAAAAGGTAATAATGTCTTGTATCGTAAAATGGGGTTCAAACATAGAACATAGAAATTAGAAATTACATATAACATCTAGTTATTTTAGCACTTGGCCACTAGACTTAATTATGTCTCAATATAGTATAATGGTATTTGTAGATGACAAATACTTAGCTACACTGGCCCTTTTTTCTTTTTCTAGAAGAAAGAAATACCATGGTTATTATCTTGATCATTTTCGAGAGCTCGGATAATGAATATAATTAGATAACTAAAACTTGCACTCTCCATTTTACAATCCACACTCCTAACTCTTTTCATTTTTTAGTTGATTATATTTTGTATTTTTAGAACATATGCTTTATTTATTTATAATATTTTTAACCATAACAAATAAAATGAGTAGTGTGTATTGTAAAAAAGAGAGCGTAAATTTTTCAACCTTATATGAGAATATTTCTGGAATAAGCCGGTGTAAACTTACACCCAACGGTTATGTTTAACAGAAGGGCGTAATAGGTATTTTATCTTGAGGTGGTAAATGAGTTTTAACCTTAACCTTAACCAACTGAAGGGCAATAATGACCTTAACCAACAAGGTATCATTTTCTGTTTTTGGGTTATTGGATGGAGAAGTCTCGTTATCAGGAAAGTTGAAGGCTCTGGATACTGAATGGGTTCAAGTTATATTTGAGCAACTAGAATTGATGGTTGGACCTTTTGATTTCCGATATGGCGGCGAGAGCGAGGTTAAACTCCAGATTACATATACAGATGAGAACATCATGCTGGGGAAAGGCTCTAGAGGTTCACTGTTTGTTTTCAGAAGAATAGGGAGGCGGGGAGGGGAAGACAGAGACTTTGGCTTGACGGTGACGCGGAGGCCCTTCTAGTCCTTGGCAGTCTCCTTGGCGATGTCTTCTCCGATATTCTTAAAGGAGAAACCGAGGGGCCCGATCTTCGGGGCAAGGGAACTGGCTGCGCTGACCTCGCCTCTGGTGACGCGGACTTAGATCTAGATGACCTGCGAGGGATTGAACTTACAGGGCACTAGTGAGGCTGGGAGATTTGTTGGGGAGGACGGTGGTGGGGCACGACTTGGAGGTTATTGATATCGTCGATATCAGATTAGGAGGAGGGGTTGGTTGTGGGAGATTTTTTGGCGGAGATCCAACCACTGCAATTTTGGTGGTATAAAAGAAGAGGAAGATTGAGATTGGAATTTGTCATAAATGTCCTCAAACGCCGTCCAAGCTCCCGTCATATGTGTAATGACATCACTGATCCTCGAAAAGAATCTGGACGGCTGGTAACGAGCCACGTGTCCAATCTCACAGAGGCGTGAAACCACGCCGGCATAGTCCAGCCTCTTCCCCTATATGATTAATATGAAATTCTAAGACCGAACAAACCATAAATTATCAAAATGGTCCAAACACAGTAGTCTCAAGAAGAGAGAGGATGGTTCAATTATAGATAATCAAATAGAGGATATTAGATAGTTGCTGCAAAATTGCCTTTAGTTTTCTCTATCTCATGCTATTAGTGTAGCTCATAATTTAGCTGAGAGGGACACTCTCTCCTGACTATTGTATCTCATTTTTTGTTTTTTAACCAAAAACCATTGACGAAAATGGTTATTCTCTTACATCAGTTGATCGAGCTTACTTGTTGGAAAGAAAAAATAGTGCGACCACAAATTGATGCAGATTATCCTCATTCCAGAAAAACCAAGCTGCGCGCTCTCATGAATACACTACACCATATACACCACAACAAAATACTACAAGGGCTGAAGTGATTTTCAACTTGTCAAGTGCTATGCTGTAATATTAGGCATGCTGCACAGCAGCAAGAGAACTAGCATTATATATACTTGTATCTGTAACTGAGTTTTAGTGAACTTAAGATACTGAATTTCATTGAACTACACATATATATTATTGATGTTATCTCTTACGTTGTGTTTTGGTATTCCTCATGATTTATCTGAAAACTCTGATTTTGCTATCTCTTACGTTGACTCTTACTTAAACTAATATACTGGTGCTATTAACTATTTATCGTCCTACTCTCAAATCTAGCTAAGTGCCAATGATGTTGAATTTGTTGAACAAATATAAACATCTTCAGGTAATCATTGATACTAAAAGAAGGTTGCCATGTCATAATATCAAGTGTATTCTCAATGATACGATGATATAAGGTTTTTTTTTTTTATAGTACGATGATATAACATCAACATGACTATGTTAAGCTAAACTTTGATGGTCATCCTTCACATGATACTGTCAAGTCTTAACACCATCATCAACAAGGAGCGTGTGGATTCATTATAATAGAAGTAATCCTAAATGAATTAAAGTTAGGACAAATGAAAAATTATAGGTGTTTCAATTTAATTTAAAAATTTAAGGACAAAACTGTTTTTTGATGCAAAATATAGGGAGTAACAAGTATTTTATTATATTAATAATTTTATGTACTATGTTTATTAGAGTGTCACAACGTGTAAAATTAAGATTTTTTTTTGCTATATTTATGCGTATGATGCATTGTTGTGATTTTTTTTATTTTAAAAAAATAAATATATTTTTTGAATCGATCAACAACAGTATCCTCAAAGGTTGACTAAGCCAAGAGACTAATCCGCGCCCGGAGATCATGTCAGAACGTTTCCTCCTTCCTGGCCACCGAAAATAAATTTGGATTTAACTCAAATTAGTAGCTCCCTTTCAAGATAAACCCACACCCTTATTTTCTTTCAATTTACACCCAATATTTATTATATAATCAGCATTTTATGTAATTATCAAATTTCATTTTTCTTAATTTTACCATTTTACCCTTCTAGTGGAAAAAGAAAATACTTCTCCTTAAATCTAACTTGATTTCAATTTAAACTTCATGCTGAAATTAGTTTTTCTAACTTTATCATAATCAATTTCATTTCCTTAAATTTATCTTTACTTTATGATAGTGACATGAATACACACACGCTATATATATGCTCATTACATTTCATTTCTAACACAAAACTTTAGTTCAATTTTTAGCTTCTTCCTACATATATGATGCAAGTTGAAGCCAATCACTCACGTACTTTTCGCTTATATCTCTTGATAATTGAAGAATAGTTTGGAGATGAGATTAAAAAGTAGGAAAGAGTATAGCAAATGTTTATGTTGAGTATTCCTCATTGTAAGGTACATATCTTCTTTTTAGATTATTTTGTCTTCCTTATATGTGTATTTTCTTTTTATAACATAACTCTAGAACATGACATTAAGAAATCACATAGATAAACAATATACTTTATGTCAAGGTATTAAAAAAAAAAACTAAACTCCTACAATTTAGGTACATCATTAAACTCCTACAAGTCAGGTAATTTATCAAACTTCGATAAGTCAGGTTTTTAGAAGTGTGATGTAGTCGAACAAACCTCTATGTTATGTATGTCATTAGTATAAATTATACAAACTAATTTTTTATAATTTACCTATGTGATAATTTTTTTTAGAATTCAACAGAATGATACGCAAAAATAATGTAGCAATATCAATTTTTTTGAATTAAAAAAAAAAAAGGGGGGGGGGGGGAAACTAAAATTACATGATTCTAGCAAGTAGTAATATGACTAATATCAATAACAATATTAGAAGTGGTAATTACAAATCTATAATTACATATTAATGAAATGAGCTTTAATCATAAAATACTTATTGTTAATATTTTTCGAAGAAATTGATTAGTATTAGTAATAAAAAAAATTAAATGGTAATTCTTGTCATTTTAAACAAAAACAGATTTTATTATTTAGCCAAAAAAAATACACCTATACAATATGACACCTTTAAGTAAAAGTGTCACTTAAAGGTGTCATATTGATACACTTATACGATATGACACCTTAAGTGTTAAAATGATAATGACCACTTGCACAAAAATGAGTTAAAAATTGACCATTCCAATGTTTATTGCCCATTCCAATGAATCTTGGCAAAAATACATAATTACCCTATATTAAAACCATATATATATATCTCTCTCTCAAGCTAGGATTTCACTTTTCTCAATCACTCTTCGATCCTCACTACCCTCACCCTCCTCCTCCTATCCTCCACCGCCACCTCACCGCCGGAAACCACAACCTCCAACTTCATCTGCTCCACCAACTCGGCCTCCACCGCCGCAGCAGCCCCTCCCGATCTCGGATCAACACCTGCACCCGATTCCTGCACCCGTGACCTCGCCACATCGAGCCCAGATCGAAGCCACTGCCTGTGCTCAACCCAAATCGGACCTCCGCCGCGTCGACCCAACAGTCCCACATCGTTGATGTCGAGCCCAGCCAAGCGCCGACGACACAGCCCTCAGCCCAGCAAATTCGCGAGTCGGGAATTGAACGTGGTTGTTGGATATGACGTTCAATTCGATCGAGGAATGAAAGCCCAGCCCAGCCCATCCGGGATTAGGTGTTCGATGGGCTATCTAGGGTTTCGCGATTAAGAGGAAGAGAAGCTAGGTTTGATTATAGTTGATTATAATGGTTGGAATTGAAGACGCGATTGAAAATGCAAGGCTATGCATGAGAGGGGAGGTGAGGGTAGGAAACGGAGTCGGCACATGTTTTAGCTATTTTTCTTTAACATTTACCCTAATCAGTAAAACTATTACTGGGGGTCAGCAAAACTATTACTGGGGGTCAGTAATACGTAGCCATGGTCATGTTCTTGTGGCTGTGTGCTTCTGAGATTCTATGCTTCCGCAATTTCAATTTCATAGATTCGAGTTTCCCTAAATTTGGATGTTTGGTGATTAAAGTGGATGTTTGGTGATTAAATTTCAATTTCTGGGACAATGTGGATGTTTAGTGATTAAAGTTTTGCAACTTCATACCTGGATTACTGGGGGTCAGCAACCATGGTTACTGGGGGTCAGTAATCGATTACTGGGGGTCAATAACATGGTTACTAGAAAATATGGAATCTGTAACCTGATTACTGGGGGTCAGTAACATGGTTACTGGAAAATATGGAATCTGTAATCTGATTACTAGGGGTCAGTAATCGATTAATGGGGGTCAGTAACTTGATTATTAGAAATCTGTAATATGCAAATTGCTTACTGGGGGTCAGTAACCATCGTCCAATAACCTGATTATAAAAAAAAAAAAAAAAATCCGGCAAAAAAAAAAATGGTAACAGGAATCCGACGACTCCGGCGACCGGCCATGAGAGGCCGGAGGAGTTAGGTGACCTTTTTGCAAAGTTTATTTATTTTCCACTTTCTCAGCACATTATTATAATTCAAAAATCTGTTAGATAAGATAAAAGGACAAAATAGGAAGAAAAAATTAAAATTGTACTAGGGTTGAAAAAGATTTGTTCAAATGAGCAATAGAGTTGTAATCTTATGTTCAATAGGGGAGAAAAATAAGATGGTCATTGGAATGGGTAATGAGGGGGCCAAATTAGTACTAAATGAGCATTTTCTATTAAAATATTGCACATTTTAGAAAAAGGGACCATCTAGTTTTGTAAATTAGAAAAAAAAGCCCCCTGTTTTTCACTTCATAAAAAAGGGCAGGTTTTTAATACTTTTATCACAAAAGGCTATTTTCATTTTTAGTAAATTATAAAAAAGGGGCAGTTTTTGATTTTCTAACGAACGATTTTACCCTTAAGCATGGAATTATTCCCGTTCTGTTACGTTCTCTCTTTCAGCTCTGTTTTCTTTTTCTTCTTCTCATTGCCGCCTCTCTCTCTCTCTTTCTCTCTTTCTCTCTGCCTCTGATCTTCAATTCCTCATTGCCTCTGATCTTCAATTCCTCATTGCCGCCGATCTGCAATTCCTTTTTTGCCGCCGATTTTGTAATTCGTTTTCTTCCTGCGATCTGCAATTCAACTGTTTAATTGCTCAATTTACGATTCAGATTTGTCTCTGAATATTTGCGTTGCGATTGCGATTTGTCTCTGAAGGAGGTATGTTAATGTTTTGCAGCTGTTTAGATTTGCGTCTGTAG
Source organism: Potentilla sterilis (assembly GCA_963682095.1). Taxonomy (NCBI): domain Eukaryota; kingdom Viridiplantae; phylum Streptophyta; class Magnoliopsida; order Rosales; family Rosaceae; genus Potentilla; species Potentilla sterilis. The sequence goes on from OY821756.1 coordinate 36,913,609, forward strand.
TTTCTCAGTTGATTTGCTCATTCTGCGATTTTGGATTTGCTTTTGAAACTTTGCGTTTGTTATTTGTCATACTGTTACTGCTCCGAAAACTTCCTCATCATCTTTTTTCCGTTCTGCATTTTTTTTTCATAGTTAGTTAGATAGTTACTGTTAGTGAGATATTTACCAAGATGATAGTTAGTACGATAGTTACCAATTTCATAGTTATTATTTCAGCTTCTACGATAGTTAGTAAGTTAGTTACTAGGCTGATAGTTGCTGCATTTTTTATTTTTCATAGTTAGTAAGATAATTAGTAAGATAGTTACTAAGTAATAGCTAGTAAGATAGTTACTAAAATGATAGTTACTACGATAGTTACTGCGATGATAGATACTAGAATAGTTAGTAAGATAGTAACAGATATAATTATGATGCCCTCTGATAGTATTATAATTATTGATGTTGTTATGATTTTTCCTGTAGGTGCAATGGACAGTTTTTATACTGCTAAGCTCGTGTATTCTGGTGAAGGAGCAGCACTTTCGTTTGTTCATAATTGTAGTTTTGTTGATTTTTGTCATAAGATACGCGATCGTTTTCCCGACTTGGAAAGATTGGTTTTCAAACTTAGTACAATGTTTATCCAGATCCTACTGTTTACTTTCTGGAAAATGAGGTTGATATGCGCATGATGTTTAGAGTTTTGGGACGATACCAATCTGATTTTGTTGATGTGGATGTTCATTGTGTGGATCTCATTGCTTCTGTTTCTGAAAGTGCAGTTAGTAATACTATTAGTGAGGAGAGTAGTGTTTTAGTGGAAGAGAATGAATTTTTGGGATGTTATAGGCGTGAGGACCTAAAAACGTATCATTCTAAAGGATGGAAAGATCTTATTCACTCTAAGGGTTAGACGTATGAGGGTGGGGTAAAAGAGTTTAGGCTGAAGTTGCGGATGTATGATGTGGAGATTGGTTTTGAGTATTTGTTTGATAGAAATAAGCTTGAACGCGTTGTTGCTTTCTGCAAGAAAAAACATTCTGAAGGTTGTAATTGGTGTGTGAAGGCATCTTTATGCAGGTACATTTTCATTAGCCATTGCACGTATTTTGTATTGTTAAATTTAATTTTGTATAGTTGATATCTGCAGTGTTGTACTGCCATATTTGCGGTGCAGCGGCACGCTGCATTGTGTGCTTCATTTTTAAGCATGATAGTTACTTGTATAGTTACTTAGATAGTTATTTATATATTTCTTAGTTTTGAACTCAGACAAACTTTTATTTTGATAGTTACTTTGATAGTTACCTGTTTTTTTTCTTCAGTAGTTAGTAGTTACTTAGATAGTTACTTCTATATTTCTCAGTGTTAACGTTACAGGAATTGTTAACTGCATAGTTATTAGTTACTTGGATAGTTACTATGAAAAAGTATATATGTTGATTGAGTTTTGCACCTTTTATTCAGGTATAATGGTTTCTTTGTGATCAATGAATTGGTGAACGAACATAGATGTCGTTGTGTCATCCGGCTTCAAAATAGTAAGATGATGTGCAACAAGATTATTAGGGAGGTGATGCTTGACAAGGTTCGTGAGAATCCCAGTAAGAAAGCTATTGATATACTGCAAGACATAAAGCTAAACTACGGCTTAGATGTCCCCTATCATACTGCTTGGTATGGCAAAGAACTTGCAAGGGATGTTGTGGTTGGTGTTGATTCTGAGTCTTACCAGAACTTATCATGGTTTTGCCAGCGCACATATGAATGCAACCCATATTCTAGGCTAGATGTAGAGTACGAATCTGAAACACAAAGGTTCCTGCGTATGTTTGTTACGTATTCTGCTTGGTTGAATGGTTTTCAGTCTTGCAGACCAATTCTCGGTATTGATGCTACATTCATCACAAATAAATACAAAGGCATGCTTCTTGCTGCTTCGACAAAGGATGCGAATTGTGGTACATCACTGTCTTCATTGTTTTGTTCTTTCTTTTCTTCATTGCTGTTGGTTTTCATTTACATTACTTTCAGACCAACAGTTATTTTGATAAATACTATGGTAGTTTCTTATACAGTTACAGAAAGTGCAAGACCAAATAGTTACTTTTGATAGATAGTATGGTAGTTACTGGTATAGTTAAATGAATTTTTTCAGATTATACATTTACTTTGATACATACTAGTGGAAATTCTTTTATAGTTACAGGAACTTTCAGCATAAATAGTTACTTTGATAGATACTAGTGCAGTTACTTTTACTTTGATAGTTATTTATATGAACCTGACATTATTTTTTTTTCTTTCTTTTGCTTAGGATTATATCCAGTTGCTTATGCTATTGTCGATTCTAAAAATGAGAGCAACTGGACCTTCTTTCTTAAGATGTTGTCTGAAGAGTTGTCGAGATATTCTACAAGGCAAATTACTTTCATATCTGATCGTAATATTGGTCTTCTAAATGCAGTTCGTACAGTCTTTCCCAATAGTCCTCATGGATTTTGTTATAGGCATCTTCAGGCTAATCTGAGCAACAAGTTTGCATGTGGTTCTTATCTGAGCAAAAGAATTCCATTGTTGTTTATGAAGTGTGCTTATTCTAGCACTCGTGAATATTTTGAGATTAATTTCGAGAAGTTGAAGCATGAAGGTGGTGAGGTTGTTGATCAGTTTTTGAAGGATCTCCCTCTGAAAACATGGGCTTCTAGCTTTTTTAATGGTGAAAGGTTTGGTGAAATGACAAATAATTTGGCTGAGTGTTTCAACAATTGGGTGAAGGAGTTGAAGAGCCTTCCCATTATTGAATTTAACGAAGGCATTCGTCTTAAGTCTATGGCTTTAATTGCTTCTCGGAAGGAAGAATCTGCTGGATGGGTTATGATAGGAGCACAATGTGCGATGATATTACATGCTTATGCCCTCATTTATGCTTTGTTTAACCCTTATTTGTCTAAGATAGAGTCATAATTTAGTTTAGTGTTGCTTTGGTGGAGTTTTGGAAATATGAGCTTAATGATCCGAAAAATGACTAAGTTTGAGAAATCTGGAAAATAGTGTAAAATATGTCTTTTTCGCGATTTTGAGATGAGTGAAACTGTGATCTATCCTTGTCCGAATTCTATGAAATTCGGTGTGCTTAATATTTATATACTGAGGAATGTCGTGTTAAAATTTCAGATCAATCGGAGTTCGGGAAGCCACCCAAAAGTTGGCTGAAAAACGGCAGTCCGAACATTCCAATCCAGGGACTTCCAGGATTTTCCTGGGACTGTGTCCCAACTTCGAAAAATCATTCCCGTCGACTCACAAGGAATTTGATCAAACTGTTTTATGGGGAGATGGCCCTATGTGTCTAGTTTACGTGAGACTTGGAATCGCATCAATCGGAGCTCCACGGAGGGAGATAAGCCGGAATTACTACAACAAGGTCAAATCTGCCGATTCCAGGAACCTACTGCCCCCTTTTCGTGTTTTCTGTTTTTGATGGACCTAATGGTGCACAAATGCATATGTGAAGATGGTTCAAGCTTAATGAAGGTTAGAGGAAGACACCTAGCCATGACATTGAAGAAAAGCATGAAGAAACAAGTTCTCCTAGTCAAGCTAGGAGAAGCTGCCGATTCTGGCAGAATGTGTGTCATTGTGAGCTGCCGGCATTTGGGGCATTTTCGATGGATCAAGGCCTATCAATTGAAGTCCAATGATCATACAAGAAGTCCATGAAGATGTGAAGCCCAAGCCTTGAAGAAAAATTCAGAAAAGAAAACCTAATTGGACTAAGAAAGGAAGGTTGCAAAACCTTATTGAACTAGGTTTTCTAACTCCTCTTTGCTTAAGGGCTGCCGGCAATGCCTCCCTTATTCTCTATAAATACCCCACTTTTTCCTACAGAAAGAGTGTCACATCTCAAGCCTAAACACAAGTCTAAACTCTACCAAATTTCCTACCTTAAGTCTTAGAAAGAAAAGCTAGCCGAACCACCCATCACCACCATCCAGAAAATCCCTGCCGATTCACCTTCACCTTCAACCGATCAAAACTATTCCGTGCCTCCATCATTCATCACCGAGATCCACACGAGCTGCTGCCCCAAGGTGTCTAAATGTGTGATCTACTCCTTTTGGCTTGTAATTCTTTTATTTTTCAATACTATGTCTATGTAGTTTGGATATTCTTTGGGTATTTGTTTTTATGTCTATGTAAAGACAATTTGTTTGTTTGGTTTTGCATGTTTAAAGATGTTTATGATTTCGATTCTTGGAGCCTAATTAACTGTAAGGTATTGATTTCATGGTTTTATGAAAGATAAACATGTAAACACACTTTGTAAATATGTAACCGGTTAGGTCTTAGGGATGCATGCTTGACTTGATTCTTGATTTCTTCTTGATAAGTTGTTTGAATTCGTGTGCAACCGAAGGAGATGTTTAGATGCATTCGAAAGGCCATGAGTGTTGTCTAGATGTTGAATTCACTTGCCGTAGTAACATAGGTCAAGTTAGAACGCTAAGTCGATTTGGTTTATGTTGTTACCTAGGGTTAGAGTAATTCCTACAACTTGCTTGTCTAATATGAAGAGTGACGCCTTGCATATTAACTTGTTTCCGACTAAGAGATTTCGTGCTTTATATGCTAATTGGTTAATTTCTACGCTAAGTGTCTTTAATCGGTTAGCTAAAGATTAGGGTTATGCGCTAAGCTAATTCTAAGTATTTTTGTGAAATCTAAAATCGATTAGTAAACCGCTAAGGAGCTAGTTAGGTTGGAATTAAGTTGAGTCTTGAATATTTCTATGCATGTTTCCATGAGTCCTTACTTGTTACTTGTTTCGATGTGTGATAGTTTTTGATGAGTGCTTTGCGTGAGAGATGTCGACCAAACTTGTACATAGTAGTTAGAATTTAAATTCCAGAAATTTATTTTTCGTGCCATAGTTTTTAGGGCAGCCCTATGGCTGCCGAACCATTCTCTCCCCCATATGTGACGTTTTGTATATATGTATATGTGTTTTTGTCTAACAATCTCATATTTCAGGTACCCTTAATCCCCGGCTAGAACGATCCCTACTTGCTTATACTACTAACGATATTTTGTAGGGTTATTATTGCATGCGAGCTTCGGCTCCCATCAATTTTTGGCGCCGTTGCCGGGGATTAAAAAATCTTGATTTGTTTGAATGTTAGCTTTGTATATTTCTGAAAATTGTTTTGAGTCTTTAAAGTTTTGAGGTATATCGGTTAAAGCATGACCTTACCATGGGCTGCACAAGTCCATTGCACAGTTTGCTCCTCTGCTCCACGTACCTTGAATCTTTGATGTCGTGTATAGTTTGAAAAATTCTTGAAAATTTCGTGTAATGCCTTGAAAAATTTGTTGAAGTATAGCTTTGTATACTCTTGCATTTATTTGTGTTGTTCGTTTTGATGTGTTTTGTGTATGTGCAGTTGAATTTAAAAAGAAAAGTGCAGGAAATACGGAAGGTCTGCCCAAACAGGAATCGGGCAGTGCAGTCAGTCGACTTTGGAAGGCTGCCGTTTTCTTCTCACAGAACTTGGGAAAGTGAGCCATACGCCGTTGGAAAGGTCTCTGAGTCTATTTTCTGTAGGATTTTACAGAAGTGAATTTGGAGCATCGAGTCATTCCCAGTTTCAATTTGAGTGCACGAAGGTCAATCTGGCAGAACAGAGAACTGGGCAGATCACTCGGTCCGATACAAGGCCAAAGAAAGAGTACCTCTGCTGGTCCGATTGGGACAAACTTTATACCATTGAAAAGCTCTGTGTGTGCACTACAACTTTTATTTAGAACACGTTTGCATTCGGACAATGGAGCACGCCCATAATCAGGCCTCAAGAGAAGCAGACACATCTGCCGAAGACCCTGCCCCTGCCTCTGTCCTGCAGCCAACCCTGCATGCTGAGGCCAGCATACACCTAAACCATCCTGCCAAGCACATTTCCCCTGCTCATGTCATAGCCAAGTTGCAGCCTCACACTTCCAAATACCCTGCGCGCAAGCTGCTGCTCCTGCTGCCCCTGCACGATGCTCCTGCCCCTGCCCCTGCCGAAATTTGCTGCACCCAAGTTACTGAGGACACACCATTGAAGGCGAAGCAGTTTTCGGTGCCTTGTGTTATCAATTTCGTGTAAGCCTTGGTCCGGCCGGTCAAGGAAGACACACCATTGAAGGCGAACCAACTCAAGAAGAATCCATGGGACATGGTCAAATTGGAGAGAAAAAGTGAGGAAACTCAAACACCAAACTGTACCCCAAACAGAGTTCCGGCAGTGCAGTTCTTCTAATTTGGATGGCTGTCATTTTTAGCTCACAATACCTGAGAAGGCGTGTGATATATGCACAGAAAGATCTGTGAGTCTACTTTCTATAGGATTTTACAGAAGTGGATTCGGAGTAGTATGCTGTTCCCAGCTTCAGTTTGATTGCAGTAAGGTCAGTCCAGCAAAGCAGGAAGCTGTGCAGACAGGTCCGATAAAAGGCAAACTATGGAGTACTTTTGTTGATCGGATTGAGGCAAACTTTACATCTCTGGAAAGCTCTGTGTGTCTGCTATAATATTGATTTTGAGCACTTTTGCATTTGGTCATTGGAACGTACTCAAATTTGGGCGATAAGAGGTAAAGGTCCAGGTGGTATGTTGCTCTTCAAAGAATTTATGCTTGCATTATTGGGCCGAGAGAAGCTGGCCTGCCGAGAACCTCCTACTGCCGAGAGGGGCGGGTGCCCAACTGCCGACCAATGCACATGATGAACGGACAAACACACGGTGACAAGTCTAAGCAATGGACTATAAACACAAAGCGCTACTTGGGAGGCAACCCAAGTCGATCAAAGAAAAGTGAAGGAGCCATCACCGAGAGTTTGCAATTTCCTAACTCTTCTCTTTTTCTTTGATTTGTGATGATATGTTGGTATATGTTAGACTATTGCATGCTTAGGAAATTCGTTGATATAGATTTGTGCTTACATTGAGGACAATGTAATTTTCTAAGTGTGGGGTGGGATAGCATATTCCGTTTTTGTTTTTGCTTTTTGTGTGCTTAGTTTAGAAAAGAAAAATTCAGAAAATTGTAACACAAAAATAGAGTGTTTAAATTTGTTTGTTTTGAGTCTTAGGATGCCCCTAATATGTCAATGATGTTTTTCTCCTCTTTGCATACATAGATGATGGTTGTGCATACCTTTAAAATTGTAAGTTTCATGGATTTCGTGCATTGGTAGGAGCATGTAGGACTTGTTGATTACGAAGCATACATGTTTTAGCTAGTTTGTTTCCATAATAACCTATGTGAGCTTTAGAGCCAATTTGCTTTCTTCTTGAGCAATAAAAAGATAAAATTCAATAGATTCGTAGGAAGCATGAAACCTCATAATTCTTTGATTATTCGATGACTATGTGCCATAGCTTTTTAATGAACTCTAGTATGCTAGAACTTACTCTTGTTGATTTTCGAAACGTTTATATCATAAACTACCTTGATTTTGAATGTGATTGAATAAAGATCATTTAGGTTTACCACCATTGCCAAATAAAGCATGAACCCTATTGGAGCCCGTCGTGGGACACCTTAGTAAACCCCTTTGAGCCTATGTTGAGCCTTTTCTTTCATCACCCTTAAACACTTTCCATGAGCTTAGTATAATGATGCCTCTACCTTATGTGTCGGCAAAGCTTGATTTTTGAAGGCGTTTTCGCGTGAAGTGATGAAGAAGAACAAGTGTGGGGTAGACTTAGCCATGAATTTGTATGTAAAATGTATGCATGCCGTACCTAGAAAAAGAAAAAAAATAATGCTCGGATTAAAAAGAAAAGAAAAAGAAGCCGAGAGCAAGAGCAAAGAAGAGGGCACGGCATAGGCATAGAAAAGAAAAATTTTGTGCATGGCTATTGTCTTGAGGATTGTTGTAATGTTATGGGAAGAAAAGAATGAAGTATGGGTCCAACAAGATGAAATTTGACCCTTTCGGAGAGAAGACATAAGGAGATCGAGCTTTGCTAAAGGCCTTAGTGACGTTTCTAAGCCTCCTTATCCAAATATCGAATACCTCTTAGCCTAGCCCCATTACAACTCTTTTTATTGATCTTTTTCATGATTCTTAAGATGGTTAAACTTGATTTGTGGAGATTATCTCAAGAGTAAGCATATGGTTTTGGTTCATTGGTGCATATAGTTATCATATGAGGTTTTTCCATAAAATTTCACAAAGAGCTTTCTTTTCTTGACATATGCAAGTTACTCTTTGTAATTCATTATCTTTCGCTTGCATATACTTATGAGTGAATACCATGCTTCGAGAGAAAAGAAGAGAGTATGCCTAGTGAGGAGGATTGAATTAGCTTTAACATGTCTACATGTTTACTTTTTGTTCTTATATGTTCATATTGATGTCACATGTTCATGAAACTTGGAATTTTCGTGCTTAACATTCTCAGGCATTAACTTGAAAGCTATGTGTACATACGAGCCTGAGACAAATTGTTAGGGGCAATAGTTTGTTTTGAGTCTTAGTTTAATTTAGTTTGCTAAGGGACTAGCAAAGTCTAAGTGTGGGGTAGTTGATAGGAGCACAATGTGCGATGATATTACATGCTTATGCCCTCATTTATGCTTTGTTTAACCCTTATTTGTCTAAGATAGAGTCATAATTTAGTTTAGTGTTGCTTTGGTGGAGTTTTGGAAATATGAGCTTAATGATCCGAAAAATGACTAAGTTTGAGAAATCTGGAAAATAGTGTAAAATATGTCTTTTTCGCGATTTTGAGATGAGTGAAACTGTGATCTATCCTTGTCCGAATTCTATGAAATTCGGTGTGCTTAATATTTATATACTGAGGAATGTCGTGTTAAAATTTCAGATCAATCGGAGTTCGGGAAGCCACCCAAAAGTTGGCTGAAAAACGGCAGTCCGAACATTCCAATCCAGGGACTTCCAGGATTTTCCTGGGACTGTGTCCCAACTTCGAAAAATCATTCCCGTCGACTCACAAGGAATTTGATCAAACTGTTTTATGGGGAGATGGCCCTATGTGTCTAGTTTACGTGAGACTTGGAATCGCATCAATCGGAGCTCCACGGAGGGAGATAAGCCGGAATTACTACAACAAGGTCAAATCTGCCGATTCCAGGAACCTACTGCCCCCTTTTCGTGTTTTCTGTTTTTGATGGACCTAATGGTGCACAAATGCATATGTGAAGATGGTTCAAGCTTAATGAAGGTTAGAGGAAGACACCTAGCCATGACATTGAAGAAAAGCATGAAGAAACAAGTTCTCCTAGTCAAGCTAGGAGAAGCTGCCGATTCTGGCAGAATGTGTGTCATTGTGAGCTGCCGGCATTTGGGGCATTTTCGATGGATCAAGGCCTATCAATTGAAGTCCAATGATCATACAAGAAGTCCATGAAGATGTGAAGCCCAAGCCTTGAAGAAAAATTCAGAAAAGAAAACCTAATTGGACTAAGAAAGGAAGGTTGCAAAACCTTATTGAACTAGGTTTTCTAACTCCTCTTTGCTTAAGGGCTGCCGGCAATGCCTCCCTTATTCTCTATAAATACCCCACTTTTTCCTACAGAAAGAGTGTCACATCTCAAGCCTAAACACAAGTCTAAACTCTACCAAATTTCCTACCTTAAGTCTTAGAAAGAAAAGCTAGCCGAACCACCCATCACCACCATCCAGAAAATCCCTGCCGATTCACCTTCACCTTCAACCGATCAAAACTATTCCGTGCCTCCATCATTCATCACCGAGATCCACACGAGCTGCTGCCCCAAGGTGTCTAAATGTGTGATCTACTCCTTTTGGCTTGTAATTCTTTTATTTTTCAATACTATGTCTATGTAGTTTGGATATTCTTTGGGTATTTGTTTTTATGTCTATGTAAAGACAATTTGTTTGTTTGGTTTTGCATGTTTAAAGATGTTTATGATTTCGATTCTTGGAGCCTAATTAACTGTAAGGTATTGATTTCATGGTTTTATGAAAGATAAACATGTAAACACACTTTGTAAATATGTAACCGGTTAGGTCTTAGGGATGCATGCTTGACTTGATTCTTGATTTCTTCTTGATAAGTTGTTTGAATTCGTGTGCAACCGAAGGAGATGTTTAGATGCATTCGAAAGGCCATGAGTGTTGTCTAGATGTTGAATTCACTTGCCGTAGTAACATAGGTCAAGTTAGAACGCTAAGTCGATTTGGTTTATGTTGTTACCTAGGGTTAGAGTAATTCCTACAACTTGCTTGTCTAATATGAAGAGTGACGCCTTGCATATTAACTTGTTTCCGACTAAGAGATTTCGTGCTTTATATGCTAATTGGTTAATTTCTACGCTAAGTGTCTTTAATCGGTTAGCTAAAGATTAGGGTTATGCGCTAAGCTAATTCTAAGTATTTTTGTGAAATCTAAAATCGATTAGTAAACCGCTAAGGAGCTAGTTAGGTTGGAATTAAGTTGAGTCTTGAATATTTCTATGCATGTTTCCATGAGTCCTTACTTGTTACTTGTTTCGATGTGTGATAGTTTTTGATGAGTGCTTTGCGTGAGAGATGTCGACCAAACTTGTACATAGTAGTTAGAATTTAAATTCCAGAAATTTATTTTTCGTGCCATAGTTTTTAGGGCAGCCCTATGGCTGCCGAACCATTCTCTCCCCCATATGTGACGTTTTGTATATATGTATATGTGTTTTTGTCTAACAATCTCATATTTCAGGTACCCTTAATCCCCGGCTAGAACGATCCCTACTTGCTTATACTACTAACGATATTTTGTAGGGTTATTATTGCATGCGAGCTTCGGCTCCCATCAGGTTACTGAGCTATGTCGAAAGTTGGAAAAGAAGCTGGTTGACAACTTGGAGTTGGGTAGACACTGGTTAGTGAGTAGATCTGATACATACGTTTATGAAGTTCAGTGCCAAAAGTACTCTGTGATGGTAAACTTGGAAGCGTTATACTGTTCATGTGGAGAATGGCAAATTCACGGATTTCCTTGCTCACATGCCCTTGTTGTGATTCAGAAACACGGTTCTAATGTGTACTCATATGTCAATCTAATTTTCAAGGTGCACCACTTTTCCTAAATTTAACATTATTTAAACAGTTACCGAGGTAGTTAGTAGATAGTTACTTCAAATAAAATAGTTACACTGACAGATACTAGTGAAGTTACTGGTACAGTTACATAACCTGACATTATATCCTTTATTTTTCCTTCTTCTTTTTTTTGTTTTTTTTAGGTGGATAAATATCGTGAAACTTATTCTTTCGCAATCAACCCGGTTCCTACTATTTCAAAGCCGGTGGATCTAGCTCAGCCTGCATTGTTGGTGCAACCACCATTAACAAAGAGACTACCTGGAAGGCCAAAATTACAGAAGTAAAAATGAAGTGAAAAGGACAGTCAAGTGCAGCAGGTGTAACAAATATGCTGGTCACAACAGAACAAGCTGTAGAGAAATTATATAGTTCCCTAGATAGCTATTCATGCAGTTCTATTTTTTTTTTTTTTATGATGGTTACATTGAAATGTACATTGATTGTTTACTTGTTTTACAATAATTGAAAGGTTACTTTTATTATTTTATTCATGTTGAGTTCGGCGGTGCAGCGGCACGCTGCATTGTGTCCTGCAATTTTCATACTTTGATAAGTTGCTGTTCTGCCCAGCAATTGTGTTTTTCATAGTTACTTTGATAGTTAGTACGATAGTTAGATAGTTATTTAGTTTTATTAAGATGATGGTTTTTTAGATAATTAGTATTTGTAGTTTGAACGATAGTTACTAAGATATTTCAATAACATGATAGTTAGTTTGATAGTTAGTAATATAATTCGTAAGTTTTTGAAGTAAAATGATAGTTATTGAAAAAGTGATAGTTTCTGTTCTAGTTACTAACTCAGTTTCAAAGAAACAAGATTAATTGAATTTGTTAGTTACTGAAAAGTTATCGTTAATAAGATATAAATGAAATAGATATAAACTAAGATGATAGTTAGTTTGATAGTATATGAAAAAAGTGATAGTTAATCTGATAGTTACTGAAAATGATCCCTAAACTTGTCAGCCTGAATAGATACAAAATTTGTTCCCTAAACAAATTATTGAAGATAATTTGTTTAACTGTTCAAAATAAAGCATGAAAAATCTGTTTAATCCATCTAAGAGGGCCTCCAACTATGTCGATTGTCCACAAACTTCTTTAGAATGTGAGCCCTGAACTTGTCAGCCTCTTTCTTCCCAAACTTCTTTGTGAAATCACCTTATGAAAAAATGAGGCTCATGAAGTACATCACATATATTCCACAGTCGACGCTGTTTTGTCAAAATAAAAAGATTACTTAAAGTCAGACAGTTATAAAGATGACAGTTACTGATATGATAGTTACTGAGATAGTTACTACTATAAAAACATAGAGAATTTACAAAGATGATATTACTCAAATATTTACTTAACATAGTTCTACAGACAGTTACAAGTTGATAGTTATTAAGATATGCTGGGTTTAGAACTTTACGAATCAGATAGTTGTTGAGGCAATTTTCCCTTGAACGGACTTAGAGTCATGTTGGACTTGTAGTTGTCCTTAATCCACCTTATGGTTTGAATTTCATCTTCATTAAGAGCCTCTTCTACCATCTTCAATTCTGTGCTGGAGCTTTTGCTGGTGTCTATTTTGTACCGGCATCCTTGCTCCTGCATATCATCTGCTTGATCAAGGACAACTCTCATCCATATATCAATCATTGTGACCTGTTAATAACATAGTTAGTCAGATAGTTCATATAAGATAGTTACTCAGATAGTTACTCAGATAGTTACAGACACAGTTAGTTAGATAGTTACTAACATAGTTACACGTATAGTTACGAAGACCATATTTACCAAGATAGTTACTGAAATAGTTGATAGTTTCTAAAATGATAGTTACACAGATAGTTAGTAAGGTAGATACTCAGATTATAGTTACAAAGGTAGTTACTATGATAGTTACGAAAATAGTTGATAGTTACTAAAACAGTTAGTCACTAAAACAGATAGTTACTAGAATGATAGTTACTAAGATTGTTAGTAAGATAGATACGTAGATTATAGTTACAAAGGTAATTACAAAGATAGTTACTGAAATAGTTGATAGTTACTAAAACAGATAGTTACTAAGATAGTTACAAAGATGATATTTACTCAATAAATAGTTTGATATTTACTAAATAAATAGTTACTCAATAAGATTTCCACAGACGATAATTACTAAGATAGTTACTAACATACCATTTTTTTAGCATCATTATAACTTTGTCCGGTTCCTGGTTTTCTGGATTTTATGGAGTCTAAGTGTGCAAATCTGCATGCTTCCTTGTCAAAAACGAGTAGAGTATGGTGAAAATTCCTCTTATGAGTAAGTGGGATCAGAATCATTTCCGCTTTACCCAGCTTCTCGTACAGTGGTTCACATAGGAACTGGTGCATTGTTTTTGCTTCTAGCTCTTCTGTGGACATCTGTTTTCAAACAAACAAAACCTATGATTAGTTATCTCATAATTTTTTACAAAGTATAATTGTCCTGTTAAAAAGTATCTTACCCAAGAGTGAGTCTGCATAATTTCTACTTTATATTCTTCTGGATCGTCCTTGTCTATCATTTCAGAATATAATAGAGCAGCATAGGCATCAATCATGTTGTTCGCAACTTCAGTTCCGAACACCACCTGATTTATTTCATACTTAGCAATTTATGTTCCCACATCTTTGCCTTCCCAGAAGAACACTCTGCACACATGAAATTAAATAAGTTGATAGTTACAAGTTACTATGATAGTTACTATCATAGTTTCTAGTTACTATGATAGTTAGTAGATACATTGATAGTTACTAGTTATTTTTTTATAGTTAGTAAGATAGTTACTAGTTATTTTTTCATACTTACTTTGATAGTTACTAGTTATTTTTTCCTAGTTACTTTGATAGTTACTATCATATTTAGTAGTTACTAATACAGATATTCAGATGAAAGTGAATCAGATAATAGTTACTAAGATAGTTACTAAAATAGTCACACAGATGATAGTTACACAGATGATAGGTTGTCAGATAGTTACTCAGACGATAGTTAGAAAGACAGTTAAAAAGAATTGATTTTTAGATGATAGTTACTTAGACAGTTACTTTAATTAATTGCAGATAGTTAAAAAGATAGATGCTCAGTTGATAGTTACTAACATAGTTACTAAAGAAGTTATCCAGACAGATTGTAGGACAGACAGTTAATAAGATATATACCAAGATAGATAGCAGGATAGATTGTAGGATAAATGAATTTTATGCTTACCCGCTTGGCGCCTTGTTCCAGTATTCTCGAAACCTTTGCTTCGTGTTTTCGTCCATATGATCTTTGTAAACTGTGTGGTCATCCAAGTCCATCACCTCTCGTTGGCTAAATTGATAAGGTTCCTCTGAATCACCAACAAGGTATATTGGTTCACCATCCTCTGTGATCCCAGCCAGATCGTCAAATGACGACTGAACAGGATTTTCAGACGTCTGAACAGCACTTTCAGATTGCATCTGTTCTGGTTGGACCACCTTTTTCAGACTTTCCTCCTCCTTCTTCTTTCTCATCTCTTCTTCCCTCTTCCTTCTGTTTTCTTCTTGCCTTTTTCTTCTTATCTCCCGTTCAGCCTTGACATCACCCCACCAATAGATGTTGTCCTTTTTAGAAGTTCTCTTTCTGGTTTTTACCCGCACAACATACGAATATATTCCCAGCGACTCTGCCGAACACCCAGAGTGCATTTCGTCAATCTTAAATTCCGTCACACTTTTGTTTGATTTGAAATGCACTTTTTTCTTTCTTTCTTGCCTCAGCTTGGTTGAAAATAGGCATGGGAACCGGTGACTCTATGATCTGGAACTTGTGAGGTTCAGCTATCATGTCACCCACAGTTAGTTTTCTGGCTTGTGGAGTAGGTGGAGTCCTCAGATTTGCTGTTGAGATTTATTTTGGTTGCTGCGGTGATTGATTGGGAGTGCTGTAAGCTCCCCAAGGAGATATAATCCCCGGCAAGATGCTGAAAGAAGGCATTTCCGGCATTTCCGTCACCGGTGTCTTGGTTGACCATCTTGCTTCTTTTGCGATTTCTACGATATGTTCTTGTTTCATCCTCATCACCTACGAGATAGGAAATCAGATGATAGTTATAGTTACAGTTATAGTTACTAATATAGATACTCAGATGATAGTTACTCAGTTCTTTTGATAGTTACTAAGATAGTTACTGAGGTAGTTAAACAGATAGTTTTCTCAGATGATAGTTACTAAGGTAGTTGCACAAAATAGGTACTGTTCGTACCTAAACCCGTAGGCCTGGTAGAGACACAATAATAAAGGTAGAACATGAACATAAGCAAGTATAGTGGTTCACCATGCCATCGGAGGGCACGGCTACGTCCACTTGGAATGTACCACGACCGGCCGATAGGCCATCGGGTTACAAGGGTGGAATGCCTTGGATCCAAGATCTCTAACTCTAAGGGGGAAGCCTTCTATTTATAGGGAAGGAAGGCTCCCTCCTTTACAATGTTTCCAATGTGGGATGCAAACCCACTTTTCCTACTCACGAAGCTATTTCAGGAGCCCGATGGCACGGCTTCCTAGTGCGGCACTGGTAATCTTTGACATTGGGAATGTAGCCGGGGTTGCGGTCTACCCACCGGATGCCGGAAGTAGGACCTATGACGCCGGTTGCACGGTCCACGAGGTCGCCGGATGTGCTTGGCGGTGCACTATATCTACTGTCAACAAGTCCCCCAAGTTCCCGAGTAAGAGTGCAATCTTACTTGGGGAGTTAATCATCATGTGCCGTCAAGCATAGGTGGTGACTGAGTCACCCCTACTACCACCAGTCCCTCAAGTCCCTAAGTGAGATTGGGCTCTTGCCGGGCGTTCGAGTGTCGAGTTCCCCAGGTTTCCCGGTGGACTGCATTTTGCCGCTGGATGATATGTACCTTAGAAAACAAATAAGAATGAACAAGTAATCAGAATTTAAGCCACTTACAACGAGCACCGGGTTGTTATTCTTTACCGCTCGGTGATACGAATACTGCCCGGGGATATGAGTACTACCCGGGGATACCAATGATATGTATACATATATCAATTGAACACATAAATCATGATCATGTATAGAATGAAGGCATGCGTAGCTTGAAGATGTCATGTATAGTCTTTCGTTGGTGTTGGCTTAGCCGTTGGAATGCCCCAGAGCCGGTTGAATTGTACATAACCGGTGGAATGCCTCAGCCGTTGTTACTGGCTCTACCGGTGGAATGCCTCAGCCGTTGTTATTGGTTTACCGTTTCCCGGAGGAAAAATCTTGGAGGATAGAACTCGGCCAGTCACACATGAAAGAGTATGCTATGCACCACAAAACTAAAAATTACCGATGGACCATGTAATCATGCACATTCATTAACGTGCGGGAAAATTATTAACATGCTTGCCAAATATATAGCACAGTACTCGCATAAAGGTGGAGTAAACATAATTGTAAGAATTAAAGACTTAGCTTTGCTGGAAGCTGCTGCAGTTTGGTTTGCTGTTTGGAGCAGTGGGTGTCCAAAGGAGATATTTGGGTGTCCAAAGAAGATTGTTTGACCAGTCCAGCCTACTGCTGCCCAAACCCGGCCCGGCCTGTGCTGCAGCCCAAAGGAGATGTTGACCGGGCGGTTGACTATATTATTATTTTTTTTTTTTTTTGAATTCTCTTTCCCGCCTTTTTTCTTTTCTTCTGCTTTTGTTTCTCTTCTCGTCCGGTTTCTCCCGCTCTGTTATGTTTTTTCTTCCTTTCCGTTTCTCTGTCTCCTCTCCTCCCCACCTCTCATCATACCCGGAGACGAGGACAACCGGAAAGGGAGGCGATCGGAGGTGAGGTGCTAGAGGTGCCCGGAGAGCGAGAACAGCGGCGTCAGCCCCGAACCGGAGAGGGGGAGCCATGGAGCCCCGGAGAGAAGACCCATCGGTTCTACTCGGAGACAAGCTGATCGGACCGGAGAGGGAGGGCCCATCGGTGGAGCTTCACCGCACCGGAGATAAATGCAGCTGGACCCGCATCCGGAGGCAGGCGTCCGCACCGGAGAGGACGAAGCCGCACCGCACGTGAGGTGGGGACTCGCACCGGAGACGACGCGCTCGGGGAGAAACCATCGGCCCGGAGAGGAGAGTAGTGCCCGGAGAGCGAGACGACTTGGAGAAGACGAAACCGCTCCGCCCGGAGATGCTGCCATCGGTGAGGAGACCCATCGGCTGGAGAGGGAGACCCAGCGGCGAGGAGCCGAACCGGAGGAGGAGCCAGCAGTACCGGGAGAGGAGTACGAGCGTCATGCTTCTAGCCCCAGCCGCTGCAGCTGGCCTCGAGCTCCCGCGCCCTAGCGTCGAGGAGCCGAACCGGAGGAGGATGACGCAAAGGGCCAGAACCGGAGGCGAGTGACCCGTTGCCGCTACTGGCCGAACCGGAGGAGACTGCGCATCGGAGCCCGGAGAAGCCGACCGCACCGGATTGCGACGTACGGCAGTGGGTGCCCAAAGGAGTTTCAACTAGAGGTTGACCCGCTCGGGAACCTTGACCCGTTGACCTTGCCCGGGTCATGATTGGGCTGCTGCTGGGCCACTGACCGGTCGCCGCTTGCAGACCAGCTGGGTTGGGCTGGCTCATGCTGGGCGGGTTAGCTGGGCAGCTAGACTGTTGGCCTGCTGAGCTGCCTGCTCGGATGAAACACTGTTCGGATGAAAAAATGGACTGATCCATCTCCACCCGCTGGTAGAGCAACACAACTTTTTGAACTGATTCCCACAGACGGCGCCAATTGTTCGTACCTAAACCCGTATGCCTGGTTGAGACACAATAATAAAGGTAGAACATGAACACAAGCAAGTATAGTGGTTCACCGTGCCATCGGAGGGCACGGCTACGTCCACTTGGAATGTACTACGACCGACCGATAGGCCATCGGGTTACAAGGGTGGAATGCCTTGGATCCAAGATCTCTAACTCTAAGGGGGAAGCCTTCTATTTATAGGGAAGGAAGGCTCCCTCCTTTACAATGTTTCCAATGTGAGATGCAAACCCACTTTTCCTACTCAAGAAGCTATTTCAGGAGCCCGTGGCACGGCTTCCTAGTGCGGCACCGGTGATCTCTGACATTGGGAATGTAGCCGGGGTTGCGGTCTACCCGCCGGATGCCGGAAGTAGGACCTATGACGCCGGTTGCACAGTCCACGAGGTCGCCGGATGTGCTAGGCGGTGCACTATATCTACTGTCAACAGGTACAAAGGTGATAGTTACTAAGATAGTTACTAACATAGTTACACAGAATAGTTTTCAAAACTAGATAGATACTGTTGACAGTAGCCACAGAGGGGCTACAGCAGGCCCACAGACCCGCCGCTAGTGTACCAGGGGCCGACCCAAGGCCCGGGACCGGATCACCAGCACCCGGCCTCGGGGTCCAGCAGTCTATCCTACCACCAGGGGCCCGGGGACCGGGGGTGCCCGCCTACCAAAGAGGTCACCAAAGCTGCCCTTTGGTGTGCAAACAGAAGGGAACCAGTCCCACATCGAAGAGTAAGGCCAGACCTCACTCCTGGCCACCTATATAAGGGCCCCAACTACCCTCATTAATAGGTAACTGATCCTTCCTACCGCTTATATACGTGCTTAAGTTATATCTATTCCAACTATACTAACTTAGGCATCGGAGAGGAGAAGACCGACCCGCCCGGTATTCCCCTTAGTAAGCAGGTTTGCAGGAGATAGCACGAAGATTCACTTGTCTCTACCAGGCCCCAGGGTTTGTGCAGAAACAATTGGCGCCATCTGTGGGAACAGTTTTGATCCGCGAGAAAAGTAAGCGTTGCTCTACCAGAGAATAGAACCCGATCGATCCTTTGGAAAGCAGTTAGATCCGCAATCCGGAGGCCATGGAAGGAAGGAAGATAAAAACTGACGCGGGAAGGTTGAAAGAGCGAATTCAGATCCCCGACCGGGCCCAAAACATATGGGCTAAGGTCGGTGCGAGGTTCGCCCTTTCTCCCGACCAAGACAGAACCCACGATGGCCAAGACTCAGAGAACCCCGACCGGTATGATGCGGGGGAGGAAATAAAAAAGATGAAGGCAGAAGTCGCGCGATTGCGAGAAGAGGGCGATCGGGACCGGCTAAGGGCGGATGCCCGGTGCCAAGAATTGGAAGTAGTGAACGTCGTCTTAGTGGCGGCCTTGGAGAAAGGGGGCCAGCAGGGCACTTCTCGGGCGGCATCGCGGCCCGCGAGCAATGCCAACGAATTCCCGCACCTAGAGGTGGGATAGCCTACGGGAAGGAGAATGACCGCGCATGTGCCCACACCTCTCTTTCCGGAAGCTTTAAAAAACTCCGGCCTGGTTGAACCCCCGTACCGCACAAGCCTGGCATCGAGCGAGCAGGACCGCCCCACCGCAAGGACGCTCGAGGCGCTCTCCGCCTCAGTGTCGGATATGAAAGACCGCCTAGAGGTCAGCGAGAGAAAAGCGGGGCTGCCGCGGGACAGCGCACTATTCAGCGAACACACTGGACCTTTTCCGTGCCGGATTAGGGAGTCGGGAAGATCTGGTAGCCAAAGGCCCCTGAAACTGACGTACTCAGAAACGAGCTGCCTGTACCAGCACCTGGACAGCTTTAAGTCGCAGACGGGCACAAGGGGCTATTCAGATGCCACGTACTGCAACATATTCCAAGAGACGCTCTCGGGGGAGGCGTTGAGTTGGTTTTATGAGCTGTCAGTGAACTCAGTAGAAACTTTCGAACAGCTGGCTGATAAGTTTGTCGGCCGGTTCGCCCTTAGAGCCAAGACGGCCCAAACATCAACGATCCTTTTCGATTGCATGCAGGCTGACCACGAACCGCTACGCGCTTTCGTTAACCGGTGGCATATCGCCACGGCCGGGGTCAGAAACTTGGATAAAAGGATAGCGGGGATGGCATTCAAGCAGGGGTTAAAACCTGGAGAACTCTTGTACAACTTACGAGTAAAGGAGCCATTAGGGTACGATGAGTTGATGGCCGTGGCCGTCAGGCACGCCCAGGCGGAGCACGAGACGTATGGGGACAAGATGCCCAAGCGGAGTCCAGATGACCCGCTACCGCCGTCTCCCCGTGAAAGCAAGACCGGGCGGCAAGATCGCAACCATACACCTGCGACTAGCAAGAAAGCCGAGGTACGGGAGGATTGGCGACCCCGACGGAGCAGTGACAACAGTTCACGGACAGCTAGAAGACCACCACTTGTGCAACCGGCACGACCCCTGGCAGCTGCGCCATAGGGGCGGCCTCCGCCGGCTCTAGCCATTATGCCGGCAAAAAAGCCCGAAGATCCAGCCCTTCGGAGTAGCAGCCAAAGACCCCAGAGGACGGTGGTGGACGGCCGAGTCCGTCCGGATGACCCGCAAAGGGACCGACAGGCAGCTCGGCAAGTAGGGACCATAAGCACCCGAGTCCCCGGGGGGATAAAGGTGCACGGGAGCATAAACATGATACATGGTGGGGACCACATAGATCGACTCACTCGGAGTTCAAAGAAGCGGTGCTTAAGAGCGATCCGGGGAAAAGAGGTATATGCCTTTGGAGGAGGAAGTGGCCAGGCCGCTAAAACATGATGGAACTCGGTTACTTTCTACGAGGAAGAAGAGTCGGAGGATCTGATTCAACCGCACAACGACCCCTTCCTCATTACGGTCCAAATAGACCACTGGATAACTAGCCGTATGCTGATCGATACCGGAGCTTCTGTCAACGTGATGTTCCGAGACGCATACAAAGGGCTGCAGAGAGGAAAGAATAAGTTATCCGAGGATAACGAGCCACTGATAAGCTTCTCCGGTGAGGTGGTCCAGCCTTTGGGATCGGATTACCTACCGCTAATCTTCGGCGAGGGAGACAGGACGAAGAGGGAGTACCTGGAGTTCATCGTCATGGATTGCCTGTCATCGTACAATGGCATAATCGGTCGGCCAGGGTTATGGAAGCTGAAAACATTTATAGCCGGCCATATGCTGATGCTGAAGATGCCTTCACCGGCCGGTGTCATTACCATATGCGGGGACCAGAGGATCGCTCGCAGGTATTATGCGGAGGCCCTGACCCACGGGAGGAAGCTGACCGAGGTCTTCACGGCCACTCAACAAGCGCCGGTGCCGGATCTGAGTCTTGACCCCCGTGATGACACCGATTCTGACGACGAGAAGCTAAAGCGACCCTCGGCCGTGGAAGAAACCGAAACAGTCTCCATTTCGGAGGACCACCTGGAGCGAAAAGTGGTGGTAGGGACGAAGCTCGCTCCGGCTGTCAGGAAAGAGCTCATCACCTTCCTCCGAGACAATAGTTCAGTCTTCGCATGGTCCTACGAGGACATGCCAGGCATATCCCCGGAGATAGCTGTCCACAAGCTAAATTTGTTGCCCAACGTTCCCCCGGTGAGGCAAAAAAGGAGGTCCTTCAGTCCGGCGAAGTATGAAGCAATCAGAGAAAAAGTACATAAGCTAAGGGGCATAGGTTTCATCCGGGAAGTCCAGTACCCCCGGTGGCTTGCTAATGTGGTTATGGTACCGAAGAAGGGAACCGACCGATGGCGAATGTGCGTGGATTTCACCAATCTAAACCGGGCATGCCCAAAAGACAGCTTCCCACTCCCCCGGATAGATCAGCTTATAGATTCCACGTCCGGCTTTAAGCTGCTCAGCTTCATGGACGCCTACGTCGGGTACAATCAGATAAGGATGAACTCGGACGACGAAGAGCACACATCGTTCACAACTGACCGAGGTACCTACTGTTACAAGAGGATGTCGTACGGTCTAAAGAATGCCGGAGCCACCTACCAGCGAATGGTGAATCGCATGCTGGAGCAAGAAATGGGTAAAACGGTGGAAGTATACGTAGATGACATGCTGGTCAAGAGCTTGACTGCAGGGGCCCACGTCCGAGATTTGGCGGTAGTCATCGGTAAGATGCTCAAGTTTGGAATGCGCTTGAACCCGAAGAAGTGCATTTTTGGGATTTCAGAGGACTTGTTCCTAGGCCACATCATCAGCCAGCGAGGGATAAAAACTAACCCACTGAAGGTCCAGACAATCCTAGACATGGAAACACCAGGGGAAAGAAACCAGGTCCAAATGCTGACCGGCCGGCTGGCCGCCCTGGCCAGATTCATCTCCCGCCTGACCGATAAGTGCGCCCCATTCTTTAAACTGCTCAAAGCACAACAGTTCAAGAAAATCCACTGGGCGGCGGAGCATGAAGCGGCATTCCAGTCCATCAAGACGTATCTGTGTGCAGTACCTCTCCTATCCAAACCAGTGCCGAGCGAGATGCTATACCTCTACATAGCTGCATCCGAAGCGGCCGTCTCCGCGGCTCTCGTCAGGAAGGAGGGCACGCTCGATCTCCCGGTATATTATGCAGGGAAGGGACTTACCGGAGCCGAGGGCCGGTACCCCGACATTGAGAGGTTGGCTCTGGCCCTGATTGTTAGTGCCAGAAAGCTCAGACACTATTTCCAGGCTCATTCCATCACCCTATATACCAATCACCCTTTGCGGCAGATCCTGCAAAAACCGGACACCAGCGGCAGGCTCGTACGGTGGGCAGTTGAATTGAGAGAGTTCGACATCACTTATACTCCGCGAACGGCTATCAAGGGACAGGTAGCTGCGGATTTCATATGTGAACTCACCCCAAAGGTGGCAGAAGCGCACCCCGGCCGGTACGAGGGCAAAGAGGCAGTTCAGGCCGTAAAGATCGAACCAGGCCTCCCCAACGGTTGGAAGCTTTACGTAGACGGCTCCGTAACGAGTAAGCGGAGCGGAGCCGGCATTATGCTAACCTCGCCCGATGGCCAATCATACGAGTATGCCCTACGGTTCCTCTTCAACACTTCCAATAACGCCGCTGAATATGAGGCCCTCATAGCCGGTTTACAACTAGCCAAGGAAATGGGAATCCCATCCTTGGACATATACAGCGACTCGAGCCTAGTGGTGAACTAGATGAACGGGCTGTTCGAAGTCAAGGAACCCCAGCTAGCCTCCTACCAAGCTCTGGCCAAGGCCCTGATCGAGCCATTCCAGGGTGCCACGATCTAGCATATACCCTGAGAGGCAAATAGGCATGCAGACGCCCTCGCAAGGTTGGCAACCGGAAACTACCCTCCGGAGTACCGAAGAGCTAAAATTGAAACCCTCCAGAAACCGAGTATAAGCAAGACCATCTCCGAGATATTTGCGGTAGAAGAGGCACCACCGAGCTGGATGGATCCGATAGTTAGATACTTGGCTGACAAAACCAGCCCCCAGGATGCGGTGGAGGCTAGGAGGCTACACCTCCGGTGCGCCAGGTACAGCCTTCTCAACGGCAAGTTGTACTGGAGAGGGCACAGCTTCCCTCAGTTGAAGTGTGTCACTAAGGAGGCAGGAGAGGTTATCATACGAGAAATCCACGAGGGAGTATGCGATAATCACTCTGGCGCCCGGTCCTTGTCTCACAAGTCGCTCCGGGCGGGGTATTTTTGGCCAGACATGGCAGCAGCATCAAGAAGAATATCAGGTGGCTGCCACAAGTGCCACATGTACGCCTCTACACCCCATGTCCCGGCAATCGCGTTATCAATCCTGTTAGCGCCATGGCCGTTCGCACAATGGGGACTAGACATCATCGGCCCTTTCCCAATAGCTGTGGGACAGTACAAATACGCCATTGTGGCCGTGGACTATCAGACTAAGTGGGTCGAGGCGGAACCCCTGGTAAAGATCACCGAGGAGCGGGTAAGAAAATTCATGTGGAAGAACATCTACTGCAGGTTCGGGGTACCGCAGACTATAGTCACGGATAATGGGACACAGTTCAACAATGCTGATCTTATCCATTACACGGCCTCTATGGGGACCCGGATGTTGTTTGCCTCAGTGGCACACCCGCAGACCAACGGCCAGGTAGAAGCGGTGAACAAGATTATCAAAACCCTCCTCAAGTAAAAGCTGGATGCCAAGAAGGGATGTTGGGCCGAAGAACTCCCCGCGGTTCTATGGGCCATCCGGACGACAGCAGCCGAGGCAACAGGGGAGACCCCGTTCTGCATGGCGTTTGTGAGCGAAGCGGTACTCCCTGTAGAGACCAATATGCCCAGCGGCAGGGTGGAGAATTACGACGCCGAAACAAATGCCGAGGGCATACGGCTCAACCTGGATCTCATAGAAGAGCGGCGCGACCAGGCGCATATGCGAAACCAAACCTACAAGCAACGAGTCGCTCGGTACTATGATAGAAGGATCCGGGAAAGGAAGTTACAAGTGGGGGACTGGGTCATGAAGAAAGTTCAGAAAAAACCGTTGGCCTTGGAGCCAACGTGGGAAGTGCCCTACCAAATCACCGTAGCTGCGGGCCGGGTAACATTCCACATCATAGACGCCGAAAGCATCTATTCCACCCGCCCGTGGAATATCCAACACCTGTGTTTCTACCCTAAATGAAATCGGTCATAAGGGACAATAATGTATTTGGCGCCAACATTGCAAAGCACAGTTAATGTATTTAGAATAAACTATAGCTGGTTGCAAGGTATGTACAAAAAAATGTTAGCCAGCACCACCGGAGCCCCTAATCCCGGACCCGCCACCTTTGAGAGACTGCTCTTGCTCCGCCATCTCAGCCAGGGCTACATCAGCCGCCATCCGCTCAGCATCAAGCCACCCTTTCTCCCTCCACTCCAGATAGGCATCATTTATGCCCTTCGCACGGGCGTCATCCAGCATCTCTTCAAGCTCCACCGACTCCCGGAAGTCGTCGACAGCTTTATCAGCCACTTCAGCAAGCCGGAATTCCACAAGCTTCTCCCCTCCTTTGACGACTGCTGTCATTTGGGTCTGCAGCTCCAAAACCTTCGCCTCCAGCTCCGCATTCTTCGCTTCCCGAGCAGTTGCCTGACGGTCGGCTTCCTCCCGCTCCTGCGCCAGCTCAGTGGTCAACCGACCGGTTTCCTCTTTCTCCTGCGCAAGCTCAGTTGTCAGCCGACCAACCTCCTCTCTCTCCCGCGCAAGCTTAGTTTCCGCCAAGGATAGCCGCACAGTAAGCTCCTCCACTTGCTTCTCCAAAACCGCAGCCTCCCCTCTAGGCTCGGCGACGTAAAGACTATGAACCAGCTGTCACAGATACACAAAAGGAACATTAGCTCGTACCACAAAGGGGAAAGGAAGCCCAGAAAACACACTTACCCGAAGAGCTAATTCCACGGGCTTCGTCCTGCTCTCGTCTGGCTGCCCAGTTCCAGGGCCCTCCCGATCAAGTCCCAAGGTTTCAATGGTAGATGCCACGAACCTACCAAAACCACCACCACCGGAACTACGATCGGCTTCCGGCCCCCGACTCCTTCGGCTGCCGGTCTCCCCGACCGGAACTAATGCTAACCCCCCACCAGCCGAGCTTGACGCCCCGGCATCAAACGTCCTCGCCCTCTTCGCCGGGGCTTCACCACGATCGCTTCTGCGGTGCCCAGGCATCTCCGCTGCCTCTTTCTCCCGCGCGGTCTGTACCCCCATCGGCCGTGCTAGATGTTCCGAACCCGGTAGGCCCACCGACCTTACTTCCCGGATAACGAGTAGGGCATTATCCTCACCGCCCAGCCGCCTGCTGTAGTGGGAGTCCGGAAACACGAGCGGCACAGGCCTATTATGCACCGTGCACTCTAGAGTGACCGGATCTACAACGGTTTTCGAAGCCATCTCCCCCATCTCCATCAACCTCGGGGCCACAAGCTCCTCATCCGGTTCGACGGTCTCCTCGCTCCGAACTGCGAGCTGGGGGGCATTAGCTGCAAAGCGATAAACCGAGCGGTCAGAATAAAAGTGACCCTGCAAAACAAGTGCAAGGTACCTTACCAGGTTTTCTCCCCATCTCGCATATCTCTAGCACATTCCACCGGATGAAATTGTAGGAGCTCCGGCCCAGAACGTCCCAGCACACAAAAAGTCGGGCTAGCCGTTGCCTCACTAAGTCCACCAACCCGTATGACTGATCTCTGATCGATTGATAAGCCCCGGGCACCTGAAAGTTCCTTGAACTACGCTGCCACCTGCCTCCGGGCATCACAACCGACCTCCTCCATACATTCGAAACCGAAGACGGCAGGTGAGTGATGGCAGGATCGAAGTCACGCGCGGCAAAGTTAACACAACCGCAGGCCTGAGCCTTTTTGGAGTAGAGAACCTTGTACAGCGCCCGGAACTCATTCACCGTGGGCCAGTCCATATTGCTCAGGCTGAATAGGCACCCAAGGCCAAGCAACTGCCTCCACTGGTTGCTAGGCAGCTGAGCTGGGGACAGATTTATACTGCTCAGCATAAACTGGACAAACTTCGGCAGCGGCAGAGATAGTCCGTGCCGAAATTGATCATCAAAAACGGCAACCCAACCCGGCTCCGGGTTGCAGGCCAGTTCCCCGGGATACAGGCCTCGAAGCTTAATGGAGGAATCAATGTCCCACTTCGCCCGAAAGTCCCTTATCTCTCTCTCAGACATGCTTCTGGTTGGCTCGTCGCAGAAAATCACCCTATCGCCATCCAGTAGCTCATACCTCAACGCACGGCCGGAACCGACAGGATTCGCCGATCTCCCAGATGCCATAAAGCCTGAATAACAGAAGCTAGCGCTGTAGCAAAATAGCAACACAGACAAACGACAGGCAAAGGGCAAGGAGCAGCAAGATACGGCAGAAGGAGAGCAGAAGAACTGATAAATAGGGCAACCATAAAATAGAGGCAACCCCAGCCGCAGATTCCCTTCATCTCAGACCGTTCCTTACCGACACGTGTCCCAGCATCGATAAAGGTTCCCATGCCATCATAATTGATGGGACTGATGGACTCTCCCCTTCATCGCATGTCCGCCACCTGTCCCACTTACAAGCGGCAGTTAGGGGAGATAGGACGCAGAACGAGGCATCCACTCCCTTCACTTCCCCAAGAAGTCAACCTTAAACTAAGGAGCATCATCTCACCGGTTATGAAGCATCCAACCGGCTCCGCACCACCTCACCGGTTATGAAGTATCCAACCGGCTTGAAGACAAGTCACCGGTTATGATCTTTCAACCGGTTTGAACCGCCTCGAGAGCATTGTTCCGGGTATGAGCCATCCATCCGGTACCATGGCAGTTCACGGTTAGGTATCATTCAACCGGCTGCATGGCATTTTCACTACAAGTCACCGGTTATGATCTTTCAACCAGTTTGAACCGCCTCGAGAGCATTGTTCCGGGTATGAGCCATCCATCCGGTACCATGGCAGTTCACCGGTTAGGTATCATTCAACCGGCTGCATGGCATCTCACTGTGGGACTCGTCTCGATATGGCAGAACGCCCAGGCGAGATCCACCCGGTCCCATGACATTCCACCGGGCATGTGACATTCAACCGACTCCAAAGCATTCCACCGGTTGTCACTTTCCTTCGCCTACGTGCAGGAACGAGCCAGCAACAACTCAAGGCTTCCAAACGCATGGGCTTTATAAACCCGGGTGAGTTTACATGTAACACATGTACTCTTGTCCAGCAGGATAAAAACCCTGCATCACACTGAATTGTGATACATTTGGGGATACTTGGCGAGACTCGTTATCTCAAGGCCACCCCACCGGGCAGATTGTTTCTCTAACACAGAACAAGTCTCCCCGCAGGCTAACAAACCTGCACATTTACCTCGCTTATTCCAACAAAAGCTGAGAGCTAGCAAGTGTTGACCGGTGCTTCGGAATGACCGCAACACCGGGGGCACCTGTTGGCTCATTCCACGCACCAACAGGCATTCCCATAGGCTAGCACTCTCCGACTCGTACCGATATGGCAGAACGCCCGGTCGAGGTCCCATGCACTCCGACTCGTACCGATATGGCAGAACGCCCGGTCGAGGTCCCATGCACTCCGACTCGTACTGATATAGCACAACGCCCGGTCACGCCCAATCTTCAATACGGACTTGGGGGACTGGGCACCGTTGGGTTGGTAACCCTGCGGGTCTGCGGGACAAGAGCAAGACAGATTAAGTCCCCATTCAAGATTGCACTTGACCGGGAACTTGGGGGACTTGTTGACAGTAGCCACAGAGGGGCTACAGCAGGCCCACAGACCCGCCGCTAGTGTACCAGGGGCCGACCCAAGGCCCGGGACCGGATCACCAGCACCCGGCCTCGGGGTCCAGCAGTCTATCCTGCCACCAGGGGCCCGGGGACCGGGGGCGCCCGCCTACCAAAGAGGTCACCAAAGCTGCCCTTTGGTGTGCAAACAGAAGGGAACCAGTCCCACATCGAAGAGTAAGGCCAGACCTCACTCCTGGCCACCTATATAAGGGCCCTAACTACCCTCATTAATAGGTAACTGATCCTTCCTACCGCTTATATACGTGCTTAAGTTATATCTATTCCAACTATACTAACTTAGGCATCGGAGAGGAGAAGACCGGCCCGCCCGGTATTCCCCTTAGTAAGCAGGTTTGCAGGAGATAGCACGAAGATTCACCTGTCTCTACCAGGCCCCAGGGTTTGTGCAGAAACAGGTACTAAGATAGTTACTAACATAGTTACACAGATAGTTTTCAAAATTGATAGTTAATAACAAATTTTTATTACCTTTGCTTTTTTCTGCCTCTCTTTTTTTTTAGCCTTTTCTTTTTTCTTCCTTTCTAATTCTTCCTCCACTTTATTCAAAGCATCCAGCTGATCTGCTACAAGCTGTTCTTCTTCTTTTTTTTCATTTTTCTGACTGCTTTCCTTCACTTCAGTTGGCTGCCCTTCTTTTTCGGCTTCAGTCGCCAGTTTTTCCAGGCTATCTGATTGAGATTGTGGTGGTGTCATCTCCATTGGGTCGGAGAATTGAGTCAGTGCGGCCACAATTTTCTTTTGCCTCTCCAACTCAGCCTTTAATTTTAAATTTTCCAGCTCTTGTGCCGTTACACTCTCTTTCATCACCACAATTTCCAGTCTGGCGTCTTCCAAATCTTGTGACATCTGTGCTAGATTTTTCTCCTTTTCTTGCAATTTTTTTTCCAAATGCTCAATCTGCATTTGCTTTTGCCTGAGCTGTTCTGAATTTTCTTTGTTGATGATTCCAGGTTGCATTTGTTCTATTTCAGTCTGCTCAGCTGCTTCAGTTTCATCCTCATCCTCACTTGTCCCTTCCAGGTCTTCTCTGCTTTTTGCGAAATGTTTCTGAAAAAAATAAATAATAATTACTCACACAATTACTGGCATAGTTACCAAAATGATAGTTACCAAAATAGTTACTAAAATAGTTAGTCAGACATAGTTACAAAGATGATAGTTAGTCATCTTTGATAGTTACTATGATAGTTACTAGTTACTAACATAGTTAGTCAGACATTGTTACAAAGATAATAGTTAGTCAGATAGTTACTAACATACTTACACAGATTGTTTACAAAATTTATAGTTACTGAGATAGTTACTAAGATAACTACACAAATAGTTTTCAAAATTGATAGTTACTAAGGTAGTTACTAACACAATTACAGAGATAGCTATTCACAAATGATAGTTACTAAGATAGTTACTAAGATGATACTTACTGACAAGTCTTTGAGTTGATACTTCTACATCTTTTTCTTCAACTTTTTCAGGTCCCATTTCCTGATCTGGTGTTGTTCATTGTCCCTCCCTGGAATTGGCTCCACCAAGTTTGTCTTCATGCACAGCCAATACTGGTTGCAAAAGGAATGTTAGTTTATAAGAAGCAAAATGATATAACATAAAAGAATAAAGGAAGATAAAACTCGCGCACTGCTTACCAGAATGACATGAACACATCCTCCTGTATTTTTTTATGCACGTTCCGATTTCTTGTACTTTGTGAGACATCTTTTCAAGAAGATTTTGACTTCTTTTGCCCAGGCATAGTTAGATGTCTCATCTAAATCCTCCACAGCTCTGACTATGTCTATATGGAGGGTTCCCTTTGCATTTGGGAAGAGAAGCTTGATGAGAATGTCGACAATAATCAGCCTTGCTATATTTGCATCTATGCTTCCTCTTTCCTCATCAGATTGAGGATTCTTATTTAATTCGGCTGCTATGGCTGTATTCACCATTTTTTTATTGACTTCCTTTGATTGTCCGAAAAATCTGATCACAAAATCAGAAATGGGCGTCTCTTTTCTCTGAATGTACACTCCTGTACGGTTCAGCCCTAGAATTTGTGAAATATCTGATGATTTTATTCGGAACTTCTTCCCAGCAAACTGAAACTCATCTCTTACGTGATCGTAAGCTTCTAGCACCATCCCCAATTGGTTGTTTGACTTTGAACCGTAAACAAGGTTCTGGTGTAGTGCTTGAAACAGCTTGGCAAAGGGAGTCCTCTCGATCAGCTGTAGTACTGCCTCTGGTATTTGGCCCCCATATTCATTGAAATTTGGTAGGGTCTGCCCTTTTTTCTTCTGCTCATTTGAAAACACAATTAAAACAAAATTAGTATGACAGTTGATAGTTACTAGTTACTTTAATAGTTACAATGATAGTTACTAGTTACTTTCATAGATACTATGATAGTTATTAGTTACTGTGATAGTTACAATGATAGTTAGTAGATACTGTGATAGTTACTATGATAGTTAATATGATAGTTACTAGTTACTTTTCATAGATACTATGATAGTTACCTTGATAGTTACTAGTTACTTTCATAGTTACTATGATAGTTACTAGTTACTTTCATAGTTACTATGATAGTTAGTAGATACTGTGATAGTTACTTACAGGATTTTGCAGTTGATGTTCTTCTTGTTTTTCTATTAGTATGATCTTCTTTGCACCTTTATCATCATCTTCATCAGTTTGATAATCACATCTACTACCACTACTAGATGTATCATATTCAGTTTCATCACTATCATCCTGTTGTTGCCATTTTCTTTTTTTATCTCAAGCTCCCCTTTCTTCCGTTGTCTGCGCATTTGATAAGTAAAGTTACTATGGCAGTTTTTTCAATTATAACACAGTTAGTAAGATAGTTACTCAAAAGAAAAACAGTTACTATGACAGTTACTTACTGATTTTCGTGCTTACTTTCCTTTTTTAACATCAGCAATATCATCGCTTTCATCATCTTGTTTTCTTTTTCTTTTGGCAGCTGCTGCTCACTTATCTTCGCTTATCTGCACATTCGATAAACACAGTTACTAAGACACTTTTTCAATTCTAACATAGTTACTGAGATAGTTACTTATAAGAAATACTGTTACTACTATAATTACTGACTAATTGTGTTGTTTTCCTTTCCAGTTTATGTTATTGTTTTTCTTTCCCTTCTATCTCTTCTGTTTTTTTCTTCTATGCTCCCATCAATTCATAGTTAGATTATTTATACACTAACATTTACATTACCAACTGATTAATAGTTACACTAACAGTTACAGAAAAAATATAATTTCGATTACCAAGATAGATAGTTACATTTCACTGTTTTTGTTTTGCAGTCTTCTTTTCTGGATTGTCCTCATTCCTTTTTTTTGTTCGTAGCTTGTGTTGTCTATCATCCTCACTTGAAGTAACCTGTTTTGCCGGACTATATTTTCAGTTTTGGTGCCATTTTCTGCATATGTGAGGGAAAAAAAGTTATAACCGGATACAACCATAAACTCAAACAGTTCACATATATTTCCATCACCAAATTTCACAATTACTAATACAGTTATGCAACACTGAAACAATATAATTTCATTAACATAAACTCAAACAAGATAGTTACTATAATAGTTTCTGTTATTGTTCCTTGCACATAACACAGTTACTAGAATAGTTTATGTTATAGTTCCTTGCACATAACATAGTTACTATAATAGTTTCTGTTATAGTTCCATACACATAACATAGTTTCATCCATTAACACACACACAAACACTCATAATTTTTAGCGCCCAATCAAAATTTTAAAAAATAGCAGTTACATAATAGTTATTTTGATAGTTCCAACCATAACAAGATAGTTAGTAGGATAGTTACTGTTATAGTTCCATTCATATAACACAGTTTCATCTATTCACACACATACAAACTCTCATAATTTCTATTGCTCATGCAAAATTCAAAAAAAAAAAGTAGATATTGTTTTAGGTTATTTCTGTTTAAACCTAAAATCATCTTCCAATTTATCATCTAATCCCCCCAAACCTAAAATCATCCTCGACATTCTTCCCCTTCACTCTCTGGAACCCAGTCTAAACATCTCAGATTTCTCATCCTCTTCTTCAGCAAATACTAAAGAGAAAATGGCTAGAAAGGTCACTAAAGTATGCCCCATTCTAAACTTTGCTCACTAATGTATGCCAAATATCACTTTGCTCACTTTGAGTGAGCAAAGTGAGAAAAAGTGTCATACTTTGAGTAAGCAAAGTGATAAAAAGTGTCATACATGAGTGAGCAAAGTGAAAAGAAAAGTGATCAAAGTGAGTGAAAGTGTAATTCGATAGTGAGCAAAGTGGTATTTGGCATACATTAGTGAGCAAAGTTTAGAATGAGACATACTTTAGTGACTTTTCCAGCCATTTTCCTAATACTAAATCATCATCATCAAAACTCAAATCTCATCAAAACTCTTTTTGAATCTCTAAAAGAAGGTGAAATATCTGTTACCTGAGCAGCTGGGATTTGTTTGTACTGCGAGCTGTCGAGATTCGCCGTCGGAGAAGGACAGGAGAGCGGTGGAGACTTGTTGACGGAGAAGGAAATGAGGACGGTGGAGATGAGAACGGTGGAGATTCGGCGTCGGAGAAGGAGAGGATAGAAGTAGAGAATCAGAGTTAGAGAATGAGAGAAATTGAATCAGTGAATGCGAATGAGAGTGATTATTAGAGAGAATGAGTGAATAGTAGTGGAGAGAGTGAATAGTAGGTGGAGTTAGGGCTGTGTAACTACCCAACGGAATAATGTAACCACTCCGTTTTCAGTAACGGAGCAATTCCAAAACTGTTATAGTGGTATATTTTGTAATTATTTTATATTGTATGATTATTTGTTTAACTGTGTCCTTTTTTATAAGCACCCTAAAGTTAAGGTATTTTCTATAATTTTGGGTTTTTAAATACCTTTTTTTTATAAATGCCCCTAAAATATTTTCTTTTTATTTTTTTATTTGCACCTTAAGTGTCAAAATATATATTTTTATTTTTTTAATTCAACCTGATAGGTGTATATCTAAATCCCCCTTGTTTCTGGAAGTGAAGAATGAAGACCGAAGCAAGAGAGAGCCAAGGCAATGGGTCGTCTTCATCTGAGGTACCCGCTTTTCAATTCTCATCCAAATACTCGTCTCTAGTCTATACTCAATCAGTCAATCCCCAACTGCTTCAATTTCGACAGCTTCAATCCTTTTCACAAGTCAAGCTGGATAGAGTGAGCAACAACGACATGGGTTCCGGAGTCCCCGACCCAGCAACCTGGGAACAAATTGAGACTTCCGAAAGGTGAATTGTGCTTAATTTCGTTACTCATTCTATATGATACTCTTCTCCTACTCGTTCTTGACTTGTTTAGTTGTGATTATATTCAGCTACCTTGCTTGCTCCATGTACGAGGAGGCAGCCTCATTAGCTTCTTCTATTCTGAAACGGCTTTCGGAATATAGTAAAGACTTTGAAGCCAGAGATGACCAACTTGAAGTTTATGACATGTTGGAATCCGCTGGTATGGTGCTTGTGCAATCTTTGAAACAACTTGGAAGGTATAATGTCACAGTTGTGTTTGGCTTTGTTTTAGTTGTATATGCTGAATCTTTTTATGTTTTCCGCAATGATGTCGAAAATGAATCATAACTTATGGGGCTTAATCCGGTTGAGTTTCTTCGGCAAACCCATGAGAGTTAATGATACTGAAGACTTCGTGTGCAACTCAGTACTAATGAGTTCATTCGATAGAAATCATGTTGTTTCCTTTGTTAATGTTGAATATGTTTCATAGGTTGATCTCCTTATACTGTTTGCTGATTGTTAATGTTGAATATGTTTTATACTGTTTCATAGAGGGACTTGTCCTGGTAATCCGTTTCGATCATGGATGTGACGTAATTTGGGTTTGCAGGACGCCGGAGATTCTGAATGAGCTCAAACTATTATTTGCCTCCATTCCTACTATCCCTGTGCAAGTCCTTCTTACCGGGTACTAATTTTATCTCTTGCTCCACTTACTTCATTTTTTTTTTCATCCAGACTCTTTCTTTGATAAGAATTTAATGTCTTTAGGACATTGCTTGATTTAAAATGTCTCAACAGTTCATAATAATTATGTTAAGGAGTCAAATAACCGTTGATGGACTTAAAAATGACATATTGAAGGGAGGTTGGTGGACTTTACCATTGATTCATACAAAATTGTTTGTTGGTCCTCAAAGCTGTCTTATGACATACTATTTTTTATATAATTATTTTTCAATAGAGGGAACTCTTGGGAATGATCAATCTGAAAAACTTCCCCACTTTGCATTGTTTTGTTTGTCCTTCATGGGATACATCTATCTGTCCTACTAATGGAGTATTGAACAAAAAAGGTCCCTAGTTGATAGTTGGTAAGCTCTCAATGTATAGGAAGGTAAAGAAAGTTACTAGACTGAAGGAAATCATCTTATCTCCTTCCAATCTAGAGGAGCCCCCAATCTATAGATATTCGGTAAACACAGCTTTTAGATTTAGTCAGGAAAGTACATCCCTTGTTCACAAGATAGATTATATTACTCGTACACCCATAAGAGTTTTTTAGAGCATCAGTGTAAAAGGTCCATGTTTATTTTTCTCTCTCATTTTGTTTGTCAGGGTATGCTTTTGTATTTCAGAAGGGCATTATTTTGGTGTTCGAGAATTTCTGGAAGTGTTCCTTAGTGGTTGGAATTTTGTGGATGGACAATATTATGTTCTTGTTGTGATCCAGGAGGATCTTACTTTTAATTAATATGATATTAATATATATCATATTATATTATATAAATAATCTAAACCATTAAAAGTTTACGGTTTAAAACTTACCGTTCGAAGTTTAAGGTTTACGTTAACTGAATAACGTAAACCATAAAAGATATATGGTTTATATTCATTTATTATTTTTAGTTTCTATTTTAGGAATATCAGTTTTGTATATAAACTAGAAGATTGGAATGAATGAAACAAGCAATTAGAATCAGTTTTCTTAATCAGCTTCAATCTTCTTCTTTCTCCCATCTTTTGTTAATTATCCTCTTATAATAAGAAGTCCACTTCCAAGAGAAGTAGCGACACTTCTTTTCCTACAAAAGTTTTATCTCCTAGAAGTTTTGGATCAAGTGGTAGTCAGAGCCCCAGATCAAAACGGGGTAAAGGTGGTTTATGGTCCTAACTCGCAGCCGACGTAGAACTTCTAAAGAACTTGTAGGTCCTTTGCTCGTTCATCGAAAGCCAAGGATAAAGAGAGGAGCAATGACAGGGGAAGTTCCTAAATCAGATGGTGATGGTGAACGCATCACAAATCTTGAACGACCGGTGGAATTGTTATCTGCATCAATTTCTGAGCTAGTGGAAAACTTAAAAGCCAAAAAAATTTCACATGCATCGCCTTCCAAAAGAAAGATTGAAGATGACAGTGAAGAAGAGGAGGACACCATAAATGAAAATATTGCCGAGAATACATGAAGTCAGAAGAATCCTGTAAGTGCCTTGAAAGTTGATTTTAAGGTAGAAATTCCTATATTTAATGGTGTTATAGATGCAGACAAATTGGATAACTGGATAGACACGTTAGAAACATACTTTACTATACATAAGTATTCTAATATTGAAAAGATCCAATTTGCAAGCTTGAAACTCTCGAGCCATGTTGTTACATGGTGGAAGTCATACCGAAAACGGTACAACGTTGCGGAATTGACATGGAGTAAATTCAAGAAATTATTGAGAAAACAATTCTATCTTGTTGGATATGAAGAAGATAGATGGTACAAGTGGCAACACTTCAATCAAAGGTTCGGTCAATCGGTACAAGATTATACCTCTGAGTTCCATAACCAAGCTTTAGTATTGGATATAGATGTTGACGATTACGAAGTTTTCATGAAATACATCGGAGGTCTTGCCGACTACATACGGAAAGAACTAAAATTGTTCACCGTAGAATCAATTGAAGAATCTACAGTCAAGGCAATCGCCATTGAGGCAAAGTATAAAAGGCTTGACAAGAAGGACGACAAACAACCAACTGCAAATAAATCTGATTGGAGGAATAAAGGCAAACAGATCAAGGATGGTCTAAAGCAGAAGAATTACTGTGAACACTGTCGTACCAGTAAACATGTCACAGACAGGTGCTGGATACTTCATCCTGAGTTGAAACCCAAGAACCAGAGGAATAACCAGGGAAGGAATGACAGGAAGGCCACATTGACTGTGCAACAAGCAGAAGAGCTTCCAGAGTTGAAGCAACCTGACACAGCACTTGCCTTAATGACTTCACCAACAGAAGTTGCAGATGCCTACAACCGTGAAGAGCTGTTTCATTTAAACATTTAAGTGAAACAAAGTGTTGTACAAGCAATTGTCGATCCTGGAAGTCAAAAGAATCTGATTTCAGAGGCTCTAGTAAAGAAGGTAGGCTTAGAAACAATGCCTCATCCTAAGCCTTACCCACTAGGGTGGATTCAGAAGAACATTGACATGAAAATTACAAAGCAATGTACTTTCAAATTTGCAATCACTAATCGGTATATCAATGAAGTGACATGCGAGATGGTTCCGTTGGACGTATGCCAAGTTATATTGGGTAGTCCGTATCTTTGGCACCGTGATGCAATTCATTATAGAAGGCTTCGTAAGTATCGTTTGGTGAAGGATGGAAAGGAGTTCCACATCAACGCTTGTCAGCCACAATCTACACACTTTACTGACAGTTAACCAAGCCAAAAGATTGGTTAACTCTTGTGGCCGGTTTGTTTTATTGATGATTCGACCACAAGAACAACATACTAATGTTGTTGCTTTGTCAGCAGTAAACCTAACACCTACACAATATTCCGATATTGGAAAAATACAGAAGGATTTCAAGGAACTTTTTCAGGATGTACAGGGATTACCACCGCGGAGAGCTGTAGAGCATGACATCCAGTTGGTATGAGATTCACCTCTGCCAAACTTAGGTTTATACCGCACTTCTCTGACGGAGAGTGAAGAGATCAAGAGGCAAGTACAAGAACTTGAACAAGGAGTTATTGAGCCCAGTTGCTCACCATGTGGTTCACCAGTGCTCCTTGTGCCAAAGAAAGATGGAGGTTGGCGCATGTGTGTGGACTATAGAGCACTCAATAAGATTACAATTAAGAATCGGTATCCACTACCGAGGATTGATGATCTTCTAGATCAATTGCATGGTGCTCGTTACTTCACCAAATTGAATCTCAAATCTGGTTATCACCAAGTACGCATCAATGAGGAAGATACTTGGAAAACTGCTTTTAAGACGAAGCAGGGATTGTTTGAGTGGTTGGTTATGCCATTTGGACTATGTAATGCTCCAGCGACCTTTATACGACTAATGAATGAAGTACTTCGTCCTTTCATCGATGACTTTGTCATTGTTTATTTAGATGACATATCTACATCATATTGCTGAGGTTATGAAGGTTTTGCAAGCTAGTCAACTACGGTTGAACGGGAAGAAGTGTGAATTTGGGAAGCAAGAGCTTGTCTACCTAGGGTTCATTGTTGGTGCAGGAGCGCTCAAAGTGTATCCAGACAAAGTAAAAGTTATCACTCAATGGCCTACACCCCGTTCAGTTACCGAAGTTCGAAGCTTCATCGGTGCATGCCAATATTTGAGAAAGTTTATTAGACATTTCTCTCTAATTGCAGCATCATTACACTCTCTTACAAAGGCCAATCAAAAATTTGAATGGTCAAAGAAACAAGATGAATCTTTCGAGTTGTTGAAACGAAAGATCACAGAGGCCCCAGTATTAGCATTGCCAAATCTGCAGAAAGCATTTGAAGTTGAAGCAGATGCATCAAATTATGCAATGGGAGCCGTATTACTTCAGGAAGGTAAACCAGTGGCATACCATTCTGAGATGTTTAGTGGACCGGTGTTAAATTATCCGACTTATGACAAGGAGCTTTATGTATTGCATCAAGCAGTAAAACATTGGAGAGCTTACTTGTTAGGGCAAGAAGTCGTGGTTCACTCAGATCACAAGCCTCTTCAGTATCTAACTATACAGTCGAAGTTACAGCAAGCTCGACATATGAAGTGGATGTCTTACTTGCAACAATTCAATATTGTAATCAAATACAAGAAAGGAATGACTAATAAGTTGGCAGATATGTTATCTTGACCACCTACACCAATAAATTCCGCATTATTGGTAGCAATGCAGATCCAACCTATTATTCCTTCTGAATATGCCAAAGGGTATGACATTGACGCTGATTTTAGTTCAGCTCATGTTAAGCTGCAACAAGGAAAGACTAGTGAGTTTCAACTGAAGGATGGGCTAATGTACAAAGGAAGCCAATTGTGCATAGCAGAAGATGGTGACAGGCTGCCATGGATTCGAGAAGCTCATACTTCCAAAGTAGCAGGACATTTTGGGGTAGAGAAGACATTATTGAATCTTCGTCGATATGTCTATTGGCCAAGGATGCACATTGATATTTCCAGATATATACGAGGTTGTGTTTTATGCAACACCTCAAAGCCTTCTAACAGGAAGTTAGGTTTGTATCTTCCACTACCAGTACCTAGCCGACCTTGGGAGAGCATTTCAATGGACTTTCTTGGAGGATTGCCTAAGACCAAGTCTAGGAATGATTATTTGTTTGTAATTGTGGATCGATTCAGCAAGATGATAATACTTATTCCTTGCACGAAGACTGTAACTGGAGAGGGAGCAGCTAAGCTATTTTTCGAGCATGTTTGGAAACATTTTTGTCTCCCAACATCGATAATATCAGACAGAGATAGTCGATTCTTAAGCCATTTTTGGAGGTCTTTATGGGGAATGATGGATACTAAATTGAAACGTAGTACTGCATTTCATCCACAAACTGATGGACAAACTGAAGTCGTTAACCGCACTATGGTTCATTTGTTAAGGGGTTATAACTCTAAACACCCAAAAACTTGGGATGAAAGTCTCCCTTATTTGCAGTTTGCTTTTAATCGAGCAATTCATGGCTCTACGCTGAAGTCTCCATTCAAGGTTTGTTTGGGTTACTTACCTCAAAGTCCCTTTGATATGGCATTCATTATAGGTGACAAGCCAGTGAATGGAAAAGAAGAAGAACAACATGTTCGAGCACAAAAGTTTCTCAAACGAGTTTCAAAAATTCATTCAGAAGTGGAAGCACAGCTGAAACGCTCTCAGCAACGGTATAAAACAAGGCATGACAAGCATCGAGTTCAGTGTACTTTTCAAGAAGGTGACCTAGTATGGCTACATCTAGGTAAAGAGCGGTTACAAGGTGAAGGAAAGAAACTCAAGCCTATTCGATATGGACCGTTCGAGATCACCAAACAAATTGGTGACAATGCTTTTCAGCTCGGTCTACCACCATACATGCATATGTACTCGGTCATTAACGCCGAAAATTTAAAGCTCTTTGAACCATCTCAACTGGATGATGATCCTAATGAGGATACCCTTCTTCCTTCAGTTGATGACTTAAACATTGAGCGAGAAGATCCATTGGAGGAGGACTGTATATTAGAGCAAAAGGTTCGTGAAACTCGGAATGGCAAGTATGAGACTTTTCGCATAGGAAGAAAAGGTCAACTTCCCAGCAAATCCAAGTGGTACCTGCGGACCAAGGCAATTACAGAGTTTCCTCATCTCAACATACCTTGAACAGGAGCTCAAGGTTTCTAAATGGGGGAGCCATGATCCAGGAGGATCTTACTTTTAATTAATATGATATTAATATATATCATATTATATTATATAAATAATCTAAACCATTAAAAGTTTACGGTTTAAAACTTACTGTTTTAAATCGTTCGAAGTTTAAGGTTTACGTTAACTGAATAACGTAAACCATAAAAGATATATGGTTTATATTCATTTATTATTTTTAGTTTCTATTTTAGGAATATCAGTTTTGTATATAAACTAGAAGATTGGAATGAATGAAACAAGCAATTAGAATCAGTTTTCTTAATCAGCTTCAATCTTCTTCTTTCTCCCATCTTTTGTTAATTATCCTCTTATAATAAGAAGTCCACTTCCAAGAGAAGTAGCGACACTTCTTTTCCTACAAAAGTTTTATCTCCTAGAAGTTTTGGATCATGTTGGTAAAGAAGACGATGCAGATTATACAAAAAGATATGATGGGCATTTTGTTTTGGGAGTTGATAAGTATCTAGAAGTAGTTGAGGTGTATACTTTGAATCTGCTGGGAACCATATTGAATGATGTTGACCTTGCAACCTCTTGGGTCGAGCATGCTAAAATACCAGAGGACAGAAGACAGGTAAACATAAACATGCATCTATTGTTGGAGTCAGCAGCACAAGATTTGATTTAGGTGGTCATATTGGATATACACTATGGTTAGTTACACGTAAACAAATTTTTCCTTAGTGAAAGTGGATAAAACAAAGTTTCACCTAGGGTTTAAATATTTTATCACTGTGTAGTGAAGCTTCCAATATAATGCCACTCCACTTAGCAATCTCTCTTATCTATATCCGCACTTGCTGGATTACATTATCACTTTAAAGTGCCCTTTGAATCTCAGCAAGTGCAGATGATGATGGTTTGCAGACTAAAAAAAAAACGAATCCTTTGTTTCTGCCTGCTGAAATGGTTTTTATAAAGAAAAAAACAATTGAAATGTTTTCTGATTGAGGTTCAATCTTGGTTTTCATGTTGAGGTTGAGCTTTCTTGCTTTTTTTATTTATTTTATTATTATTT
Source organism: Potentilla sterilis (assembly GCA_963682095.1). Taxonomy (NCBI): domain Eukaryota; kingdom Viridiplantae; phylum Streptophyta; class Magnoliopsida; order Rosales; family Rosaceae; genus Potentilla; species Potentilla sterilis. The sequence goes on from OY821756.1 coordinate 36,954,615, forward strand.
TTTGTAATTCAAGGTGCTTTGTATAATGTTGTGCTTGCTGTGATTTACGAAAGTTTTCGCATACTAAAGCCTGATTAATTTTAAATTTTGGAAAATGAGACTGGTTTTTGTTAACACTTGAAATGGACACTTCCTACTTTGTTGGATTGTCGGGTAACCAGCCCACAGAAATCCTCCTCAGAGACTCGATTGATGAAATTTCATTCTGTCATCTATTTGAATTTTCACAAAACTTCTCTGATGGTAACATGGTGGAAGTTCCAGTACTCTTTCCTTGTTTTGGAATTTTTATTGATCATGCAAAGGACCATATAGTGTAAACTATTAAGACTGGGAACTATATTATCTCTATTTATGTGAATATTTAACTACCTCTTGCATGGTGAGTCACATACCCCCTAATGTGTCAGCGGGTGCGGCTCACTCACTTATCCAAGAAGTTGTGAGATGAGTCAGATGATATCATCCTTTTCTTGCATTGTTAACAACTTAACATATGCTCAGTTGAGTAAATTTAACTTAGAATGGTTTGTTGCATTGATTAACTTGATAGATTAAAACAGTTGAATCCATGTTAAATCTATCTGCGTCTTTTTATAGGTACTTCTGAGAAGATTACACTCACTGCATTCGATTAAAGCCACCGAAGCATCACAAGACAACTATGAAGATTTGTTACCTGAGGGATGCTCAAATGCGAAATACCCTCTAAACAGAGATACTGCTAAGAATCAAGCAGTTTTAAACTTGTCTAAAAGATTAGAACCATGCCTCTGGTGGTTCCATACCATTGCCCTGAAGTTTGGGAATACTCGGATGGTATTATGTAATGGAAAGATTGCGGTGGGCTGCTTGATTTTACTCATATCATATGTTTTGCAGAGAAAACGAGCTACTTTAAAGAGGTAAGAGATAGGTCTCTTCATTAGTTGATATGTGTGCATTCAATCCTGATGGCCAAATAGTGATTCTGTCTTCCGCATACTTCATTCTTCAAAGTTTAATTTGAATAATCTTGCTAATTTTGGCAAAATGGATCTGTTCTTACTTAGATTGTAGTAGAAATAAGACAATATTCACCAGAAGGACTGAATACTCTTTGCTTTCACCTTGTTTATGTTGTTGCAACACTTCCATTGCTATCAGTAGATCTGGCTCTCTTAAGCAAAATTCATCCATCTAATTATTCAAACAGTGAGAAATTTTGAAGTTTTTATGTGATTAATCTAAACATAGCAATGCATCCAATATGAGAACATCAGTTGTTAATTGAGAACATTTTGAACAATCAATTGTTTGTTGAGAACATGTTGCTTCTCCATTTTTCATTATTCAGTTCTCCTAGTGTTTCCTTTTCTGTAATTGTACCATTATGCACAACATTTTTCATAGATATAATAATTGTTTTGCAGGATTGTTCAGAGACGAGCTATGTCAATGAAAAATGCTCTATTAGACTTGTGGCAGCTTGCATTTTCATACCAAGTGAACCCTTTAGCTGCTGTTCAACAACTGACCGCTGCAGCAAGGTCAGGCCAGTGATATACTCTGTCACGGACACTCATTGTGCAGGTTCTAGGAATCCTCCTGCAGTCATCACCAAACAGCAGACATAGTACGAAAGAAATGCGAACTGCTTGTGCTCTTTTACATAGTTTCAGATGTTCCGTTTAACACCTTACCACAGTTCAAATGACCCTTTTTTATGCAACTTTCACATGGTATCACTACCAGCTTTGACAGAATAGCCGACTATTCCAAATTTTCGTCGGCTATTCCTTCTACCGACGAAAATTTCGTCGGCTATAATTCGTCGGTAAAACCCCATCGGTAATACCAATGGCCGACGAAAAAAACCAATTCGTCGGCCATTCCAACCTTGGCCGACGAATTATGGCCGACGAAAATGATTTCGTCGACCAAAGCTTGGTCAAATATATTAATATTTTAAAGTTATAGCCGACGAAATTTGAATTCGTCGGCTATTTGTTCTGAAGTATAGCCGACGATTTGAGCTATTTCGTCGGCTATTTCGTCGGAATATATTAATATTTTAAAGTTATAGCCGACGAAATAATGTCAATTTCGTCGGCTATAACTGCATTTTGGGTAAAAAAAAATACCTGATCGGAGGAGGAGGCCGGAGGAGGAGGGGAAGGGGAAGGAGGAGGAGGAGGCCGGAGGAGGAGGAGAAGGAGGAGGAGGAGAAGGAGGAGGAGGAGGAGGAGGCCGGAGGAGGAGGAGAAGGAGGAGGAGGAGGAGGAGGAGGAGGAGGAGGCCGGAGGAGGGGAAGGAGGAGGAGGAGGCCGGAGGAGGAGGATGAGGAGGAGGAAGTGGCCGGAGGAGGAGGAGAGAAAAAAGGCGGGAGGAAGTGATTTAAAAGATTTAGAAGGAGAATAGCCGACGAAATTAATATATTTCGTCGGCTATACTTTGGAAAATCAACAGCCGTTAGATCTGAGCCATCCAACGGCGGACAATAAAAAGACGCGGATCGCAAGAGTTTAGCCGACGAATTCAAATATTTCGTCGGCTATGCTTTGGAAAATCAGCAGCCGTTGGATCTGAGCCATCCAACGGTGGACAATAAGCGGATCGAAGGAGTTTAGCCGACGACATATACTTTTCGTCGGCTAAACTTAGAGAATAGCCGACGAATTACAATGTTTCGTCGGCTATTCTATAAAAACATATTAAACTGCCGTTTTGAGGCCCTAAACGAACTCGAAAGCCCGAAAAAGCCCACACGTCGTGGCGAAGCTACGAGTTTGATTCCTGGCGTCGTTCCCTTTCCGGAATGGTATCACAATCATCATTCGGACGCCGGACGCTAAATCTGCAGTAAACAGGTTTTGACTTATTTCATTATTTCAGCACACGGATTTTATCGGAATCTTGTCATTTTTCAACCGTAGACGTATTTCATTATTTCGGTCATATCTTATTTGACGACATATTTGCATTTGAAGAGTGTACGTATAGTAACTATTTGAAACTATACATTCACTTAAACACTTAGTAAACAAGTTAAGGAACATTAGTGCATATGTTCCGATTTTGAATCTAAAAGTTTGGAAAATCTATTCCAACCGTCAGATATCACCGTTAAGATTAAATACATGTATGAAAAAAAAATCCAACTACATCTGACAACGTTAAAGGCTCGATCGGGACGGTCAACCGGGTGAGTCAACCCTTTAAACGCTTAGAAATGGTAATTGGCCTGTCTAAATGACGTTTTTTTGTCTGACCTTCGACAGATAATAGTTTCAAATCGATGAGACGCAACTAATCGTATAAAAATTTTCCTCAAAAATATTTACCGACCGTCAGGCTACCCATAGGAAAACGGAAGTAAAAAACAGTTAACCGCAACATTCGGCACACAGATTTTGTCGGAATCTTGTCATTTTTCAACCGTAGACGTATTTCATTATTTCGGTCATATCTTATTTCACGACACATTTGCATTTGAAGGACGAAACAATGGTTTGTCGATAGTGATAGAAAATGGAAGCTGTTTTTTTTTTTTTTTTTTTTTTAATCATAGCCGACGAAATCAAATCTAGTACTCGTCGGCCATACTTCCAAAAATTTTCGTCGGCTAAAGTTTCAGAGAAAGGCCGACGAAAATTCAAATCGTCGACTAAAATATGATATATAGCCGACGATTTTTTTTTTACCAACGAAAAAAAAAATTCGTCGGCCATTCTAGGGGAATAGCCGACGAATTTTTTTTTTAGCGACGAAAATTTTATTTCGTCGGCCGTTTTTTTTTTATTTCGTCGGGAAAAGCCTTTTTTCTGGTAGTGTATGGCCAACTGGGTAGAATTTGTAGTTACTGCAAATGACTGAATAAATGATCTCCTTAATAATATTAGAAGCACACGGTCGAAAATGGATGAGGTGAAGAAGTTAGTGACTCTTGCTTCTATTCGGCATACGGGTGGGTTTGGTGCAGCTGAGATTTTAAGTGAAAGTTGACTTATACTTATAAGTATAAAGTGGGTGAGAGAAGGTTCTCATTTTCTATTGAAAATTACCATTATTTTTTCAAAAAGTTACTGACATGTTGTGTTACCAAACACAACACTAACTTATACTTATAAGCAGAGGAGTTATAAACTCCTCCAAACGCACTTTTAGAAATTGATTTGTAACACTTTCATATGAATAAATTGAGGGAGTTTCTATTCATACCTCTCAAATTGGCACTTAGACGTCCTTATTTAATATACCTCTAATTTATTTTTACAAAAAATTAAAATACTATTTACACCTTAATCTTCCTAAAATACTCATTGGGTAATTAAATCAATAAAAGTTTTTTTTAAAAAAAAATTATACTAATATCTCCAAAATAAATTGTTAGACCTCCATTAATTTTAAATTATTTCAATTTTAATTTCTGAAAAAGAAAAAAAAAACTAAACACTTAATTTGATTTGATAAAAAAAAAATTAATTACCAAACCCTCAGTTTATTATAAACAACCTGGTGACAGGTTTTATGTAAATTGTTGCATAACATATAATTGATACACTTGTTTTTTTATAATAATCGACTAACGTACATAGAAGATATATTTTCGAACAAACATAGTGGCATGAATACACGAAAGATTAAAGCATGTAACTCAATTTTTAGAAAATAAATTATGCTAGATTATATTTAAGTATTTATGTATAAATTATGCCAGTTACAATATAGGAAGGTCCAGTCTGCCGAAAGAGAGGAACCCACTGCCCATTTTGAGGAATTTTTGTGTCATTGCACCAAAGGCCGATCCAAATGCATAAATCAAGAGTTGCTGAGCTAAATGAAGATTGGAGAAGACGGCCAAGCCAAAGACCAAATGCAAATATGAAAAGAAGAAATTTCCTAATCCAAGTAGGAAATCTTGTCGGTACTAGGAGAAGTGTTCCTGATCGAGCTAGGGAGGCTAGCAGCCGAACGTTGGACTTTTTATCCATCAAGTAATGTTAATGATCCATTAAGGAGTCAACACACCCATGATCCATGAAGAAATTAGACAGAAAAGTCTAAAAGATCCAAGGAGTGGCCGATAAGTAACCAAAACCAACTCGGTTTAGGTTTTCTTTTTATATATAAAGGCACGAATTCCATACAGAAGAATCATCTCATCTCAAGCACAAGTACTAACCAAAAACTCTATCAAGTCTCTCAAGCACCAAACATAAAAATACTTAGCCGAAACCTCACCACCACCCTCTATAAAATCTGTACCTTCACCCTACCTTCTGCCGTGCATCTATTCAACACGTCTTGAGGAATCTTCAAGGTTTCTAAAGTGTGATTCATCCCCCCTATGGCTTCTGTATTCATTCTAGTTTGTGTAGTTTGTAAGAACTTGTTTCGATTCTTGGTTTTTGTTAAACTCTTGTATGAACTCGGTTTGTTGTTTGTAATGTAGTTTTTCGATTTTAACTTGTAATTTTCATGTGCTTAGATAATTAGGACAGTAAGTATATGATGCATGTTTTGGTTTTAAATCGGTTAGTAATCTAAGATGAGAGCATGAAAATCGGCACTTAGTATTGTCTTGAACTAGATCTAGGTGCTAGGTTTAATCGACTAGAGTAATAACAAACTAAATAGAAAGTATATTGCTTTGATTTGTGTTGCTCACTTAGAGTAGTTTAACCTTAGAACTTGCATGTTAAATAAGAAGATTGACAACCTTACTTGTTTACTTGTCTTCGATTATAGACTCTTATGCTTCAATGTTACGAGTTGTATAATGGTAGCATAAATTTTAGGGTCACTTTGCAAATAGCTAGATCTTAAAACATTAGAAGTTTTTCAACTAGTTAAATATGCGAAAGTTCTAGTTGTGGTCGAAACTGATTTAAGTCTAAAGTGTATCTATTCTTGTTCCTTACTTTCTTGCATGCGTATTTTACTTGTTAAAGAGTCTTATGTGCTAAATAGTTTGTGTGAAAGATGATGACCACTTGTATATAGCAATTTAGGTTTAATTTGGTGTCTAGGTCTTTAGGGCAGTGCTACTGCCGAACTAAAAATCAATCCTCCCTTGTGATTAAAACGTGTGAATATGTACATATGTTTGTGAATATGTGTTTTTAAACTTTGAATATTTCAGGTACCTTTAATACCCGGACTGAACGATCTCTATTTACCATGTGCTACTAACTTCTATTTTATAGGGTTATCATTGTGTGAATGTCTTTGGCACTCATCATTGACAAAGTCAACTGAAAGTTGAAAAAGAAGAGAAATCTAAGTGTCAATTTAAAAGGTATAAACAAAAGCTCCCATAATTCAATTTGATTTATAAATAAAAAATAAAAAAATAAAAAAATAAAAAAATAAAACATAAAAAGGTGTTTTTGTAAGTCCTAATTGTGCGACTGTCTCAGATAGGCATAAAATCCTTCTTCAGTCCTGATGGAGCTGTTATCTAAGCACAAATACCTGCAAAACAACGTCACACACATAATACCCTTCTTTTGTCAATTGTAGTTAGGACAAGTAGGGATCGTTCTATCCGGGGAAATCAAGGGCATTTCAATCACATAAAGTATTGCACAAAAAAAAAGGGGGTTGTCGAATTTTTTAACTAATTATCTACTGAATTTTACTAAAATTAAATCCTAAGTTATTATCCACAATTGATCATCACGTTTCACACAATCACCAAACACAAATCTCATTATACATGCAACAAAATTAAAACAAGTAATAGGGGCAGCAAGCAAATATCGAATTCAAGATCAACTAAGTTCCAATTTAATTAGAGCCAACGCGGTTTATCTAATTATTCAAGACATCACAAGTATTTAGAATCCACAACGCGCGTAATCCTAAACATGGTACTAATCGGTTTAACAACAATACGCGTAGAAATTAAACACAAATAGCACGTAAGCACAATATGTCGAATTGGAAACATGTTAGCAGGTATGGCGTCACTCATCCCACATCGACATGTAAATTTCCAGAATTACTCTAGCCCTTAGATAAATACATATTAAAATCAACTACGCGTATGATCCAACATGTATTTAATCGGCAAGTGAATTTAACATCTAGATAACACTCATGGCCTTTCGAATGCATCTAGACATCTCCTTCGGTTGCACACGAATTAAGGAAATAAACCTAATTAAATCAAGAAAACATGCTAAAGCTTGCTGTCCATCATACCATATTCAATTAAACTACATGCATAATTCGGCAATCATATACAAAATAACCAAACATTTATAACAAAGATCTGAAAATCCCATATATAATTATCAATACCGAAAATAAAACCAGAAACCAAAACATATTTCATAGACAAAATTATGTTTAAATACAAAGAATCAAAAGCCAACAAAGTACAATCCATGTTACAACCTTAATGAAGATTCGGCAAGGATTGGTGTTATGATCGGATTTTTGTGGAAGGTGGTGGTGGATTCGGCTATGCTTCTTGGTAAGAATTTTTTTGGATTTATTTTGGCAGAGGTTCGGTAAGCTTTTTGTGAGGAAGAGAAGATGCTTTTTCTGAATACAAAGTGTGGTATATATAGAGAAAGGGGGAGAGTAGGGTTCGGCAAAGAGTAAACTCCAAGAAACCAAAACCATTTAGGTTTTGGAATTCGGCAAAGCTTTATCTTCAAGTAATTCCACCGATTTTAATCTCTTCAATTCAGCCGAATATCTCTTTCAATTTTCTTCAATTAATCCTCTTTGATTCGGCACCAAGTAAATGCATTTAGCTTTGATTATGTCCACATCCATTCTTTGTTGTGCCGGCCTTGAAGACTCCTCCTTATGTTCTTCCTCTTTTCTCTCAAGTAATTTCCGATTTTTCCATGCAAAAATAGATTATCTCCACCTTTTATTTCTTATCTTGGCCGGCCTTCAAGAGTCCCACAAACACTCTTCTTCTTTTCATCCCTTCAAGCCGTGTATTACCATGAGTAATACAATAAAAATCGGAAATTCTGAATAAATGGTACACGGCAAGGAGAGGAATCCAAATCCAACTTTGCTTCCTTGAAGTCACACGGCAACAAGTCTTTATTGCCGAAAATTACTTTTCATTCACCATGGTAATTCGGCAAAGATGTTATCTCCTTCTTTATCTCCAAGTAAAATCTGAAAATAAAGAAAAGAAATAAAGAATTAAACCATGTATTAAAGTTGTTCTAATCTAGACAAATGATGTCTTAAAAAGACATATATGTAATAGATAAGATTATTAGATTAGGAAAGTTTCCAAATCCGATTTGGATTTCTATTTCTTGATCATCACGGCTAGGCATCTCATTTCTTGCCGAAATATTCCACAATTCTTCCATTTATCTTCTCTTTGATTCCTGAAAAATAAGAATAAGAAATAAATCAAAAAGAAGATAACAAGATGTAGCACAATTATCATGAGTAAGAGTCCTAGATAGATAAGGAATCCTAGTCAACAAGGAGTTGTATTTTCAATGAAATTCTTTCGACTATTCAGAAACGTCGAGCATTTGTAGACTCCTTATTCGACTAAAACTCCTAGATTCGTAGAATTCAATTAGGACTCAAACTCGTAGAATCCTTATTCAACTGGGATTCCTACTTTAGTAAGGATTCCTTTTCCAAATAGAGTTCTACTTGAAAAAGGAGTCCTAGTCACAATCAAACTCTTATTAGGAATCCTAGTTCAATAAGGACTCCACCATAATTATGCATTTTCACAATTTCTAGCACAACCCGACTCCACACAAGTATTAGAAACGACAAACAATGAAAATTCCATTTCGACAAGTTTCCTAGTCAAAACAGGTTTCCTAGTCCAAACAGGATTCCTAGTACAACAAGGAGTCCTACTCAAACTAAAACTCTTCAAAATTCGACATTTCTGCATTTTTAGCTCAATTTATACACCAACACTTGCCAACGACTCCAACATGACTCTAAATTACAACAATAAGGGATAAGAAATGCATAAATGGGGGTAAAAACATATTAAGAACGTCGCATTTTATGTTCCTATCAAGTCCCAATATCTCAAAACCCTATTTTACACCAAGCTCATCTTCTGAAGCTTTTTCTTTGTCGTGCTAGCCCTTTTCTTTGTCTTCTTTTTTCCTGCAGATTGGGGCACTCATATTTGTCCCTCCAATTTCAACGATAGCAGGCAAGGTTCAGTAGTGACTGAAATTAGCAGTACATAAAAAGAGCAAGGCACAAGTTAATATTTTTGAGGTAATGATCAATATTGTATGCTTGATTATTCTCTGCAGCCATTAAAGGTCTACCTCTTACAGAAGATTGTTCCCTAATTATTTTATTCTTTTGATAGTACTCTTCTTCTTCCCATGAACTACCTAAATCCTATCCAACTTACACACGTCTCGTTGTTTTATATATATCACAGACCTGCCATCTTTACGTGCTTCATTTCTAGACACTATTGAACTTTCATCCATACAACTAGATTAGATTTCTAAATCCTTATTATTTATATCCAACATTGCCTTTTCATTCGCATCAGAAATAGGGTCAAGGTCTCTGTAAGCTTCTTGTTCAGATATGTTTGTTTACATATATGTTACTTCAATGACTTTTTTCTTTGAGTTGTGCTTCTTTCAACATGATATAAAGAATTGCTAGTATTAGATGTGCTTATTTTAATTGATAGAAGTTGATATAGCATATCTATATATAGGATGCAGAGGAAGAGTAATGGCACACCAGGAGCAGTATCAGCAAGCATCAAAGAAAAAAGTGCAGCGAAGATTGCTCTACAAGAGAATACCCCTTTAGAGACAAAATTATAGGAGACCAACCTTATCTTTGTCTCTAATAACTATTATGGGTGATAAAAAAAATTAGTTTGTCACTAAAAAGTCGTCATATTAGATCAGATTTGTGCTATGTTTGCGTGACAAATTAAGAAAGAAATGAGACAAAATATTTTTGTCGCTCAATCTTTTGTGTGTTAAAATAAAATTTAGTTCCTAATACATTTATGAATCTGGCAGTTCCCCATCATTCTGTTGGCGGAATTTTTTTATTTTTTTTTGAAAATACAGCGGGAATTGTTTTGCCGCGCGCGGTACTGAGAAAAGCTAGATACTGAACCTCCAAGCCTAAAATTAAATTAAAAGAGCTTCTTTTGGAAAAATATAAAAGATGAATTAAATATATATATATATATATATATATATATATATATTTTTTTTTTTTTTTTCTTTCCTTTTATGTCGGTCAAGATAATCAAATGAGACTTCCAACCAAATAACGCTTCTGCTTCCTCTTCCTCTTCTTTTTTTTCTTCGTTGAAGTTCTGTCAGTTACCAACACAATTCCCAAACAAATAAGACTTACAACCTCAAGCTGCAAACAACTCACCACCTCCATCTAGATGGATGCATATTCTATCTAATCTTTTCTCTCTCTACTTCCCTACTCAAGATAATCATCCTGAATCCTCTGCGCCTAAACTCTTCCTCTTGTGTTTTGATTGAGCAGGTATGTTGTACGTAGTTTCTTTCGTGTTTGTCTTTATCTTTGATTAGTTAATTCAATTGAACGATGGGTTCTTATTTTAGTTTTTTCTTTCAGTTTTCGATTGGGTGAAGGAGTAGATCGGTTCCTGTTTTGGTTGGGCTTGCTACGTACGGGTGTTGGCGTTTGGTTTTGGTTAGCTGTTTGCTAAGGTTTGGTGGTGCTATTTATATTCTTCTATAGGTGAGTGATTCTTTCGTTTCAGAATCGTATTTGAATTTCTGTAGTTGTCCTTGTTCTTGTATCTCGATCAATAGTTTGGTGTTCCTACTGTAATGCTACCTTCCAGTTACTTGGGTAATCTATTTAGGAAAATGGAATTGGGTTAGCACAATTGTTTGTGCTGTCTTGATCTTAGAGTTATGGGTTATCGAATACTGAATTGAATAAGAGGAACTCAAGACCTGGTTATGCGGTTATGGGTATTTGTGAGGGAAACTCAGCTTTTCCGGATCTAGTTCTCTTTAAGTAGGTGGATTAGGCTGTATAGCTAGTATTGTACGTGGCAACCATATTTTTGTGATGAGAAGATGAAGATTACTTTTCCATACTACTAAAAGCCAACGCTTAGATTCTATTCTGATGTTGAACTGGCTAGTTTGTGTAGGAACTTTGTGATAGTTTTACTCGAAATCTCCTGTTTTAATAGCAACAGAATCTGTTATGGAGTTGTCGCTTTGAAAGTGCAGAGATTACCAGGTATCATAGGGCTCAATGCGTTGGACTTTAATCATTTCTCAATAGTTAGGTTTTTTTTTCCCAACACCAATTAATCTGCATTGCTTTCGGAGATTCTGGCCATTTCAGAGCTAGCAATACTCTGATGATTATCAACATAACCCTAAAGTATTTCAATGTCTTGATATTGAATCAGCTAAAGGGGAACCATTTTCACTATTTCTTGCTGTATCTGTCGCATCTGATAGTTAACATTAAGGTCACTGTCGAGAGTGGAGTATATATTGGTGGTAAGAGGGTTGTTTTACTTCTGTATGTCCCCTTTTTCTTCTCCATTTCTGTTCGTAAATGATAATTCTATATATTTCACAGTTCATCTAGAAAGAAGAGTGTGGCACCAAGTGCATGTGCAAAAACTATATGACACTGCCTTTATTCTATCTCAATCTTCTTTGGTTTTTTAAATCAAAAAATATTCTCATACTGTAAAAAAGTTTTGAAGGACTATGTTGTTCTCGGTCACTTCTTCTGGTTTACTTAGTTGTAGAATCTGTTTTTAGCAAAAGACTGATACAAAAAAAAATCTGGCTATTAAGGTTAGAATGGCTGGCGATAATAATCTTCCCCTCCTCTCCCTCTTTCTTTGCTTCACTGTACATATGAACATAAAAAACCGTACTTAATTGTGGATTGGAAACAAACTCTGCTACACATTTCCATTTTCTGATAATTATATAATGTCTATTTTTTCAGGAAGTATGAGTACAGAAATTATTACTTGTTTTAATTTGTGTTTGAATTTGGTTACAAGTTTGACCCCTTTAGCTAGTATATGGAGTCTTGTTCCGTACAGAGAATGAATGAATTTAATTATAGCCTCTTTTCATCAGAATGCATGCAGTCAATTTAAGCTATTACTGTTTGTCAGGCTCACATTGATGTGTAGGGGTAGATTTATTTGGGCTTGGGGGAGAATGGGGACTATGGAAATTATGACTTATTCTGAGATTTAGGGTTGATGTTGTTACTTCCTTAGGTTTCTTTATCATGTTATTGTCTATTCTACTACAACTGATTATTTTTTTTTTGTTCTTGCTTTTGTTAGCTAGCCTAGTTCTGCATTCTAAAGAAAAAAAAAACTTGCTGAGTTCTAAATTTCAAATTTTTTTTCGCTTTCATGCTTATTTCTTTTCAGGTTTTGCTGAGCTCACTTCAATCCAAAAATAGCTTTGGTTATACACAAAGAGTGTCTAGGTATGCTCTAAAATGCAACATGCTATTAATTAATTTCATGCGACTCTGTCAGTATGTAAATGTATTTATATCTATATAAGACAGCAGTGACTGATTTTTCATTTACTTTTAATCGTCTTTTGCAGGTTCCTCTAGTAACACCTTTAAGCCAACAGGTAAAATTGTCCCCATCTTTTGCATAGTACTTCACTAATGTGTTAGTTCTTTATATGTGGAATATGATGGAATAGAAGCTCTCAGGATTATTATAACAGAAATAGGCATTTTTGGTCTCAATTATTATTATGATTTCATTACCTCCTTACATTAGAAACTGAAAAAAGGTCTGAGAGGAATTTCTAATTTTTGGAAATATCTTTTAGTTTGACTACAATCTGAAGCATTTTAGTTTTGGAAGTTGGTTGGTCCATCATACATGATGATTAAATAAGATGTGTTATACTGCCAAACATCATATCACTTCTTTTAATGGATTTATTTTACAGAACAAAATGTGGTTAAGCTGACAGCCATAGTGAAAAAGCTTATGAGGCATATCAAGCACATTGAAGCGCAACTTGCTACTGTAGAAGGCTATACAATTCATGATTCTACTGATGTTTATGATGAGGATGATGGTGTGAATATATATGGGACAGGAGAAATGGATGAAGATAAGGGTGCGGATTAGTGGTTGGAACTTTAGTTTTTTCATTCCAATTTCAATTTTATACTTTAAACAGGCTATTGTTGCTTGTGTAGTACTGTGACTTAGGTTTGCAGTCTTTTGAGTTATTCAATAGTACATTTAACTATTTTAAAAAATTTATTTGCTATTTCATTTAAATCAATGTTAATAATTTAATTAAATCAAATTAATTAAAATTAGTAACTTGACCCAGAATTGGCGACAAGATAGCATTTTGTCTCTAATCATAACTATATATAAAAAATTGGAATTTTTTTAACAATTTTTTTTAACAAGGAAAAAATAATAATTAATTTTAAATTATTCTAAGTATTGGTGGCAAATCTATTTTGTCACTCATTCCTAACAGTTTGTCACTAATATACAATAATCCCGCCTTTATTTTAACATTCCCGCCGAATTTAGTATTTTTGGCAATTGTTAAATTTCTTTTGTAACAAAATATAGGTGTATAGGAGACAAAAAATATGTTGTCCCCTTTATTTTTGGGAGACAGAATTCAGATTTTGTCACTAAAAACTATCTGTCACGCACTATAGGAGACAAACTTGGAGACAAAATTATTTTGTCACCCATTTTAATGAGTGACAAAATGGGTAGAATTAGAGACAAAACAAGTTTGTCACTAAATGGGTTTTCTCCTGTAGTGCCTCTCTGGCTCCTTATTTTCCAGTGGAGAGGAACCGAGAATTCCAAGCAGTGCACAAAATTTTCAGGGTTAGCAATGTAACAAAGATGGTGAAGAATGCCAAAGAAGCGAATCGGAGAAAGGTTGTTGATTCATTGGTGTGGGAAGCTCTCTGCAGGCAAAGAGACCCGGTGCTTGGTCCTTACGGGGAGTATAGAATGATTTTTGATGAGCTCAAGATGTATAAAAATCACGATAACCAAACGGTTCCTTTGCAAGTACAAAAGGGCTTGTGTTACAAATCTCAGACTGATTTGGTTGCTTGGAACTATGAAACTAATAGTATTAGCAATGGCATGAATGGAGGAAATGGACTTACTACTACTAACAGTTTGGATTATGATCTTCAGGCTAATGAAAACGTCAGAATTGATTCAGTCCTGCCTTATGGTTATCCTTTAACTTGTGAGCATGAAATTGCAGCAGAGAAGATAAAGCAAGTAAAAATGGCTGCTGATTCTATTGTTGTTCCAGTAGTTCACCAGCAGGGCCATTCTATCAACAACATTAATCAGCAGCACTATATTTTAGGTAATTAGTTAAGTTTCAACTTCCATGCATGTCTTATTTGAAAGATCGTATGTGTTTCATATATTAATATTGTTTGAGATCAAGAAAATTCATTCTTCAAGTGTGACCATTCACCACGATTTGTTAGAATTTATAATTCATTTTGTTCTTCTATAAATTAATTTATCTATGAATAATAATGAATGTTTGATAGTTAATCTGATAAACTTCTTCTGTTTTTGTTCATTTTAGGTCAACTTAATCAAATCATTGGGAAGCCATTCGAAAGGACAATATGGGAAGGCGGATCGTAATGCATTTCATGTAAATTGATGAAACAGTTTCCTTAGTCCTTACTGTCCCATAATCGATCAACTGCATTAAGAAGAGATTATATGTCATTCTCCTGTTTCCCATAATTTGTAATTAATTACTTGTATTAGAAAATGACATTTCCTTTCTTGGAATATATATGTGAAATTAAACACTTGATGCTCTCAAGTGAAACCTATCTAAGAAAACATTCGCTATCAAAATGTGTCTCGGTTGCTATCAAATAACATTTATAAAGGGTCAAGCAGCTAATTTAGAATTTAGTTGTCACATCGTCTTCGATCTTTGGTACCAAGCTTGTGCAAAATCAAGAACATATTTTCTTTGGTTTAAAAGAAAACCGTTGAGAGATAATGCGATTTCTATAACAAGAATTATGAATATATTTACAAGTGTCCGTATCTTTTAGAGCAAACCTGCTATGGAGAGATTGTTTGAGAGATTTAATCTATTCAAGCACAATTCAATTATCAATATATATAGATGAGACCTACAACACCAATTCCAGAAAGGAATAAATATTGCTTATATGAAAACCACTTTTTCAAATATTGAAAGAGTTTGGTGATTATTTTAAGCAAAAAATGGATTTGTGGAGCTTGGAAGTCAAACTACATCAGGATCATATATGATACTGTCAAAGTGTTGATGGCATGCAAATGTCTCTATACAAACATTTTTTTTATGTGAATTGGTTTGTTATGTCATCCGTAACTCTTGCATATATGATTTAATAAGTATGTTAGATTTGTTATAGGAAAATGGAAATTGGTCTAGTCATTTAATTGATAATCCCGGCCTTTTATATAGGATGAAAATTATAATGGTAATTACAATGTAGATAATGGCAATAATGACTGATTGAGTCGTTATATTCTTGAATTGATAATACCATAATTTCCTATCATTAGTTACTTTGACAAAGGCACATTAATGATTTTTTTTTTCCTTCAACACTCCCCCTTATGCTAAGTCAAACATAAAATGGTGCATGACGTGTTACCTCATTAAAAACCATGCCAAGTAACAAAAACTCAATGGGAGAAAATAAAACTTTGGCCGAAAGAGAGAAAAAGAGCACAACGCACCTATTACATTTGAAAACAATAAGTATGTGCTAGACTCCCCCTGATGTCTGCTATTAGACCATAATTCTCATACATTTATATGCCCTAAAACATGAAAATTACTTGTTCTATGAGTTTAATATAATGTTGACTAATACATTTTCATGTTTTGAAGAAAATCTTGACAAGAGAAAAAAATTAGAATTCCGGCAATTTTTCCCTGCACCACCACTTGAGGCGGTTCCATACATTTTCCGGTCATGTTTATGGAGTAGCAAATGAGGAGTAGTATATAGTACTATCACAACTAAATCTCAACCAAATTGGTTGCATTTCAACTCCACCACCTTTCTCTATTTTCCACACCATCATCACTCATCCCTATGGTCCAAAAGTTCAACCTTACATGTAAAAATTTGATGTGCTTTGTTAGACAATCATTACCCTTTTTACTCATCATTACGTAGCCTATCATCATCATGTTTTCCCTCAACCTTTAGCCTTATTTTTGGAAAAATAAGGGCCAAAAACTTGTTAGACAAAATGTCACCCTCAAGTATAAGGGCCAAGTTATAGTGAAGAGAGATTATGAGTAGAGAATATCGTACCCAAGGGATTGGAAAACCCACTCTAGCTAGGGAAGCCTAAGGGATGCTAGATGAATATGCAAATGTACAAGCCACAAACAAAGGGAGACAAGTGAGCCCAAGTTCATGGTGAATATATGCAAGATGGTGTAGTGATTTGATTTTTGGTTGGAAATGGTGTTGTCTAGAAACTAAATGATTACTTAAAATATAAACTAAGCTATGCTGAACCAGATGTGATGAAATGGATGGGAATTGGGACTTAAGGTTTTTTCCTGTAGCCTATCTTGTAAACAAGGCATAATAGCCAAAATACACCCTGAACTTGGCTCAAATTGTCAATTTACACCCTCAACTTGTAATTGCGAAAATTTGCCTCCTCAACTTGTCAAAAACTGCCGATTTGCACCCTCTCCGTTAAATCTAACTTTTTCCATCCAATTTTGAGTCATGTGACATGCACGTGAGAGATATTTTCGTCATTTTTTATTTATTTCGTTTTATTAACAAATATACACTAGAAATTTAATTTTTAAAGAATATTATCTATATAAAAAAGGACAATTATATGTACTTACTGATTCATTTCGTGGTACTTTTTTTTGCAATCAATTCATTTTTTTTTTGTTCAAAATAATGCATACTTTCCGTGATATAATTTGTGGATAAGGAAAATTACGTGAACTAAAATTAAATTGACGAACTACTATAATGGTTAAATGATGCAATCAACTTAACCATACAAAATAGTGGTTCTAAACCACACAAAAATACTCAAATAGTCTCTAAACAAGTCGTCAAGTCTATTTCCATGGCGCCTATGAAGTTCTGAGGTTTGTTTTGTGTCCTCACTTCATCAGCAGATGGTGAATGATTAGCTCTATACATTAATTGAAATAGTAGTTCGTCAATTTAATTTTAGTTCACGTAAGTTTCCTTATCAACAAATTATATCACGAAAAGTATGCATTATTTTGAAAAAAAAAATGAATTGATTGCAAAAAAAAAGTACCACGAAATGAATCAGTAAGTACATATAATTGTCATTTTTTATATAGAAAATATTCTTCAAAAATTAAATTTCTAGTGTATATTTGTTAATAAAACGAAATAAATAAAAAATGACGAAAATATCTCTCACGTGCATGTCACATGACTCGAAATTGGATGGAAAAAGTTAGATTTAACGGAGGGGGTGCAAATCGGCAGTTTTTGACAAGTTGAGGAGGCAAATTTTCGCAATTACAAGTTGAGGGTGTAAATTGACAATTTAAGCCAAGTTCAGGGTGTATTTTGGCTATTATGCCTGTAAACAGTGATGCTTCTAATGTGAATTATGCCATTTAAATTAGCCAATTTCTCTCCTTACATCCCTCTCGGGTATGATAAGGGACACTCTCCTTTGAACGTATCAAGCAACCCCTCTCGGGTGTAATACTCAACTACTCAAGTCAAGCATTTCAAACCGGTTAGGTATCTAATGCATTTCCCTAAGTGCATAAAGGTTTGAGATGATGAAATTATGCAAACCAACCATACTTATCTCTAAGTGATTGTAGTTCACAACCCTAATATGCACATATGATATGCTATCATGCTCCAAACAACTAAGGTTAATCAAGCCCTAATCATTTCTCATGTCATGGAAAACAAACATACACAAATTGATTAAATTCAAGCATGAATGTTCAACTTTTGATCAAGCATATTAAAATTCTAATGAAAAATGCATCAAATACAATATTTACATCAATGTCATACAAGATTGGCTACGGCTTTCAACCCTGGCCCCAACAAACTAACTACTCACTCATGATCAAATACACAAGCTTCAACATGTTCATGAACAACAAAGTAAAGAGCAAGGGTAGAGAAGTGATTAATAAAGTTCAAGTTGAGGATTGTGTGGATGAACTCATGGAGGCCTTGTCATGGTGATGATGAAGGTGGTGGTGGTGAATTCTCAAATGACACTAGACACTTCTTCCTTCTCCTTGCTTGATGTTGTGTGTGAAATGGAAGGATGGGGAAGTGGTGAAGTTTTGTGTATATGGAATGAGATGGGTAGAAGCAAAAGATGATGGACTTGAAGGTGGTGGTAATGGAGGTTATGGATTGAAAGTGGTGGTTATGGAGGTTTTTGGAGGAAAAAATAGTGGGAAATGTAGAGAATAGAGAGAGAAAAGAGGAAGAGTGTGGTGTGGGTGGTTATGGGTGATTGAGAGAAGAGATTGGCTTGAATGGAGATGAGTGAGAAGTGAAAAAAATGGTGGAGAAACACAATGGAGAAGCTGCCCCCTTTTTCCAACCGTAAGGTGCAAGAGGAGGAGTATGAAAGTGGCCAAACGTTTCAAAAAATAAGGCTAAAGGTTGAGGGAAAACATGGTGATGGATAGGCTACGTAATGATAAGTAAAAAGGGTAGTGATTGCCTAACAAAACACATCAGATTTTTGCATGTAAGGTTGGACTTTTGGATCATAGGGATGAGTGATGATGGTGTGGAAAATGGAGAAAGGTGGTGGAGTTGAAATGCAACCAATTTGGTTGAGATTTAGTTGTGATAGTACCATGTACTACTCCTCCTTTGCTCCTCCATAAACATGACCGAAAAATGTATGGAACCGCCTCAAGTGGTGGTGTGCCACCATTTGTGCCGTGAAAAGTGGTGGTGCATGGAAAAATTGCCGTAATTCTCATTTTCTTCTCTTGTCAAGATTTTCTATAAAACATGAAAATGGATTAGTGAACATTATATTAAACTCATAGAACAAGTAATTTTCATGTTTTAGGACATATAAATGTATGAGAATTATGATCTAACAGCAGACATCAAGAGGAGTCTAGCACATACATGCTATTTTCAAATGTAATAGGTGCGTTGTGCTCTTTTTCTCTTTCAACCAAAGTTTTATTTTCTCCCATTGGATTTTTGTTACTTAGCAAGGTTTTTAATGAGGCAACACGTCATGCACCATTTTATATTTGACTTAGCACAAGGGAGAGTGTTGAAGGAAAAAAATCATTAATCCCTGGACGAACCAAAAATCAATCTCTCCTTGTGATTAAAACATGTGAATATGTACATATGTTTGTGAATATGTGTTTCTAACCTTTGAATATTTCAGGTACCCTTAATCCCCGGACTGAACGATCTCTATTTACAATGTGCTACTAACTTCTATTTTATAGGGTTATCATTGTGTGCGTGTCTTTGGCACTCATCATTGACAAAGTCAACTGAAAGTTGAAAAAGAAGAGAAATCTAAGTGTCAATTTAGAAGATATGAGTAAAAGCTCTCATAATTCAATTTGATTTATAAAAAAAATAAAAAAAAATAAAACAGAAAAAGGTGTTCTTGTAAGTCCTAATTGTGCGACTGTCTCAGATAGGCATCAACTCCATCTTGAGTGCCTTCTTTAGTTTCTTATCAAGCTGCTTTTTGTTCCCTTTCTAGTCCAAGCCTATCTGCTAAATGCTTGACAAATATCTCAAAACCCTATATTACACCAAGCTCATCTTCTCAAGCTTTTTCTTTGTCTTGCTAGCCCTTTTCTTTGTCTTCTTTTTCCCTGCAGATTGGGGCACTCATATTTGTCCCTCCAATTTCAACGATAGCAGGCAAGGTTCAGTAGTGACTGAAAGTAGCAGTACATAAAAAGGGCAAGATACAAGTTAATATTTTTTAGGTAATGATCAATATTGTATACTTGATTATTCACTGAAGCCATTAAAGGTCTACCTCCCACATAAGATTGTTCCCTAATTATTTTATTCTTTTGATAGTACTCTTCTTCTTCGCATGAACTACCTAAATCCTATCCAACTTACACACGTCTCGTTGTTTTATATATATCATACACCTGCTATCTTTACGTGCTTCATTTCTAGACACTATTGAACTTTCATCCATACAATTAGATTAGATTTCTAAATCCTTATTATTTATATCCAACATTGCCTTTTCATTAGCATCAGAAATAGGGTCAAGGTCTCTGTAAGCTTCTTGTTCAGATATGTTTGTTTACATGTATGTTACTTCAATGACTTTTTTCTTTGAGTTGTGCTTCTTTCAACATGATATAAAGAATTGCTAGTATTAGATGTGCTTGTTTTAATTGATAGAAGTTGATATATCATCTTTATATATAGGATGCAGAGGAAGAGTAATGGCACACCAGGAGCAGTATCAGCATGTGCAGCATGCAAGCATCAAAGGAAAAAGTGCAGCGAAGATTGCTCTCTGGCTCCTTATTTTCCAGTGGAGAGGAACCGAGAATTCCAAGCAGTGCACAAAATTTTCGGGGTTAGCAATGTAACAAAGATGGTGAAGAATGCCAATGAAGCAAATCGGAAAAAGGTTGTCGATTCATTGGTGTGGGAAGCTCTCTGCAGGCAAAGAGACCCGGTGCTTGGTCCTTACGGGGAGTATAGAATGATTTTTGATGAGCTCAAGATGTATAAAAATCACGATAACCAAACGGTTCCTTTGCAATTACAAAAGGGTTTGTGTTACAAATCTCTGACTGATTTGGTTGCTTGGAACTATGAAACTAATGGGATTAGCAATGCCATGAATAGAGAAAATGGACTTACTACTACTAACAGTTTGGATTATGATCTTCAGGCTAATGAAAACGTCAGAATTGATTCAGTCCTGCCTTATGGTTATCCTTTAACTTGTGAGCATGAAATTGCAGCAGAGAAGATAAAGCAAGTAAAAATGGCTGCTGATTCTATTGTTGTTCCAGTAGTTCACCAGCAGGGCCATTCTATCAACAACATTAATCAGCAGCACTATATTTTAGGTAATTAGTTAAGTTTCAACTTCCATGCATGTCTTATTTGAAAGATCGTATGTGTTTCATATATTAATATTGTTTGAGATCAAGAAAATTCATTCCTCATGTGTGATCATTTACCACGATTTGTTAGAATTTATAATTCATTTTGTTCTTCTATAAATTAATTTATCTATGAATAATAATGAATGTTTGATAGTTAATCTGATAAACTTCTTCTGTTTTTGTTCATTTTAGGTCAACTTAATCAAATCATTGGGAAGCCATTCGAAAGCAGAATATGGGAAGGCGGATCGTAATGCATTTCATGTAAATTGATGAAACAGTTTCCTTAGTCCTTACTGTCCCATAATCGATTAAGTGCATTCAGAAGAGATTATATGTCATTCTCCTGTTTCCCATAATTTGTAATTAATTACTTGTATTAGAAAATGACATTTCCTGTCATGGAATATATATGTGAAATTAAACACTTGATGCTCTCGAGTGAAACCTAGCTAGGAAAACATTCGCAATCAAAATGTGTCTCGGTTGCTATCAAATAACATTTATAAAGGGTTAAGCAACTAATTTAGAACTTAGTTGTCACATTGTCTTCGTTCTTTGGTACCAAGCTTGGGCAAAATCAAGAACATATTTTCTTTGGTTTAAAAGAAAACCTTTGAGAGATAATGCGATTTCTATAACAAGAATTATGAATATATTTACAAGTGTCCGAATCTTTTAGACCAAACCTGCTATAGAGATATTGTTTGAGAGAATTAATCTATTCAAGCACAATTCAATTATTAATATATATAGATGAGACCTACAACACCGAATCCAGCAAAGAATAAATATTGCTTATATGAAAATTCAATGGGAGAAAATAAAAATTTAGTCGAAAGAGAAAAAGAGCACAACGCACTATTACATTTGAAAACAACATGTATGTGCTAGACTCCCCCTGATGTCTGCTGTTAGATCATAATTCTCATATATTTGTATGCCATAAAATATGAAAATTACTTGTTCTATGAGTTTAATATAATGTTGACTAATCTATTTTCATGTTTTGTAGAAAATCTTGACAAGAGAAAAAAATTAGAATTCCGGCAATTTTTCCCTGCACCACCACTTTTGGCAGCACACCACCACTTGAGGCGGTTTCATACATTTTCCGGTCATCACTACCAGGAAAAATACCTTAGGCGACGAAATATAAATAGTTTCCTCGCCTAAGAGTTCTTAGGAGACGAAAAAAATTGCGTCCTCTAAGCTAGAAATTTCGTCTCCTAAGACTATTCTTAGGCGACGAATAATTATTTTCGTCGTCTAAGAGAACACTTTAACGACGAAAATTAATTTCGTCGTCTATGCATTTTCTTAGGTGACGAAAAAAAAATTCGTCGCCTAAGGTTTTTACTTAGGTGACTAAAAAAACTTTAGTCGCCTAAAATCTTTACTTAGGTGAAGAAAAAATTATTTTTCGTCGCCTAAGTTAAATACTTAGGCGAGGAAAGTGAATTTTCGTCGCCTAAGAAAACACAAAGACGCCGACAAATGTTTGTCGTTAGAGTTATTTTCTAAGACGACGAAAATTATGTTTTCGTCGCCTAAGATTTACACTTAGACGAGGAAACCATTTTTTCGTCGCCTAAGTGTGCATCTTAGGCGAGGAAAGTACTATTTCGTCGCCTAAGTAAATATTAGGTCAACATTATTTAAACTTATCTCTCTCTATGGGGAGCCATAGTATCGGGAGGTAAAAGTTTCCAAATTTTTACATGGATAATTAGGTTTCATCTATATGAGAGTTTAATATTTAGAAGAGTCGACCAAAGAAAGTCATCTAAAAGTGTGTAATAACGTTTTCGTGTGATAAGGTTTATGAAAATATGGTTGACCATTTGGAGATTTCGTTGGTTATGTTGGATTATAGTTTCCTCAAGATAATAAAACTGGGCTTATTAATATTTTTTTGTATTAATTAATAAATAAATATATATATATGTATATTTGGGGTCCGAGTTGACCAAATGCACCTATGAACTCGTCGCAAAATTTAAAACACATTAAAATTAAGCCGCCAATACATTTTTAAAAAAATTACTTTTACTTAGACCACGAAATATCTATTTTCGTCACCTAAGTTCTTACTTAGACGACGAAATAAAACGTTTCGTGGTCTAAGTAAAAAACCCTAAACACATTAAAATTAAGCCGCAAATAGATTTTAAAAAAAAATTATTTTCTCTTAGACCACGAAATAATCATTTTCGTCTCCTAAGTTTTTACTTAGGCGAGGAAACCATTTTTTCGTCTCCTAAGTGTGTATCTTAGGCGAGGAAAGTATTATTTCGTCGCCTAAGTAAACTTATCACACAAATACCGTATTACGTACCTTTAGATGACCTTGTTTCATCGACTCTTCTAAAAAATAAACTCTCATATAGATGAGACGTCGTAATTATCCATATAAAAATTTAGGAACTTTTACGACCCGATACTATGACTCCTCATAGAGAGAGATAAGTTTAAATAAGGTTGACCGCATCGATCGGGACTCTAACTTAGTTGGATTTAAGTGATTTTTTTACCATCACCATATTTCATCATAATGATCAAATGTTATTTCACAGCGTTTTTCAAAATTTGACTTCTTTTATATAGTTGTTTCGAAAAGTTGTACACTTCAGTATAATCTACTAATCAAGTTGTACCGCATTAGTAAACATGTTGTCATTATAATGGCTAAATTCACAAAATGAAAATTTTGACCGTCTGATGTGATCGTTATAGTTAAATCTGAGTAGAGTATAAAAATCAACTCGTTTCGTGAACGTTCGATACTCGATCGAAACGGTCAACCACATTTTCATAAAACTTAATTATCACACGAAAACGCTATTAAGTACCTTTAGATGTCCTTGTTTCGTCGACACTTCCAAACATTAAACTCTCATATAGATGAGACGTTGTTTCTGCCTAAACCCGGGGGTCTTGGTAGATACTTGATGAATCCGACTCGATCTCCTGCAATCCTGCTTACTAAGGGGAATACCGGGCGGGCCGGCCTTCACCTCTCCGATGCTTAAGTTAGTATAGTTGGAATATATATAACTCGGGCACGTATGTAAGCAGGGAGGGAGACAAGTTACCTATTTATGGTGGTAGTTGAGGCCCATATATAGGTGGTTGAGGGTGAGGGCTGGCCTTGCCCTTCGATGTGGGACTGGTTCCCTTCTGTTTGGATATTCTGGTGCCCTCTTTGGCAGGCAGGCGCCCCTGGTCCCAGGACCCTTGGAGGCAGGATAGACCGCTGGGCCCCGAGGCCTGGTGCTGGTGCTCCGATCCTGAGTCCTGGGCCGGGCCCTGGTGTACTTGCCGCGGGTCTGTGGGCTTGCTGTAGCCCCTCTGCGGCTACTGTCAACAGACGTAATTATCCATGTAAAAATTTGGGAACTTTTACGACCTGATACTATGGCTCCTATAGAGAGAGATAAGTTCAAATAAGATTGACCCAATCGATCGGGGCTCTAACTTTGTCAAATTTAAGTGATTTTTTTACCATCACCGTATTTCATCATAATGATCAAATGCTATTTCACAGCGTTTTTCAAAATTTGACTTCTTTTATATAGTTGTTTCGAAAATATAATTTTTAACTGAGGCTAATAGATTTTCAGAAAATTCTTTTTACTTAGGCGACGAAAAATATAAATTCGTGGCCTAAGTTTTTACTTAGACGACGAAATAATTTCGATCGAGCATCGAACGTTCACGAAACGAGTTGATTTTTATACTCTACTCATATTTAACTATAACGATCATATCAGACGGTCACAATTTTCATTTTGTGAATTTAGCTATTATAATGACAACATATATACTAATGCGGTATAACTTGATTAGTAGATTATACTCAAGTGTATAACTTTTCGAAACAACTATATAGAAGAAGTCAAATTTTGAAAAACGCTGTGAAATAACATTTAATCGTTATGATGAAATACGGTGATGGTAAAAAAAGCACTTAAATCCGACAAAATTAAAGCCTCGATCGATGCGGTCAACCTTATTTAAACTTATCTCTCTCTATGGGGAGCCATAGTATCGGGAGGTAAAAGTTTCTAAATTTTTACATGGATAATTACGTCTCATCTATATGAGAGTTTAATGTTTGGAAGAGTCGACCAAACAAGGTCATCTAAAGGTACGTAATAGCGTTTTCGTGTGATAAGTTTTATGAAAATATGGTTGACCGTTTCGATCGAGCATCGAATGCTCATGAAACGAGTTGGTTTTTATACTCTACTCATATATATATATTTGGGGTCTGAGTCGACTAAATGCACCTATGAACTCGTCGCAAAAATTTGAGCACATTAAAATTAAGCCGCCAATAGATTTTTCAAAAAATTATTTTTACTTAGACGACGAAAAACTTATTTTCGTCGCCTAAGTATTTACTTAGTCGACGAAACTAATAATTTCGTCGTCCAAGTAGAAACTTAGGCTACGAAAATTAGTTTTTCGTCGTCTAAGTAAGAATAATTTTTTGAAAAATCTATTGGTGGCTTAATTTTCCGCCAATAAATTTTGCCAAAATTCGAAATTAGCTTAGGAGACGAATTATTTATTTCATCGCCTAGGCTAAGAACTTAGGAGACGAAAGTTGTTTTTTCGTCGTCTAGGTGAATAGCTTAGGAAACGAAAAGTAGTGATTCGTCGCCTAAGTGAGAGGCATATATATATATACATATATATATATATTCACAATCACGATCTGCAATCCCTAATTTACAAAAGCTTAATTTCTTCCTCCCTCTTCCGCCCACCCATGATCTCCGGCCTCCGCCTCCCCCCCCGCTCAGTGACCGCCCCGTCGCCCCCTTTCTCTGCCATGTGGTCCGATTCTCTTCTCTCTTCAGCAGGTAGCCTTCGCCCCAATGTTCTCTTATTTCTCTCTACTTTCTTCTTCTCTGTTATTTCTCTGCTTATATTTGTGAATGGATAAATCCTTAGAGCTGGGTTCTAACTATATCCATTAAGTTTGAACAAGAAAATTAAAGTAACAATATTGATTTGAGAAACGAAAGGGCCCGGGGAAAGGTGTGGCTAGTTTCGCTATATATAGTAAGAGAACCAGTTTAATTAGTAGAGTGCATAGTAAGGTTGAAAAGCCATATCATCTTTTCTGTTCTTATTTCAATGCCTTCTTACTGTTTTGCCGAGCTTGGAATTTGGGTCGGATCGGCGGGAAGACCAGAAGCAGAAAAGTGGTATTGATTTTTCAATTGGTTTTGTCAAATTTTTAGTTCTGGGTTTGGCTTATTTGTGTTTATTGTCAATTGGGTATCTTTCAATTGTGTTCTTGTGAGTGCTTGATAATGCTGTGTTTGGTTGGTAGGAAAATGTTAGAATTGGATGAAAGTTGTTGTTTTTCATTGTGGTTTTTCATGCTGTGAAAATTCGATAGCTAGTGAAATCAACAGGGTTGAGCAAATGGAGAGGCTGTTAGAGAGTAGGCTGTAGGTTTTTAGGACTATGCTGTAAAAAGTTTGATAATTGAGACCTAAGGGGCGACTGGGGTTAACTTTTTCTGTGAAAACAAGGGATTACAGTTGTTTGATTTGTCCTTTTTTGCTAATTATTCCAGGTGTCATGGATATCCCTCTGCCTCTTAGTTAATTGGCTATGCATTTGGTTAATCACGACGATGTCAATTGGGGTTACCTGGGTTCGGCATTGAAAGGGTCAATGTCAGAATCTGAGCTTGCTGTTTCTTTGATGAGCTGAATGCATTTTACCCAATTTGATTTGCTCACTTCAGCTGAAGGGTCTGTTTTTTAATGTATGAATTCAATTCTCACATATGCAGAAATTTACTTTTAACTTTCATGACTTCCCCTGTTTTTTAATGAAGTTTAAAACTTTGTTATGAACTTAACCAGCAAACCCATGATGATTTAATTTATGAGATAGAATGGTTTAGGTGGAAAAGAGTTAAACCAACTTTGTACTGTGCATCTGTGGCAATTCAATTTTTACTGTCTGAATTTAGTTATGTAGTATATAGGAAAGATTTTGGACTTCGTCTGGTGTTGAACATAGAATTAATGACTTCAATGACTTGATTTTCTCTATTTCTTTCAATGTTTGATGTATTATTCATCTTATATTGAAGGGTCAATGGAAAGGGAAGAAGATGATGTCAATAGTATTGTTGAGGAAATCATAGATTTTGAACAAACAATAGTTTGGACTTGAATGTGGAGCAGTACTGTCCCAACTCAAATATTGTTCAGGGCAATGGCCTTCTGTTTAATGTGTCCTCTGCGGACGACCACAATATCAGTGCAGTTGTGAAACTTGGTATGGAGTTCGAGTCCGATGAGCATGCTTACAGGTATTATAATAAGTATGCCAAGCTGGTGGGTTTCAATGTTAGGAAAGATTGGGTGAATAGGAGTAAGTTACATGGTCAGGTGGTATCTAGGAAGTTCATTTGTTCTAAAGAGGGCTATAAGCAAAGCGATAAAAGGGATATTAGTGTGAAGAAACATAGAAGGGAAACAAGAACTGGTAATAGATTTAGGCAGGAATTTAGTACATGGAGGAATTACATAATGAACATGATGATTTTGTTAAGTTTTGTTTTTCTCTGTTTTGGTCAGTACATTAACTACTCCTATTCCTATCCCTCTTGAAGCTTTGTATATTTTTACTTTGCAGCAGAATTGTTTGTTTGTGAATTTCCAATAAGGGATGTTTATAGTTAACTTGAAAAGATATTGACTCCCTCTCTACTCTATTAGGGACAAGAAATATGTGGTTCTAGTGGCAAGATTAATATTTAGTATTCAGGCTAGAGAGCGTATTACACATGCAGAGGAGTTTGCGCGACTGGCCAATGAGGAGGCCCGACAGGCTAGAGAGTGTATTGCACATGCAGAGGAGCAGGCGCGACTGGCCAATGAGGAGGCCCGACAAGCCAATGAACGAATAGCCATGTATGAGGAGGCACGACGGGCCAAGACGGTCGAAGAAGGTCAAGACCGTCTTAGTCGGTTGGAGGAAAAGTTCAACATGTTAATTTGCAAGACTTCAAAAGTAGCTAGTAGGCTCAACATGTTAATTTGCAAGACTTCAAAAGTAGCTAGTAGGCTCCTCCCCCCCTTTTACGATATTGTTGTTCTGTTTAATATTAAGTGTTAAATATTTTTATTTAATTTGTATGAACAAATTTATTAATATTAAGTATTTAATGAATAATTTTTCTAATTTGTATGAATATTCAATATTAATATTCAGTATTCAATTTTTAATTTTTAATTTTTTTAATTTTAAAAATTAATACTTAGGTGACGAAGAATACATCTTCCTCTCCTAAGTGATATATTTAGGTGACAATTAAACATTATTTCGTGGACTATGATCCATACTTAGGAGACGAAAAAAGAGGAGTTCGTGGCCTAAGAGTATTACTTAGGTCACGAAATATTATATTTCGTCGCCTAAGTAATACACTTAGGCCATGAAATATTTTATTTCGTCGCCTAAGAGGTTTACTTAGGCGACGAAATATAATATTTCGTGGTCTAAGTAAACCTCTTAGGCGACGAAATATTATATTTCGTGGCCTAAGTAAATTCACAGCCGACGAAAAATATCGTCTTCTAAGAATTTTTTCGTCACCACTGTTCTTAGACGACGAATTTTTTTCGTCGTCTAAGTAGTATCTTAGGCGACGAAATTCTTAGATTTTCGTCGCCTACTTACTTAGACCACAAACTTTAAACGACGAAACTTAGGCTACAAAATTTTCGTCACCTAAGTTCTTAGGCGACGAAAATCTCTCTTAGGTGACGAAATTTTTTCGTCACTTAAGATTTCCAATGTTATAGTGCATGTTTATGGAGGAGCAAATGAGGAGTAGTATATAGTACTATCACAACTAAATCTCAACAAAATTGGTTGCATTTCAACTCCACCTCCTTTCTCCATTTCCCACACCATCATCACTCATCCCTATGATCCAAAAGTCCAACCTTACATGCAAAAATCGAATGTGTTTTGTTAGGCAATCATTAACTTTTTTTTTCATCATTACCTAGCCTATCCATCACCATGTTTTCTCTCAATCTGTAACCTTATTTTTGGAAAAGTTTGGCCACTTTCACACTCCTCCTCTTGTACCTTACAGTTGGAAAAAGGGGGCAGCTTCTCCATTGTGTTTCTCCACCATTTTTTTCACTTCTCACTCACCTCCATTCGAGCCAATCTCTTCTCTCAATCAACCATAACCACCCACACCACACTCTTCCTCTTTTCTCTCTCTATTCTATACATTTCCCACTATTTTTTCCTCCAACAACCTCCATAACCACCACCTTCAATCCATAACCTCCATTACTACCACCTTCAAGTCCATCATCTTTTGCTTCTATCCATTTCATTCCATATACACAAAACTTCACCACTTCCCCATCCTTCCATTTCACACACCAACATCAAGCAAGGACAAGGAAGAAGTGTCTAGTGTCATTTGAGAATTCACCACCACCACCTTCATCATCACCATGACAAGGCCTCCATGAGTTCATCATCACCATCGTCAACTTGAACTTTATTAATCACTTCTCTACCCTTGCTCTTTACTTTGTTGTTCATGAACATGTTGAAGCTTGTGTATTTGATCATGAGTGAGTAGTTTGTTTGTTGGGGCTAGGGTTGAAAGCCCTAGCCAATCTTGTATGACATTGATGTAAATATTGTGTTTGATGCATTTTTCATTAACACTTTAATATGCTAGATCAAGAGTTGAACATTCTTGCTTGAACTTAATCAATTTGTGTATGTTTGTTTGCCATGACATGAGAAATGATTAGTTGATTAACCTTAGTCGTTTGGAGCATGATAGCATATCATATGTGCATATTAGGGTTGTGAACTACAATCACTTAGAGATAAACATGGTTGGTTTACATAATTTCTTCATCTCAAACCTTTATGCACTTAGGGAAATGCATTAGATATCTAACCGGTTTGAAATGCTTGACTTGAGTAGTTGAGTATTACACCCGAGAGGGGTTGCTTGATACCTTCAAAGGAGAGTGTCACTTATCATACCCGAGAAGGATGTAAGGAGAGAAATTGGCTAATTTAAATGACATCAGTCACATTAGAAGCATCATTGTTTACAAGAGAGGCTAGAGGAGAAAACCTTAAGTCTCGACTCCCATCCATTTCATCACATCTAGTTTAGCATAACTTAGTTTACATTTCAAGTAATCATTTAGTTTCTAGACAACACCATTTCCAACCAAAAATCAAATCACTACACCATCTTGCATATATTCACCATGGACTTAGGCTCACTTGTCTCTTTTTGTTTGTGACTTGTACATTTGCATATTCATCTAGCATCCCTTAGGTTTCCCTAGCTAGAGTGAGTTTTCCAATCCCTTGGGTACGATATCTCCTATAATCCTTCTTCACTAGAACTTGACCCTTATATTTGAGGGTGACATTTTGTCTAACATCTGCACCTCCCCCTGATTTTGCATTAATCATGGGATTCTCCCCGATTCTTTCATTTGATCAAGGGAGTTTCAACAACCTTAGCATAGTTATATATTTTCACATGTTTTTCAAATATGACTTGAGCAATGATTTAGTAACTAAATCTTGCCACATCATCCTCAAATCCAATATTATTTACTTTGATCTCGAAGATAAGGTTGCCCATGAACTGAACACATAAGTTCATAATGAGCATCATGTTTATGCTAATTATGACATTCTTGTAGTAAATAGTCAAAAACTCTATCTAGAGTATAGGTATGGACGAACTGCTAAGAGATCTGAAATTGATATGCAATAACAGATTTTCACTTTTAATACGTTTTTCTTTACGCATTAGCTATGACGTGAATAGTTTTGTTTCCATCTTTACGCGTAGTTAGCTATGACATGGATAGTTTTCTCTCCATCATGTCGTCTTTTATGTAGGGATTGAATAAGCTCAAATTTTTCATATCTTTGAGTATTTAAAAAAAAAACCATTTGCGTTGCGTGGGCACAGAGCTAAACATAGCTTTACAAATTTTCATCGAATGAGAGGTCGAGTCTTACATATTGTGTTTAAGTGCAATTATGTGTCATTGTACTTGTATAGGGAATTCCATTTCTCAACACTTCTTCATCATCTTCCGTTAGATGGAAAACAGATCTATCATTAGAGTAACGACTTCAACTGATCATGGGAGTATATGTAGGCCTCACGTTATTCTTTAGAGTGCCTAAGCCGATTGATGGATGGTCACCATCATTAAAGTCCTCGAGTTCCATTTCAAGACTGTGTATTCCCAAGATCTTTTTCATTCTTAACTTAGGATTTACAATACATACAGTATCTCTTAATTCATTAAGAGTCTGTGTATATTCCTAATGAAAACACAATGACATAATTCACCAATTATTTCCCAATCAAGTAGTCATTTTAGTGAACGTTTCAATTTTTTTTGCAAACGCGCTTATGTGATCTAGAGCTACTTGATTTGGGCGAATGAAGTCCGTTTAGGATTCTCATGTATATCTCTTAATTTAGATCCCCATAGAGATATGTTGTGCCCACTTTCATAAGCTGCATGTTCAGTTTTTCGGAAACTACTAAATTGATAAGGTAGTGGAGTGCAATGACATCCATTATGAGAGATTGTCTCCTCGTAATCCATTATGAGAGAATATATCCTCATCTATATATAGTCGATTCCAGTGCGTTTTTGAGAGACTTTGCACTATAAGGTGAGTTTACATACTCTTATTCTCATTACGCATTCTAACAAAGTTATATTTGATAGGGTTTATACTTGCGGTATCAGCGTCACCTGCCTAAAGATCTATCTTTTTGTTTATACTGGATCGCTTCTTTCCATTAGACTGATTTACTATGTTGACATTTTTTCAACGAAGTATGGTTCGATATTAGACTCATTATTCCACGTCCTCATGTACACTAGTGTAATGTGTTTATAGATATCTCTACACTTTCAAGGATTGGTTCTAACATTTGAGGCGTCCCCCAATGATAACCACAATCTAGAAATATTCTCATGAGACGGATTGAGTCCTGATCAATAGATCAGGTTGTGTAACGAGTTGCTAAGCAACACGCAAATAATAACCCTACAAAAGATTGTTAGTATAGCAATAAGTAGGGATCGTTCTAGCCGGGGATTAAGGGTACCTGAAATATGAGAATGTTAGACAAAACACACATATTTACAACATTGAAAACGTCACTTTGGGGGAAAATTGGGATCAGCAGCAAAGCTGCCCCTAAACTACTAGACACGAAATTAAACCTATTCTACTATGTACAAGTTGATCATCATCTTTCACACAAAGCATTTAGCACATAAGCCTCTTTAACATGTAAACACGCATGCAAGAAAGTAAGAGACAAGTATTTATCATGTTTTAGACTCAAATTGGTTTCGATTTACGACTAGAACGTATTCCGGTTTTACCTAGTTAAAAGACTTCTAATGTATTAAGATCTAGCTATTCGCAAAGTGATCCTAAAATTTATGCTACCGTTTATAACACGTAACATTGAAGCACAAGAGTGTATAATCGAAGACATGAAAACAAGAAAGGTTATCAATCATCTTATTTAACATGCAAGTTTTAGCTAAGGTTTTACCCTAGGTGAGCACAACAAATCAAAGCTACATACGTACCACTTTATCCGTTATTACTCGGGTTATATGAAACCTAAAATCTAGATTTACATGCTTCAAGCCAACACTAATATTTCGGTTTTTAAGTCACACCTTTAGATTACTAACCAATTTTAAATCCTAAACATGCGTCAAATACCACTGTCCTAGTTATCTAAACACATAAAATCCACAAGTTAAAACCACAAAACATCTTTATAAACTACAACCATAAAATCGGTTCATACAAGAGTTTAACAAAAACCAAGAATTGAATCGAGGTCATACAATACACATAAACAAATACAAGAGCCATAGAGAGGATGGATCACACTTTTAAAACATTGAGATGCTTCAATCGGTGTGGTGGAGGACTGCTTGGCTGCACGGCAGAAAAGCAGAATGAAGGTACGAAATTTGGGTGGTGGTGGTGTAGGTTTTGGCTAAGTATTTGGTGCTAGTGGCTAGTACTTGTGCTTAAGATGAGATAATTTTTTGTAGAAAATTAAGACTTTATATAGAGGCTAAATCGGTAGAAACCCTAAGGACCAAAACCTAGTACAACTCGGCAAAGCAATCCTTGTGCAACAAGGTTTTGGTTCCTTCCTTTCTTGGTTCTTCAAGAAAACTTCTTTTACTGATTTTCTTCATGGATCGGACTGTATTACTTCATGAACTCTTCATGTGGACTCGACAACTCCCTTTGATGGATAATGATCCATGAAGATGCAACAATTGGCCTCATTGCACAAACCAGCAGAAAACAATCAATCCGGCAGCTTTTCCTAACCGAGCTAGGAGATCTCCTTTTCTTCATTATTTTCACTTCTTTTTGATATGGCTCGATTTCCTAACCTTCATTAAGCTTGGAAATTCTCACTTGATGTATTTGGTTGCCCTTTGATCGCTCAATTACAGAAAAGATAGAATTCGGGCAATAGGTTGTTCTTCTCGGCAGGGCAGTGACCTTGCTGTCTTCCGACTGGCATAACTTTCTCTTCAAACAAGCTTTTGATACGATTCTAAGTTCTATAGAAATTAGACTTGCAGAGATTTCCGTGCATATATGGCACGCCTTCTAGTTCTTTATGGTTCATCCTCGAGAATTTTTAGAAATTGAGTGATGTACCCAGGAAAATCCTGGAACTTGCTGAATCCGAAATTGCATAACATTTTTCGGCAACTTGTTTTGCTCCAATTTCTCTACTTCTTCCAATGCTCAATTCTTGATATGTATACTACATACTAGAGAAGAAAAATCCATCAAAAGTAAAGTCGAGGCTTTACAGAACTAACGATTTGTCACAAGTACTCAGAAATTGACTAATAATCTTTTTACACATTTTTATCTAAACTTAGCACGATTTCATTACAACTCTACCAAAGTTTTATCATTTGACAATATGAATTGATTCTACGATAATAAGGGACAAAATAAAGTATAAACGAGGGTATATCATATTAAGAATGTCACATTTTATGCTCCTATCCACTACCCCACTCTTATCTTTTGCTAGTCGCTTAGCAAAACTAATTTAAACTACGACTCTAAACAAACTATTGCCCCTAATGATTTGTCTTAGGCTCGTATGAACACATAGCTTTCAAGTTGATACATGAGAATACCAAGTATAAAAATTCCAAGCTTCATGTACATATAACATCAATATAAGCATGAAAATATGTTAAGCTAATCCAATCCTCCTCACTAGACATACTCTCTTCTTTTCACTCGAAACATGGCTATTCACACATAAGTATATGCAAGTGAAAGATAATGAATTACTACGAGTAACTTGCATATGTCATGAAACGAAAGCTCTTTGTGAAATTTTTATGGAAGAACCTCATGTAACAACCATGTGCACCAATGAACCAAAACCATATACTTACTCTTGAGATAATCTCCACAAAGCAATTTTAACCATCTTAAGAATCATGAAAAGATCAATAAAGGGGATGTAACAGGGCTTGGCTAAAGGCATTAAAAATTTAGGAATAGGAGGCTCAAAACGTCTCTACATCGTAGCAAAGCTCGACTCTACTTATGTCTTTTCGCCAAGGGTCGAATTTCATCTTGTTGGACTCATTCTTCATTCTTGACTCCCCAAAAACGTAGTGAATATGAACAAAGGTCAAAATTTAAACAATACTAGACCTTCACATGTATATAAACTCCAAATTCACAAGACTAGACTTGGTAATATTTTCTTTTGAAACCGTGCCTTCTTCAAATTTTTCGTTCGAACTCAATCTTTTCTTTTCTTTTTCTTTTCTGTCCGATCATATTTTTTTATTTTTCTTTTGCTAGGCACGGCACGGCACCAATACACTTTTCATACATTTTTCTAGCTAAGTCTACCCCACACTTGTTCTTCTTCATCACTTCATGCGAAAACTCCTTCAAAAATCAAGCTTTGCTGAAACAATGAGATAAGGTAAATGTATGACTATACTAAGCTCATGGAAAGTGTTTAAGGGTGATGAAAGAAAAGGCTAAACGTAGACTTAAAGGGGTTTAACTAAGGTATCCCATGACGGGCTCAAATAAGGCACATGTTTTATTTGGCTATGGTAGTAAACCTAAAAGATCTTTTTCGATCACTTTCAAAATCAAGGTATTTTATGATAAAAACGTTTTGAAAATCAACAAGAGTAAGTTCTAGCATTCTAGAGTTCATTAAAAAACTATGACACATAATCGTTGAATATACAAAGAATAATGAGGTTCACAACTAACATGCTCAAAATTTTTGAACTTTTAGCACTCATGAAGAAAGCAATTTGGCTCAAAAGCTCACAAGGTTATTATGGAAACAAACTAGCTAAAACAAGCATGCTTTAATTAATCAACAAGTTCTACATGCTCCTACCAATGCACATTATCCATGAAACTCACAATTTTTTAAAGTATGCACAACTATCATCTATGTATACAAAGAGGAGAAAAACATCATTGACAATTTAGGGGCATCTTAAGACTCGAAACAACAATTTAAACACTCTATTTTTGTGTTATGATTTTCTGAAATTTTCTGACTCAACGAAAATAAAACTACTCTAAAATGTCGGTTGCACGTTTATCTATCTAGAAAACATAAACAAAATACGTTAACCTAGCCCATACTTAGAAAATTACATTGTCCTCATTGTAAGCATAAAACGATAGCAAATAATTTCCTAAGCATGCAATAGTCTAACTCATTTCAACATATCATCACAAAACAAAGAAAAAGAGAATGGTCAAGAAATTTCAAACTCTCGGTGATGGCTCTTTCGGTTTTCTTTGGTCGAATTGAGTTGCCTCCCAATTAGCGCTTTTAATTTTATAGTATGTAGCTTAAACTTTTCACCTTGTGTGTTGCATATGTTCATCGTGCTCGAAATAGCTCAAATCGGCAATGAGAAGGTCAAGAAGGTGAGTGTGGCATATGGCTTCCGTATCGGCAGCTTGGCATGTGCTATCGGCTACAGTAGCTGTGCCATTGCGCGTAGGCTGCGCGGGTGTTGAAGTTTGGTGTGCCGTATCGAAAGGAGGGCAGCAGCATGCTTGATGGAATTATTATCCATTGTACCTGCAAAAATACTTGATACATATTACCCTTCTTGTGTCGATTGTAGCATTAGACAAGTAGGGATCGTTCTATCCTGGGAAATCAAGGGTATTCAATCACATGAAGTATCACATAATCATGTGGGGGTTTTGAATTTATATCTAATACCTACTGAAAATTACGAAAATAAAACCTAAATTATTATTTACATATGATCATCATCTTTCACACATAACACATCACACAAAACTCTCAAAACATGTAACAATCTCGTATAAAGTAACAACATAGCAAATCAGAAAGTACTAAAGATTAGTTTTAGTTCCAATTTAATTAGAGCCCTTCGTGGTTCGTCTAATTATCAAAACTCCTTAATTATTTAGAACCAGCTTCGTGCGTAGTCCTAAACATAATGCTAATCAGTTTAAAGACAATTCGTGTAGAAATTAAACCAAGAAACACATAAGCACAATGAGTTGACTTGGAAACAAGTAACAAGTATGGTGTCACCTCACCCCATTAACATGCATATTTTTAGAATTACTCTCCGCTCTTGAAACTAATACAAGGTGAACCAACTTCGTGTATAATCCACCTCATACGATATTCGGTTTATGAAGCTCACACCCAAGGATCAGCCATGGCCAAGGCTGCTCTCAAGCACGAAACTTTTGTGCATACGAATTCAGAAAATAAACCAAAACATAATCAAGAACACATGCGATTTGTACTATACCATAAACCCTGATTAAAATCAAAACACATCAAGAACATAATTCGACATTCAAAACATCCAAGTAGCAAATTCGGAAATCCAAAATAGAATTAATACAACCAATTCGGCAAACACAAATCCTTATAATCTTCATAGACAAAGTATTATAAAAATACAGAAAATATAAAGCCATGAGAGAAGAGTGAATCATACTTTAGAAGAATCTTAAAGAGACTTCGGCAAGAGATGGATTCGATGGTGATGGAATGGTGCCATTGTATGGAAAAGTGGTGGTTCGGCTTGTGTATTTTCTGTAAGGATTTTGTGGTGATATTTTGGCAGAGCTTTGGCTTGTAAAAGTGTGAGAGACAAGATGATCCTAAAGAGAGCAGCCAGCCTTGTTATATAGGAAGCAAAGAAAAATCCTAGCCATTAAGGAATGGTGCAAAATCGGCAAGTAGTAGGAGTTCCTTCCTTTTCTTGTTTTAGCTGAATTCTTTTCCTTATTGCACAAAGGTTTCTTACCAATTTGATGTAAGAATAATGTCCCTTTCCTTGTAGAATTCGGCTATTATACCTTCCCTTTTAGGGCTAAGAAAAATCAGCCATACTTTCCTTCTTTTCCTCAATTTTTCTGAGTTCTGCAGAATGACCTTCGGGTATTGATGCTAGCATAACTTTTTCCTCAGAAAAGCTTTCGATGCAATTCTAACTTCTGTAGAAAGTAGACTCACAGAGCTTTCCATGCATATATGGTACGCCTTCTAGGTCCTTGTGGATTGTCTTACAGAAATTCTGGAAGTTGACTTATAGGAATCTGCCCGATTTTAATCAGGGTTTTTATATTTCTTCACTTCTTTCCTGTTTCTTCTAGGCATGCAGCCGTGCGTTCCTTGCTTTTCTAGGTCATCTTCTCCTCCTTCTTCAAGGTTTAATTTATGAAAATATTTTTGAAATTTCAAAGAATAAATTTGGTAAGTTTCGGCAAGAGTTAATTTTCCTTATTCAAAATATAAGTTTCCTTTTTCAATATGATTTCCTAATTCATTTTAGTTTCCTAGACAAGCTAGGTTTCCTAATTCGAATAGCTTTCCTAATCAAATGAAGTTTCCTAATTTCAATCTTCGTCGTTTTTAGAAACGTCAAACTATTTTTACTTTCCTGATTCAATTAGGATTCCTAAATTGATTAGGATTTGCCGAAATTTTCCTAATTAACTATCATTGACCACATTTTCATATTATTTCTGCCAAAAACTCAAGACTCAATCTAATGACTCGATCTTACACAAATAAGGGTTAAGAAAAGCATAAATGGAGGTAAAAACACATTAAGAGAGTCGCCTAAAATGCTCCTATCAATCCTGCGCAAGCGTGTTGGTGTCGGCAGAACAAGCATTGGCAGAGGCAGGCGCTTGCGGTAGCATAGCGCTCGACAGGGGCATAGCCTGCATGGAAGCTTGCCTTGCGCTGGACAGCGTATATGGGATGTGGTCTGCACCCGTATCACCGAGCGTATCCGTATCTATATGGGATACAAAATTTTAGGGTACAGGCGTATCAACATGCGTATCATATACGGACATGGAGCTCGGATACGTGTCAGAAGTGGTTTGGGATACGGCAGGAGTATCGGATACGCTTGCAGGACACGAGATGTCATGTGCGTCAGTATCGGTAGCAGGGGCGCTTGGCCGGGCGCATGCGCGTTACGCACTAGGGCTGGTGGCAGAGGCTTGCTTGCTGGTGCTGTCGCATGAGGCTGCAAGTTGGCATTGTGCGAACTGCAGCTTATAAGCAGGGGCTGCAGCTTGCTCTTCTTTGCGGTAGGCTGCTCTTGGCAGCTTGCAGACCCGGTGGCTGCTATCGGCAGCGTGCAGACCTGGTGGCTGCTATCGGCAGCAAGGGCTGCAGCAATAGCTGCAGCGGTGACAGTAGGCAGGGTGCTCTCCTCAAGGGCTACAACAATGGCTACAGCCGAGACAAGTTGATGACCATCATCCTTGTATGTTGCGGCGTCGACTTGAGTGACTTCGATGCTATGCTCTTGAAATGAATCATAATAAGGCTTGAGTCGATGGCCATTGACTTTAAATACCTTACTTATGATGGGGTTCAAAATTTTGATAGCTCCATGAGAAAACACCTTAGTGATAATGAAAGGGCCAACCCATCGAGAGCATAGCTTACCCGGAAAAAGTCAAAGTCGCGTATTGAATAAGAGAACTTTTTGTCCAACTTTGAACTTCTTCCTTCGAATCATCTTATCATGATATGCTCATGTCTTCTCTTTATAAATCTAAGTGGCATCATAGGCTTCATTATGTATTTCGTTTAGTTCGTTGAGTTGAAGCTTCCTATGAATGCCGGCCTCATCGATGTCCATATTGAAAGCTTTGACGGCCCACTATGCTTTGTGCTCTAGCTCTACTGGTAAGTGACATGTTTTGCCATAAGTTAACTGAAAAGAAGACATACCTATCAGTGTTTTGTATGCGGTTCTATAAGCCCACAAAGCATCATCGAGACGATCACTCCAATCCTTCCTTGAAGGTCCAACGGTTTCCTCAAGTATTTGCTTAATCTCTCGATTGCTTATCTCGACCATGCCACTTGTTTGAGGATGATAAGGTGTAGAGACTTTGTGTGTGACATCATACCTCTTTAATAAGGCCTCGATGGTGCGGTTGCAAAAGTGAGAGCCTCCATCACTTATCAAAACTCTTGGAACTCCAAAATGTGAAAAGATGTGAGTCTTGAGGAATTCGGCAACCATCTTTGAATTATTGGTGCGTGTGGCCTTGGCTTCAATCCACCTAGGCACATAATCAACCGCAAGCAAGATGTAGAGGAAGCCTTTACTTGAAGGAAACGACCCCATAAAGTCAATGCCCCATAAGTCAAAGATTTCTACCTCAATAATAGGCGTGAGTGGCATTTGATCTCTAGCTCCAATGCTTCCCATTTATTGGCACCGATCGCATGCTTTACAAAACATGTATGAATCTTTAAAGATCGTAGGCCAAAAGAATCCACAACTTAGAACCCTCAATGCCGTTTTATTTGGGCCAAAGTGTCCACCACAAGCTTCGCTATGACAAAAAGTAAGGATGAATTGATGCTCATCTTCCGGAACACATCGTCTTATCATTTGGTCGCTACATTGCCGCTATAGGTATGGATCGTCCCACAAGAAGTGTCGAGCTTGCTTCTTGATTCGTTGCTTGAGATGGCTCAGCATATCTTGGGAAAAATGGTTAGTTGCAAGATAATTTGCAATGTCGGCATACCAAGGTGCACTTATTACATCGATCTGAAAGAGTTGCTCATCCGGAAAACTCTTCAATAGGGGCAGCCGATCCTCCGCCTTGATAATACGACTCAAGTGGTCGACTACGACATTCTCACTTCCTTTCTTGTCATTAATCTCAATATCAAACTCTTGAAGTAAAAGAATCCATCAAATGAGTCTCGGTTTAGCATCCTTCTTTGTCATAAGATATCTCAAGGTGGCATGATCATTATAAACAATGACTTTGGAATTCAAAAGATATGATCGAAACTTTTCCAAAGCAAAAATTACCGCCAA
This sequence comes from Potentilla sterilis, assembly GCA_963682095.1. Lineage (NCBI taxonomy): Eukaryota > Viridiplantae > Streptophyta > Magnoliopsida > Rosales > Rosaceae > Potentilla > Potentilla sterilis. The sequence goes on from OY821756.1 coordinate 36,995,317, forward strand.
GAGTTCTTTCTCTTTTGTGGTATATTTGAGTTGAGCATCATTGAGAGTCCTCGAGGCATAGTAGATAGCGTGCGGCCTCTTGTCAACTCGTTGGCCGAGCATGGCTCCCATGGCATAGTCCGAGGCGTCACACACCAACTCAAATGGCAACTCCCAATTTGGTGAAGCTAGGATAGGGGCTGAGCATAGCTTGTCTTTGAGCCGAATAAAGGCTTGCTCACATGCATCACTCCACACGAATGGTACATCCTTTTGTAGTAGCTCGCTCATTGGCTTAGCATCCTTGGAAAAGTCTTTGATAAATCGTCGATAGAAACTGGCATGTCCAAGGAAGCTTCGTACATTTCGCACTCATGTAGGGCCCGACAAGTGTTGGATCAACTCCACCTTTGCTTTGTCAACTTCAATGCCCTTTTCGGATATGATATGGCCAAGAACTATACCTTGATTCACCATGAAGTGACACTTTTCCCAATTAAGCACAAGGTTAGTCTCTACACACCTCTCTAGTATCTCTTCCAAGTTCTCCAAATATGAGTCGAAGTCACGTCCATATACGCTAAAGTCATCCATGAAGACCTCGATCTTGCTTTCAATAAAGTCAGAGAAGATGTTGTACATGCATCGTTAAAATGTGCCGGGTGCATTGCATAGGCCAAATGGCATCCTTCTATAAACAAAGGTGCCAAATGAACATGTGAAAGTAGTCTTCTCTTGATCATCCGGGTGTATGGCGATTTAATTGTATCCACTATAGCCATCAAGAAAGCAATAATATCTATGGCCGGCTAGCCTCTCTAACATTTGATCCATGAATAGCAAATGCATGTGATCTTTCCTCGTTGTTGCATTGAGCTTCCTATAGTCGATACACATGCGATGACCGGTCACTAGCTTTTGTGGTACAAGCTCATTCTTTTCATTCTTCACCACTGTTACACCACTTTTCTTGGAAACTACTTGCACGGGAGAGATCCACTTACTATCCGAAATAGGGTAGATGACGCCACAATCAAGAAGCTTGATAATTTCGTCTTTGACGACTTTCATCATTGGCGGGTGGAGACGTCTTTGCCCTTCCCTTGTAGGTTTCGCACCTTCTTCAAGCAATATGGGTTGAACACACGTTGTAGGACTTATTCCCTTGATGTCCGCCAAGGTCCAACATATAGCGGTCTTATACTTCTTAAGTACACATATCAAATCCACTTCTTGCTTCTCACTAAGCGATGAAGACATAATAATCGGTGAAGTATCTTTTTTTCCAAGATCAACATATATCAAGTGACTAGGGAGCTCTTTGAAGCACAAGAGTCTATAATCGAATACATGAAAATAAGTAAGGTTGTCAATCATCTTATTTAACATGCAAATTTTAGCTAAGGTTTTACTCTACGTGAGCACAACAAATCAATGCTACATAAGTACCACTTTATCCGTTATTACTCAGATTATATGAAACCTAACATCTAGATTTACATGCTTCAAGCCAACACTAATGTTTCAGTTTTTAAGTCACACTCTTAGATTACTAACTAATTTTAAATCCTAAACATGCATCTAATACCACTACCTTAATTAATTAAACACACAAAATCCACAAGTTAAAATCGCAAAACATCTTTATAAACTACAACCATAAAATCGGTTCATACAAGAGTTTAACAAAAACCAAGAATTGAATCGAGTTTATACAATACACATAAACAAATACAAGAGTCATAGAGAGGATGGATCACACTTTTAGAACCTTGAGAAGTTTCAATCGTTGTGGTGGAGGACTGCTCGGCTGCACGGCAGAAAAGCAAAATGAAAGTACGAAATTTGGGTGGTGGTGGTGTAGGTTTTGGCTAAGTATTTGTTGTTTGGTGTTTGGTGCTTGTGAGACTTGGTAGAACTTTTGGCTAGTACTTGTGCTTGAGATGAGATGATTTTTCTGTAGGAAAACAAGGCTTTATATAGAGGCAAAATCGACAGAAACTCTAGGAACCAAAACCTAGTACAACTCGGCAAAGCAATCTTTGTGCAACAAGGTTTTGGTTCCTTCCTTTCTTGGTTCTTCAAGAAAACTTCTTTTGCTGATTTTCTTCATGGATCGGGCTGCATTGCTTCATGGACACTTCATGTGGACTCGACAACTCCCTTTGATGGATAATGATCTATGAAGATGCAACAATCGGCCTCATTGCACAAACCGACAGAAAACAGTCAATCTGGCAGCGTTTCCTAACCGAGCTAGGAGATCTCCTTTTCTTCAGTCTTTTCACTTCTTTTTGATATGGCTGGATCTCCTAACCTTCATTAAACTTGGAAACTCTCACTCGATGCATTTGGTTGCCCTTTGATCGCTCAAATACAAAAAAGATAGAATTCGGGCAGTAGGTTGTCCTTCTCAGCAGGGCAGTGACATTGTTGTCTTCCAACTGGCATAACTTTCTCCTCAGGCAAGCTTTTGATGTGATTCTAAGGTCTATAGAAACTAGACTCGTTGAGCTTTCTGTGCATATATGACACTCCTTCTAGTTCCTTGTAATTCGACCTGGAGAATTTTTGGAAGTTGAGTGATGTGCCTAGGAAAATCCTGGAACTTGCTGAATCCAAAATTGCATAACATTTTTCGGCAGCTTCTTTTGCTCCAATTTCTCTACTTCTTCCAATGCTCAATCCTTAAAATGTCTACTACATAGTAGAGAAGAAAAATCTATCAAAAGTAAATTCGAATCTTTACAGAACCAACGATTTGTCACAAGTACTCAGAAATCGGCTAATAACCTTTTTACACATTTTTATCTAAACTTAGCACGATTTCATTACAACTCTACCAAAGTCTTATCATTTGACAATATGACACGATTCTACGATATTAAGGGATAAAACAAAGTATAAACAAGGGTATATCATATTAAGAACGTCGCATTTTATTCTCTTATCATTGTGCGAAAACTCACTTTCTTCCTTTGGGTGAGTATTTATCGAACCTAAGGTGGCCTTTCCTTCTTTCTTGGACAGCCACGGCCTCTGACACCATTTATGTCACTTATGGCGTCACCATGCCACCATCCATGGTGGCGGTACAATATCCAATTCCTCTTAGGTGTCATCATGTCATTTTGATAAAACACAATCCTTGTAGGTATATTTGCAGCAGGTTTATGTGATCTGGTCACTTTAATTTATTAGATATCTACGCACTTTACTTTATGTGATTTTGGGGATCAAGAACATAATGAGAACACATGTTTCCTTTGCATATGATGGTGTCAATCATAATTTTACGAGTATGCTTTGAATGATGTTCTTTTATTCATAAAATCACGATAGATGTCAGAAGCATAATAGGATATAAGTGCATATACTTTTGCACCAAATATATCATAATGCCACCTAAGGGAAGCTGCAGAATTTAGGAATTGAACACATGTCTTCAACCCTACATGGATTGTGTCAAAACAATATTTGAGGGTAAAATGTTCTTTGGTCGTCTTCGGTTTCGTGTGTGAACCATATTCTTTTGGTGTTTGTTTCTTATTCATCAAAAATATGGGTGTCTATCGTAATTTCTTTAATGTACGGATCACCAGATTACGAGTAGTTGCATCAAAGCCAATCTATATCAGAATTCCAAAAGATCATTTTCTTATGACGTTGGATTCAATTAGCGGTTACGTATAACCCACTAAGTTGACATATAAATTTCTCTAATACTCATGTACATCCGTAGTCGTTAGAGATAATGCAATAGAGCTCAAATGAGTTCTCACTTGTATCTTTTTACATCAACATTGTGGCATAAATTTCAATAAAATGTTGAAAAAAATCAATCTTCTCTTGTCGCATAAATTGTCAATTTGACATATGCTCAATATATATACATCGAAATGTAACCTAAGTTATTCAAATTAACTCGATGGGGATTGCAATAAAAGGTATAGCAATCCCAGGAAGGCATGTGCATTATGAATCTCAAAGGAACTGATATACCGATCCTTATTACTTTTATTATATATGTTCTTCAGTACTATATATTATGATATTTTACAATATATTAGTACAATTGTTTTTAAGTACTATTATTTTAGGGATTACATGGTGCGTTTCTTTACACACAGTTCTTTTATGTCGTGCCTTTATTATATTGTGTTGTTTTGCTTTATGCAATACTTTGCAAAGTTAGATGCAGAAAATTGAATCATGTATATCATGAATAAAATTTGAATAATCTCAATTCATTGAGAGAAAATTCAAAAATTAACATGTCAACGATTACATTTAGTTTTGTCCAATTTAGAAATAGAAATTTTAAGACCAAAAGTCTAATTTATTAGATATAAGACGTGATAATCTTTACTAGGATATCTTAGAAATTTAAAAATTGACTAATCAAAGTCTATCTTATATTGAGCTGGATCCTTTTTGCTCTTTTAAAAACTGCAATGATGAAATGTGTCATCACCATCTTCACTCATATACTAAGGCACTACAAAATCCGAGGGCATAGCCGACGAAAAAAATTTCGTCGACTATGCCGAATTTTCGTCAACTATTTATTCTGCCGACGAAATTTTCGTCGGCTATACGTCGTCGGGAAAACGCCGTCGGTAATACCAATGGCCGACGAAAATAACGAAATCGTCGGCTATATTCGAGTATGGCCGACGACTTTACCGAAGAAAATTAATTTCGTCGACCAAATCTGGGCAAAATATCCGACGAAATTCGTCGGATATTTTCGAGTATGGCCGACGATATCGTAAACTATAGCCGAAGAAATTCCATCCATTTCGTCGGTTATTTCGTCGGAATATATTAATATTTTAATAGGCATTAATTATTTATAGCCGACGAAATAATGTCATTTTCGTCGGCTATAACGATTATAGCCGACAAAATTTGGTAAAAATCGTCGGCTATAGCACTTATAGCCGACGAAATAATGCCAATATCGTCGGCTATTCTTACATTTTGGGGAAAAAAATTAAATTAATTTCTAAATTACTATTCCAAGCAACCTGCAAATCACAAAGACAATCCATGCATTTACACCAACAAGAAACACGTCTAAATGATTTATTTTTTAATTTGTTCCAATATACATAAAATATAACCCTAATCATCACCTAAAGCACTAAAGTCCACCACGTCATCCCCAGCATCCTGCTCGTCATCATCGGGAGGTTGAGGCATTGGAGGTTCAACTAACGGCTCAAACGGGGGCGGGGGTTCAAGGGCGTGTTGTTGTGCCGCGAACATATCACACCACCAGTTTTGTTGGGCGGCGCAGTTGTGTTGCCGAACTCTGTCGCATTCAGCATGCCAACTGGCCAGATCCAAATGATACTGCTATGTTCTGCGGCGTAGCTCCTGTGATCTCTGGGACACGGCCTCCAATCTTGCGGTCAATCTCTACACTTCCCCCCTCATTTGTTGGCTGTTCCCGCCTCCCTTCTTTTGACCTCCCTTAGTGGTCTTCAGGAGCCCTATTCTAGAACTTCCCAAACCCCGGCAGTAGTATTGGTTTGACCGGTGTGGGAAGGCTGCATCGAACATCCTCGCTGCCGTTTGGACATTCGATCGGTCGACCTGGCGCAGAGCTTCTTCCAGATCTGCCTCTGAGATGTTCGGTTGTGTCTCCCGAACTACTTGCTGGAACACCTCTTCTTCAGCCCGGTTCACCCTCTCCTAATTGAACGGGAAAAAAAAAATTAATATTCTAACAAATATATAATTAAGTAAAATTAATAATTAAAATTTTAAAATCGTAATCAACGACTTACGAGCTGTTCTGTCGCTTGTGGATAAGCGATCTTGAACGTCTCCACGTACAGGTTGCTATCAGGATGATCTCTAAGCGCCTCCTCCTGATATTGTGCAAACGGCCTAGAACCACCATGATGGGGGGTTGTGTTACGGCGGCGGTTCTCAGAGTTTACCCGAGACCGTTCCTTCAAACAAATAATAAAATATTAGAAAAATACATCAAAAAATATTAGTGTAATAATTATAAAATAATTAAACTAATAATTAAAATTTTAACAAAATAAATATTTATAGTTAAGTTTAGTATTTACCTGCATAAGTAGGTTGTTAAAGTCTACTGTCTTCAACCAACGCCACTCGTACTCCCTGAACATGAACTCTTTGGGAGTACCCATACGACCACGGTTGTCGTATTGGTTAAAGTGGGAACGGAGCTCGTTCTTCCACTCTTTGAACCTACGGAAAAAACAAAAGTGCATTAGAAATATTATTAATATCATAAAATATTTCGAATTATAAGATAAGGAATTCCCAACGTACCTCAACGACTGCATCGCGTCCGCCCAATGCTGCTTATGTTCTGCAATCTCGAAGTATGTCTGAAAGATAATATTTTATTAGTTTTACAATTATAACAATACCAAAAATTATTAAATATTACGTAAAATAAATTAAATTTTTTAAATTACTCACCGACGCAGCGTTGTTCACCTCCATCTTGATCTCTTCGGGCACATCAGCCCACCGCGTCCACAACATAGGGACTCTATCCCTAATCAGTGCCCCCACGCAACCCGTGTAGTCGCGGCGTTTTTTCCCTGAACCTCCTGATTAGGAGGTTCGTTGATCCGGATCCTCCCGCTGCTCTCAACAGTTCTCCTGAGCGTGTCAAAACATATGACACCTCGCGTGTTCCTGCTTGAACTGCTAGCGGCTGTCCCTATCACATAAACGACGATTGGTTAATAAAATTAAATATTAGTGCGTTAATTTTAATAAAACATTTAATTAATAAAATCAAATGTTACCTGAACTCGATGACCCGTCTGTCGACTTTCCTTTTCTCCTCGCCGAAATCAGGAGGTCCGGGTTCTCAAATGGCTGCTGCTGGTATGCCTCCGCAGCACTCACGTACTGATGCATATCAGGCCATATGGGCACACCTCGATAGTCGACATCGGGTATCGCAGCAATGTTGTACGGGAGGTAGAGCTGATTTGGGAGAGCAGGCCCCTCAGTCGAGTCAGCAGCAGACGTCGTCAGACTGGTCATCGGCTCCCGATGAACCTCAGGCATACGGACCTGAGGAACGTCTGCAGCTATCTCGTCCTGAAATAGCTGCCTACTGAACCTCGGAGCATCTGGCCCGATAGGGGGACGTGAACTGCTCGACGGCCGCCCCGCCTGGAGAAGGGTCTGGTGCCGAGAACTCACACTCCTCTGCGGCTGGGATGAATCCACAGTCCTCCGCGGCTGAGATGAATCCACAGTCATTCGCGGCTGAGATGAATCTACACTCCTCCGTGGCTGGCTGGTGGTCCTCTCAGGCTGGCTATGGGTCCTGTCGGAGTCTGCCGAACCGGCGGAATTTGCAGAACCCCTAGATCTGGAACGACGGCCCCCGAACAACTGTCTGAATGCATCGGCCATCTGCAGCTTGAGGCATTAATACATTAATTAATATTAAATTATATTACATTTTATAACAAATTCTAATTAATATAATAACCAATAATACTAACATATTTCAAAACATACTAACAAATTTATATATAACAATTTAACTAATTTTAAATAATACTAACCATTATCCTAAATATAACTATTTTTATACAAATATAACTATATTTCAATATTAACATATATATATATATATATATATATATATATATATATAATTAGACTACCAATTTATATATATAATTAATTTAACAATTTATATAACAATTTATATAATTAAAATTAAATATATAACAATTTATATACCTAAATTATAACAAATATATAACAATTAAATTTATTAACAAATATATAACAAATATATAACAATTTATATAATTAAAATTAAATATATAACAAATATATAACAATTTATTATATAACAATTTATATAATTAAAATAAAATATATAAC